>WIUZ02000009.1:1200000-1559942 GCA_015956445.1 Thelephora terrestris
TAAAAGGATGGAGGAACCGGAGAGTGTCTGGGTGATGGTGGCTGAGATGTCCGAGCACAGAGCCGATGTTGGTGGAGGAATTTTCGCTCATCGGCCAGGGTAGGGCTTCAACGTTGTCAACAGTAGATCGTACCCAGCCGGAGTTGAGCTACACCACCGTTGAGGGCCTCGTTTGGGAATTCCTACATGCGGGCTTGGGCCTTGTCTATGCCGGCCTATGTCTCGTCCCTGTTGCCTAGTCATGCATCACGCACGAAGCTGTGCGCATAAGTTGTTGGATTGTATGTAATCTGGGAAAGTCGGGAAAATGCCTTGGTTGGGATCTCGGAGATATGAGATTTCTGGAGGGGGGCGTCCTGAGTTGTGGGTCAGCCGTGGTGGGGGAAGAGAGGAAGGTGAACATACTGTGCCGCGTGAGAGAGAGAGCTGGTGTTCTTTGGGAGAAAGCTAGGTGCATCGATTCATTGCTCAGAGAATCCATGATCGTCGAGAACGCTGTGGTGGAGATAGGAGTTGGATGTGACTGGAGATGTAGGTCTCCAGTCTGCTATTCATGCAATTCCGTGACTCGTGGGGAGGAGGCCGTGAGAGGTCGAAATCGATCGGAGGCACGAGAGGGCCATGACGTCAAGAGCGCCCTAAGAGGCCCTGAGGCGTGGCCTGGTTAACCGTGACTGCAAGGGCCGGAGATGGCATGAGATAGCAGGCCAATAGAAAAAGAACCCGGGGAGACAGAAAAATTGGGTAGGCTTTCACAAGGTTCACGATTCACAAGTCGCACAGGGGCTTGCGACACATGGCCAGGTCGTGGGCTATTGATGCTCTCTGCGGTCGCTTGCGGTCGCCACGCGTACACGTAAGGATTTGTCTCCAGAGAATGAGCTACTTCCGAGGCGCTTCGAGGAACGGACCGAGATGAAGAGTGCCGCAATCTCAGTTATGTATGACGCCCGCGTTCAACGCTGTTCGGGTCTGCGTTCAAGATTTCCGATGTGATTAGTCCAGTATACTGTCGGAAGGACTCACCGCGTATAAAAAGCTCGACGATAGAACCGTTGTGGCTCCCACCTTCTCATGCCGTGAATGTGGAGGTTGTCGGTCTGCTCCGTCGTCTTCACGCTGTTGAGTTCTGGCCCTTCTTCGCTAGGCAACTTGCCACGGGGATGGGATGGGTTGTGACCAACTATCACCCCCTTTTCCCCTAGACCTGGAAGGACGGTGGAGAAGTGATTTCCGGATTTCCCGTACGTGGAAATGACCTGCGCCTCTGCTTTGACCATAGCATATCAAGTAACGGGATATCGCGACTTGTGGCTCTACTGCCAGTAGGATTTCTTCGCATTTTTGGGTGCTGTTGTTGTTTTCGCTTGTGGCCAAGCTGACGCGAACTCGTTCGAGGTTTTGTTCACCCCGATTGAAAAACTCTTCTCACGGGGGAACTCGTGGGCCCAAACTTTGGCCCCACCCTCATCTCGGGGGATGCTCTATTCCCTACCGCACGCTTCAAGGTTATGTCGTCACTGGATATGTTCTCTGAGTGGGCTAGAAAGGACTAGAGGACTACGGATTGAATACGAAGCCTACTCTGGTTCCGAGAATGGTAGGACACAATCATCCAAAGTCATGGTGAGAGATTTTGTGTTGCTTACTTGATGGGCAGTGCCGTCTATCAATATTCAATATTAGGGTCATGACCAGAAGGTTCTGAATGGCCTATTTTATCCATCACACTATCAATGTGTTATCAGCATGTCCCTCTCAGTCGCCGTATATGGGCGCCACGGAGGACTGTGGCCCCCGTGATCTTCTCGATTCTTCCACTTTGACCCCAGCCTCGAGTGCCTACGGGCTCCACCAGACCTTAGGCCCATCGGAATCTAAGAATCAAGTTTTTCTACCCCTTTCCGACCGCTTGGCCCAAGAGCCTCTGGATTCGTTCTGGGTTTGCATGAGTCGAACTCGTGAATGATGAACTGAGTGCTGCGAAAACATGTGGCTTATCTCTCCATCAGCACGGAATCTCCCTGATTGGCGGGGGACGAAGCGGAGCGCTCTGTGCGATTAGGGTCCTTTCGACTCAGAACCCGGTCTGACGAAGGTCTTTGTGCGGTTCCCTCAATCCCTGGGAACTCTCCTGATTGTCGCTGGACGTACATAGGAAATTGGTTTGTGCAATGTGGGATGAGCGCGTGCGCTGGGTGGTTATCTGTAGATGAAGTCGCCATCGCCTCTCTGTACTTAGTCCAGTAGGAGCCTTTGTAATTTGATCGGCTACTCTCAGAGGACAAGTCACCTCCGCATCCACCTACACCGCCATTTACAAACTCTCCCTTGATTCACGACTAATTCGGCAGCCGGGTCGAACAAGGAGCAAATTTTGGCTAGGAAGGCGCCCGAGGCTTCTCGTTTTGTGTTCTTTCGCAACGTCCAACGTTTCGCACAAGACCTTCGCGAAGACCTCACCCGGAACGCGCGGAAGCACTTCGTCACCGCGCGTCAAGCCCCACACATATAAGAGCACGCAGCTGCGAGTCAGGCGCTTTTCTCCACCTTTTCTTTCGCCCGCCACAGGTGCCCTTGATCCAGGATGGCGGACGACACGATGTAAGTGGCTCGTATACATCCCCCTGACGAGGGCTCCTTCCTGGCGTTTTCTCGGTGCTGACTTTGACTCTAACTTTCCAGCGTCGACAGTCCGGTTTCGATTAAGCCCCCAATCTCCCCGTGGTCCGGGACCAGCGGAACGACATACGGAAAATCAGCTATTTCAGAAGCACGAACGAGGTTCTACGAGGCCTTCCGGAAGGAGTCCGTCGACTTTGACAGGCAACTCAAATCTCATGACACCGAATACAACCTCATCCTCCTCGTCGTGCGTCCACTGATCAATGCGGATGGTCTTCGGATATGGCTGATTCCAGATCCTAGACCTCCTTCTGTGCGGCAAACCTCTCCGCCTTTGTCCAGCACAACAAAAACACATCGTTTACTCAAATTCTCACCGGTGAGGCGAGATGACGTGGACGCTTTTCACCTCGTCTGACTTGTCCAGATCCTACCCCAGAACAGGCCCTTCTGTTCCACGCGCTTGTCATCTTTTTGTTCGTTGCATTCCTCGCTGTTTTGGCTAAACAGGCCTCAAAGCGATCCGCTCTGATAGAAATCCGTGACTCGAGTCTCAAGGAGGGTCGCTATCGGGCGCGGCGCGTGCCGAACGTCAACAAAAGCGTCGTTCTCGCTCTCGCAATCGAATGGCTCGTCTTGGTGGTCAATCTGGCGCTCGCCGGGACGGTGTTTTTGTTCTTGAAGAATATGTGGGCGATGTATTGTTCCCCGGATTCTCTCTCGGCTGCCACCGTCGCGTCGTGCATCGGCCTCATGGTCCTCGCGATCCCCGTTCCGGCATGGCTTACCATACGATCGACCGGCACTCTCGTTCCCGTGACAAGGTCGTTGATCAAGGACTTCGTTGACGCAAAGACAGGACGGAAACCACCGGTCCGACGCCGGAGTACGATACCTCCCAAACAGTTCACCGATCCCATACCTGCTCTCGTCCAGGACGAAGCTCCCGTACGCCGATTCTTGATCAGGGAAACTGAGCGAGAGGGGTATGAGACGGATTCTCAGTGCGTGTCTTGGATGTTCGCCAGAAACATCGACTCGGATGTTTCCAACGCCATCCTCGGCTTCATTCCAGAGATCGTTTGGCACTCCGGTATCCAAGATACGCCGCTGATTCAGGTTTACGATGTTCTACTCCAATGCTTCAGCCCGAGTACCGAGGAATCGAAACCCGTCCTCATCCCTCACATGCACGACAAGGCCTCCGACGCAGCCAAGGCTTTCATCCACCTTTTTGTCCAACGGCAATGTATCGGCGACGAAGATCAGGAGCTCATCGAGCAGTTGAAGAAGAAGAGCGACACTCCGCTGAGTTGGCGTAGATCTGGGACCGACCAGGATCTTGACTCTATGCTTGGGTTGGTGGACAAGTTGCTCGAACACGACGTCAGTATCCCCTGGACCAAGTTCGTGTTATCCTTCAGCCATCATAGTTGGTTGGGCCACATCCTACTCTACCGGGCTTGGGACACTACAAGAGACACCGGGAAGCTCACATCAGACGTCGCTGGATTCGTCGAATACACCATGTCCCTTGACCCCCCAGCTGCATCCTCGATTGAGACTGATTGTCTGTTGATGATTGGGCTCCTGGTCGGCATGCCCGTTCATACGGATGATTTATTGGTTAGCGATAAAAGGTCCGTCCTGGGAAACGCTGGTGGTGACGTGTGCTGACTCCCAGTCGACAGCGAGGAATTTGGGACTATCCTCAAACAGATGTTCGTCAAACTCGGGGAAACCTTTTCCAAGTATACCGAGGGTCAGAATCTCGACTCGCAGATGGAGGCTCTGCGTTTGGTCACCCCCATGATCGGCAACCAGATCGCTCAACTGAGCTACGAGCTGTTCCACACCATTATTGCATCGAGTGTTCCTGAGGATATCAAGTGGGAAGCGGCTCGTCTTACGATGAACGGCGCGTACAACTGGGACAAGTACCTTCCTTGGGTTGAGGATCCGACGGACGTTTTGGCTTTCCTCGAGCATCATTTCGAGCTTCAGGCAAAGGGAGAAAACCACGACACTTCGATCACGAACGCTTTACGAGCCTTGGCTTACGCCTCTGGGAAGGAGACCATGGAGGCATTGAAGAAGTTCGATTGCACCACGTTGTCATATGTCAAGGGCATCTGTCGATCTTTCAAAGATGAGAAACCGTTCCAACTCCGGAAGGCCATCTTGTTTTACATCCCGTTGGTGGAGGGCCGATGGTTTGACCCTGCGGTTGAAATCCTAGACGAGGATGGGCGAAGAGAGTTTTGTCAGGATTGGGCATCCGGTGTGGATGGTATCGAACAGACGAAGGATGTTAAGAAGGCCGTCGCTTCTGTCCTGTTCGGGATGGCGAACTCTGCCATTTGGAGACCGCATATCCCGCAGGACAAGTGGAAGCTCATGGAGTACTTCAATGAACTCCCTGACGAATCCCCGTCGAGGTTGAGATGTGAGGCGAACGAAGAGTTCGTCCCCGCGTTGAAGGCTATGGATAACAGAGGCGTAATGAAGCTGTGGCTGGCAATCCTCTGGAGGGCGTATGCCGATCTGAAGTCGGTCGTGCGGGATCAGCTTGTGGAGAACACCAGAGAGGTAATTGAGACGAGCCCGCACGACGTCGGGCTGTTCATGGCGGTCATGGAATCGGAGAAAACGGCGGTGGATACCGAGATGCTCGGGTATTCGAGGTGGTCCATCGATGAGAAGGCGATTAAGCTGAGGGAGAAGACGGATAAGCTCCAGCAAGCGAAGAAGAAATTGGAGGACGTCGTGGAGAGCGTCGTCGAGGCGAAAGCCAAGAAGTTGAACGTGGCTATCTTCTGAACCTTTGTCTTTTTTTGCTTCTTCTTCCTTCGGGGTGGGTTGTTGCATTCTGCCGTAGATATTGGTTCACGTCATATTCTACCGTATCTCTTCATCGATCTTGTCTCGGTCCCTCTTTAATCATCTCTTCATTCTCCGTTCTTTAGTCCTCCATCTTCATCCCCCTGCTCATCCCCTACACGCTGATGTATTCAAAACACAGTAATCTGTATATCTTAGCTGTTGTAAATGACTTTCTGCGTTTGAATCTTTCTCGTCCTTCCTTCTCGTCCTTCAACGTTCAAATCTCACTCGTTCCCTATCTTCCAAAGTTTGTGCACGCATGATGCCAGCCAGGGTGTTCGTCTAACTTTCCTTCTGATAGAGACAGAAACAATGTCAATCTCCGTTCGTCTGGCATTCCTGGGTGAGAGTACCTAAAACATGTGAACGTTTCCTCCGTGATCAAGAAATGTGGCCTGGCTGGCGTCGTTATAAGCGGTAAGCTGCGGTAGGTATTTAAAACCAAGTTACTGTTACACTGGTGTACAAGATAGAGTAAGGTGGGTATCCGATCCTTGGCGATGAGATTCGTGTCCGGTTTAAGAGAAATTAAGAAATACATGAGTCCGACTTATGCAGGTCCCTGAATCTGGAAATCGCGGCATTTACGCGTAGCCACGCAGGACTCGCGGTGGCCCCTGCCATGGGGCAAACGGGCATGTTCTCCAACGCGGGGAAAACGAACATAAACCCCTTCGCGAGCACGTCCGCGTCGGGTTTGTCCACCGTAAGCGGTGCCAGAAACACCGGTAGGCTCGTGACGCCGCATCGCGGGCGTTTCTGACCGTCCAGAGCCTCTGTTTCAAGTAACGATTTGACGTCCTCTACGATGTTGGTCGTGTTGAAGTGAACGGCGAGTTCCGTTAGTTCGACGCAATTCGCGGACAGGACCAACAGACTCCCGAACGTGGTTTGGCACGTGTTGAACCCGCACGGGCGGCCGAGCGTAAGTTTCTGTATCCGGGGAAGGGCCTTCGTGATGGCGGTCACGTCGTCGTCGGTCAGGTCGAAACTACAGCTGTCGCGTGGACAGATCTTCCCGACCTCCAACGTGGTCAGGTTCCAGAACGCGAGCGCTTGCTTGACGATAGCCTGCTTTGGCGCTTCTCCGGACAGACAACGCAGTTCTTCCAGGGTGGAGTGGATCCCGATTTGAGAATGGGGCTGACCGGGTCCCCGAAGTGCTGTGACGGCGGGGTGGCGCCACAGAAGGTCGTTGAGGAACGGGAGCCATGCGTGTGTGATTGGGGAGGCTAACGTGAGGGATTGGAGGGCTGGAAATACAATCGTGTCTTGAAGGGACATGGCGATGGCGAAATCGGGGGGCGATTCGTGTGTGAGTTTCAGGGTGCGGAGGCGGGGTAGTTGAATTACGTGGAGGATTGCTTGTTCGGATAATTCCACGCCGGCGTTCAGGTGGTTGAGAGGCGGGCCGCATCGAAGAACCATGGCCGAGACCTCTTGCTTGAACCTGGTGCTGGCGTTCTCCCATCGGTGATCTCCCAAAGAGAACCGTTGGAGGGATGACCCAGGTATCGCCAATATCGCGCCCGTCAGCGACCCGTACCCAGAACATCCCAGCTGATCGTCCGTGTCCACGCATACGGAAAAGACGGTCAAGCGGGGAGATACGAAATGGTGGAGGAAACACAGGAGGGTGGGCTCGATCCAGCCGTGGAGTTCGCGGAGGTTTGGGAACGGATCATCTGTAGGTAGCCCGAAGAGGACCTGGAGGAAACACACCAGATCCTCGGTCACGAACCCGGTGATTCTCCTGACCCAAGACGCGTACCGAAGTAACCTCCAGCGTTCGATTGGTGTGAGCTGGCGGAAGATCCTCTGCAAGGTGTCATCCTCTCAGTACTTGGTTGATAAAGAATAGTTAGAGAGCAAACGAACCACGCATAATCCAGGACCCCCGAAATGTAAAACATCCTTGGGGAGGGCATACATGAGGTTTCCCAAGGTTGTGCTCTCCCAGAGCGGGCGGAGGGCGGGCTCTTCGAATGCCCTGCAGCAACGAGCAAATTCGACCGCTGTTGGCCTGCTGACCTGTCCGATGTACTCGGCAATTGGCCTGAGAATTTCGTCGATTTGAAAGATGAGGTGGGGCATGATGAGGGTGTGTGGTGTATCGCTAGATCCGGTTGCGCTGGTGGAAGTCCGGTCTCGATCACATCCGGCGCCGAGCCTCTAGATTGAATTCAAAGACTTATGGAGCGCGTGACTTCTCTCAGACAGTCGACGGACTCCTTCAATCCAAAATCCCGTGGCTTGAGCGCTCATGAGCGCTTCAACGTTTGTCCACTTGCTATGTTACAAACCGCGCTTGGCTAAACATCCCACAACTTCTATTGAAGAGTAGATTGAAACTTTTCCTGCTGAGAACACAAGGATGTTGTCGCGTCTTGGAGTCAACTGGGGCTCAAGCGCTCAGGTGTGATCTATCCCTCAGGTCGAACGGAATGTGGCCTGCGTTATCGGTCATCTGCCGATGCTGTTTAAGATGCTGGCAAGTTTTCACATTCATATGAAGCCTGTGGCGCTCGACGATGTTTCTCTGCCGCAGACAATAGGGAAACGACCCGCCTGTTTTTCCCCTGGGCGAACACCGCCGAGCTACCACCCCAGCGCATTCCGTTCTCCCTTCTGAGCACAAAGCTGATCAACAAAAATCCTACAAAGTACTTTTTTTGACTATCACAGGTAGCTGAACCAGATGCTTTCTGTCTCCTCAACGCGGGCTGGTTCATCTCTAGTCTCAGGAGACTGCCCCGCCAGGTGAAGAGAGCCGATCACACCAAGGTCCGAGCTTTGAGTTCATACACGGGTGCTCTACCTTGACGCAGCGTGCAAATCTTCCAGAGTTCGTGGTCAGTTTTTCTGCCGATCGAGAGCACAAAGATGTGTTTATTGGTGTAATAGCACGGATGGGTCGTGTTTGACAAATAAGAACCGCAACGGTTTTCCGAGGAGGTAGTTCCCCGATGGACAACCTTCTCAGATGTCCAGTGTGGCGCCGGTGATCATGACGATATCGCCATCGCCATCGTGCTGACCCGTGGAAGAGTGCCTGGAAATGAGTTCGTTCAGCTCTGGAGATCAACGCGACGCGAGTCCAATTGCACATTGTTCGCCAACATGTAGCCTCTTACCTGTGCCCCTGCAAACAATTCAACAGTGAGGCCCCGGCACAACTTCGGGCAATTTGTCAATTGGCCGTGCAATGTTTCCCTATCGGCCGAAAATCAGAAGGTGAGGATTGACATAGGAAGGTCACAACTTGACCGTAAGCTTGAGATTACCGTAGTCCAAAGTAGCACCTGCACGAAAGGTGGCATTTCCGCAGACCGCAAGGCCGTGGCGCGTGCAGATAGAAAGCGGGATATCTTTGGCGAACCTAAAGAGAGGCTGTCATGCGCTGTGGATTACACAACTCGTCTGAAGATAACCGCTTGGTGAACACCGCACTGACCACAAAATCCTGGAAAGTATCATAGAGAACGGGATCCACGATGACCGGTAGCGTCCCGTTCGCTATCAAATGCGAAAGTGGGCGGTAACGAAGAGGCAGTTCTTCCGAACAAGCTCGATTTTGCCAGTCCACTGCGGCGAGAGGTCAACGAAGTGGGACTAGAGTGATCCTGGGACCAGAACTCACGGGTAGCGCTCATGCTGGGCACATTCGAGAGAGTCTCGTTCCAACTCGTGGATAGGCCAGTGATCACCCCGGGAAGGCTGACGGAGGCCGATGAGGGGCATCGAAGGTGACCTTCTTGGTCTCGGAGAGTTGATTTGGTTTCGCGAAGATGTGGCCGGCATGGTTCGGGTCGGTTGTGGTGTAGAGGGAAGATAGTGTTGAGGTGGAGCAGTTAGACAATTCGACGAAGCTGCCGTCCAAGGGGAGGCCAATAACAGCTGAGAAATGTGTCACCGTCGTGTGACTTGGCACGTTCCGCAACGGCGTCCGCGCATTCCATCCCATCCATGTCCATCGACGGGTGCAAGATCGCGAGCTGCTGAACTGTGGGGATACAGCGGATTGCCCCCAGCCATCAAGCCTCGGGTCGTCAAGGAAGGCGGCAAAGAATGTGTGAACTGCGGTTCTAGATGGCCAACTTGACGAGGGGCTTCGACGAACCGAGCTATTCCCGAACTTCGTTCGCCATACGTAGAATCTAGGGTACTCTTTTGCGAGCACGCCTGGATCTGGTCCTTCCGTGAGTGGTGGTGGAAGCGCCGGTAGGCTTGTAATGCTAAAACCTGGGCATTTGAGTCTCACGAGGGCTTCGGTTTCGAGTAGTGATACCACGTGCTCTACGACATTGGTCGTGTAGAGTTGAATGCCGAGTTCTGTGAGCTTTCCGCGATCCGCAGACCCGACCAACACGCGCCTGGACGCAGTGTGACACGTTTTGAGCCCATGAGCGGACGAGCATAAGTTTTTTGTCGGGGAAGAGGATCTGTGATTGAAGTCGCGTCGTTGTCTGTCAGTTCCAAACTACACCGCCGTCTGGATGCCGACCTCCAACGTGAGGACCTGCTAAACGACGCCCACTTCGAAGATGCTCCACACCAGGGACATAGACCTTTCGGGACAGAGCGAATCCAGATCTAAGACCAGGGCTGGCCGTCCCCGAGTGGCTATGATGGCGGGTGGCGACAAAGAAGGCCGTTGAGCAATTGGAAGCCATGCGTGTGGTGGGATATGTTAACACAGGCGAGATCTGGGGAGGAGGAGATGCGTGTGTGAGTTCGGGGTGTGGTGGTGGAAAAATTGCATTTAATGGAGGGTCCTCTGTTCGGATAATCCGTTGAGGGCCATGCTCACAGAAGAACGACGGCCCAAATCCCTTGCTCGAACCTTGTGCCAGCATCCTCCCATTGGTGTTCTCCGAAAGGGAACCGTTGAAGAGATGACCCGGGACCCGCAGAAATCGCACCCGGAACGCAGTGATGGAGGAAACGAAAGGGTGGGTGTGATTCAACCATAAACTTCGCCTATTTTGGGGAACACGTCATCTGTGGGTAACCTGTGGAGAACCTGGAGGGAACACGCAAGACGCGTATCGGGGTAACTTCCGTTGGAGTGAGTTGGCGGGGGATCCTCTGTACGGGGTGTCGTTGTCTAATCATTCAGTTAGTTCGGATGGATAATAACGGGAGCGCAAACGAACCGCACATAAGCCAGAGTCCCTGAAGCTGAAGCATGGAGCACCCTTGGGGAGCTACGCGAGGTTCCTCGGGCTTGCGTTCTCTGTAACGGACGTAGCTGGGTCCTCCGAACGCCTTGCAGCAACGAGCGAATTTGACCGCGGTTGACGTTGGTCCGTTGACTTGTTCGATGTGCTCGAGGGTTTCTTCACTTCGAAAGACGAGACGAGACCGTTGCCAAGTTGGATCCGCGGAAGTCCAGCCTAGTCGATCACATCGGAGCCAAGTCTTTTTTTAGACTCGAGGGCGTGACTTCGAATTTCAGATTGTCAACCAACTTCAAACGCCGATCGAGTTTTTGAGATCCCTTGCAGGCTTAACACCCCACGACTTCTATTGGGCCTCGTGTTGTCGCGTCGTTTATCTCGGAAATTCCTCTTAGAATCGAGAAGGCCAACGAGAACCGTTGGAAAGAGGAATGTGGGGCTCTTGGGGTGCTCCTTCCCCCTCAGAGCACGACGTCGATTCGCGCTGTCCGTCGGGTATGTATTGACATCCCTCAGCACACTGGCAACATTTTGTCTCTTGAAATGAAGCCTTGTGTTACTCGGCGACGGTTTTCTACGGAGACGGTAGGGAAATAACCGAATTTTCACGCCTTTAAGGTAAATCCCACCCAACCCTATCTTGTCCCCTTTTCAGAGCTTATGCTGATCGAAAACACTTGGAGGTCGATCTTTAGATATCGCGAGTAGGCTGAACCGGGAACCCCCAGCAGAGCGTCATGTAGCCACAAAGGCCCATTCGCACCAGATCATGAGGGCGAAGTGAGGGGAGGAAGGCTTCCTGACTCGGGAGGGCCCGACTTCTATCTGTCACAGGGGGGCGTAACGAATGAGACGATAGGCCTCTTGGCTCGTTTAGCCGGCGAATTCGTGGTTTTCTCGTTGACGGCAGGCTTCTGGCATTTGGCAGGGAGAGATTTTCGTGGAACGTTCGGGCGTCTTTACGTTTTCCCCTGCGAACAAATAAATGACCTGAAATAAGGCCGCGGATGGAATGAAGAATTATCTTATACCCAGCAGTTCGAATATCGAGGACCTTGCGCGCGGAATACGAGGGCGAGCTGGGCGCACCCGCGGGTCAGATGCACTTTCGACGAACAATCCGAAGACGAGACCATATTCGTTGTTGTCGGTGGCGAAGGTGAGGCTCGTAGGGTAGCGAGAAGGGACACTTGGAGTCAATGAGGAACGCGCCCGGAGGACCACCAGCAATCTTCTCAGGGGTGGGTAATCAATTGTCGGCATTGAGTGTTCCACAGCCCCGGAGAAAGAGAGAAATGCGAAAGGGAGGGTGACGTTTGACCAGCATGAGACGCAAGCCCCCTCTAGACGGAAGAAACTCAAATATTTTCCAGCGTCTAGTAGTTTCCCAGAACGGAATGAGGCCACGAGGCCCCCTATCTCTTATCAGCCCACCATCGACACCTAACTGAAGACAACATGGGATTGCGAAAGTTTTTCCGCAAAATAAAAACCCGTTATCGAGAACGAAACAGAGCCAGGAGCGAGGCGGGTTCCATCAAGGAGCCAAGCACGGAAGTTGAACCCGTTTCGCCAGGCCCCACAGAGTCGGCACCAAACCTTCCCATCGGTGACTCGACCCCACCGACTCCTGGGCCCTCGGCCTCTCGCATTCCGTATTTCAACGGTACGCAGCCATTACTCTCAAGAAGATCCGTCTAATCGCGCTTTTCCACGCGCCGCAGATTCCCCCTCCAATTTTCCTCAATTCCAGATTGATTCCTGCGAGAAGCAAGGCACGGTCGCACCACGTCTCGCCGATTCAGCACCAGATCTGTGCGTTGGTGCCCCTACTCCTCTACAAACAGTCGAGCCCTCGGGCTCTCACGATCAGACCTCCAACGGTATGCGGCAATTTTCTTCCCATAACATCCGTCTAATCGTACTTCTTCGCGCCTCCCAGATCTCCCCTTCCCTCCCACTCCACTCCAGCCTGATTCAAGCGAAAAACAAGGCGCGCACACGGGACTCCCGGATCTCATAACAGAATCGCCGGCGGTAGATGCTGACAAGGACACCAAGAACTTCAAGTCCCTCGTGTATTCTGCAGCCAGGACAATCCTCCTTGGCGTCAGAGAGTCCGCAGATGCATTCGGTCCGCTCAAGTCCGTCGCCGGAGGTCTCTGTTTCATATTGGAGAATTACGAGGTACAGTCCTCCTCCTGCACTCGCTATCCACAACACTTACAGCTGCACCAGCGAACGAAGGCAAACAAACAATCCATAGAATCGTTAGCACCCCGGGTCCAAGAAGTTTCTAGGTTGCTTTACGCGCCAGTTTCTCAAGATGATATCGACGAACAATCAAGGAGAGGTGTTCTGGAACGGTAAGTCCATACCCTCCGGTGTCAGATGCTGACTCTGACGTACGAATCGCTAGCAAATTGCAAGCCGTTGATCGAGATCTAGAACTACTGAAGGAACAAGGAAAGGTTGAAGGTTTTTTCGCCAATGTCGACAACGCCGATAGAGTTCGCGGACTGGTTGAGGACATCCGTGATGCAATGATTCAATATCAGGTTTGTTTTGGCAATGTTCGCACTCCCCAGCACCTCTGATGTTTGCTTCAGACTTCGTTGCAGCAAGATCTCTACAACAAGAGTTGCCAGCTTATTGTAAGGCCCTCTTCCTTGCTTCTCATCCTCACATGTTGATCATTGGATAGGAATCCGTGGACCTCACCCTTCTCAATGGGATGTTTCACACTTCGGACGCTGGCTACGACAGCGGGAACAGGCAGGGATGCCTGAGAGGAACGAGGCAGGATGTACTCGGAGAGATTCAACGCTGGTTGATGGACGAGCAGGATAAACGTGTCTTCTGGCTGAACGGCCTGGCCGGAACCGGAAAGACCACTCTCACTCAAACATTTGCCGAAACTAGCTTTGCGGATGGCAGACTCGGGGCGAGCTTCTTCTGCTCGCGGGATTTTGCAGGCCGGAGTAATCTCCAAACAATCTTTCCGACTCTCGCCTTCCAGCTCGCCTACAAGTATCCCCTTTTCCGTGGGAAGTTGTTGCAGGCCTTGAAAGCAATCCCAGACATTGGAAGAGTGTCCCTCTGCTCACAGATGGAGAAACTCATCATTGGTCCATTCAATGCTTCCCCCATCCCAACCCTCATCATCATTGATGCTCTTGATGAGTGCAAGGACGAGGAACCTGCCTCTGCCATCCTTTCCATCCTCTCCCGCTACACAGATCAGATACCCAATGTCAAATTCTTCATCACTGGCCGTCCCGAACCTCGAATCCGCTCTGGCTTCCGCCTCAAGTCACTCCAACCCATCACAGAAGTGTTCAAGCTGCATGAGGTTAAACAGTCATCTGTTGATGCGGATATCAATCTGTATCTCAGGACTGAGTTAGCCAAGGTTGCCAAGGCACGAAGTGACTGTAACCTCCCAGACACATGGCCAACTTCATCTGATATTGATGCCCTCTGCAAGAAGGCTGCTGGTCTCTTCATCTATGCTTCCACGGTTATAAAATTTGTTACCTCCTCCCGGTACCACCTTCCTGCTGAAAGGCTCACTCTCATCACCTCACTCCCTCAAGACACCACTCATGAAGGAACATTAGGGATTGACAAACTCTACACCCAGGTCCTACAACAAGCCTTCCATGATGTAGATTCAAGTGACCAGGCATTATGTTCCTCTATCAAGACCATCCTTGGGACTGTGGTGCTGGTTTTCAACCCCCTCACAGCAAGGGCACTCTCAGATCTCCTCAAAATCCCCCAAATCCTCACTCCCCTCCATTCCCTCCATTCCCTCCTCCTTGCACCAGACTCAAGCAACACAGAAGTTCCAATCCGCCCCTTCCATAAGTCATTTCCTGACTTCCTCACAGATACCAAAAGGTGTGGGGACCAATGGTTCTTTGTGGAACCAAAGATTTGCCATGCAGAAATCTTGCTTTCATGCCTGAAGTTGATGAAAGAAAAGTTGAAGAGGAACATATGTGGCTTGGATGACTTTGTTGTTTTGAGTGAGGTCAAGGACCTTTCTACTCGAAAAAGAGATAACATAGGTGATGCCTTGGAATATGCATGCCAGTTTTGGACAAAGCACCTTCTAGGGACCATGGGAAGCAGTTGCCATATCACAGAAATAGGGAAGGCAATGGATGAATTCTCTACAACAAGCTTGTTGGATTGGATTGAAGTCCTCATCCTTACAGGAAGCCTTGACACTGGAGTGTATGCCATGAATGATGTTGAGCAATGGTATGCTTCGGTAAGTGCTCTTTAGGATGTTTACTTAGACCCATACTAATGAATATCCAGGCAGGAGTTTTGTGCATGTGGGCCAATGACACACAACGCTTCCTGTTGGAGCACTTTGATGCGGTCCATCACTCTCCTTCTCAGATATATCACTCTGCCCTCCCATTTGTCCCCTCCTCGTCATGGCTTCACCAGCACTACCACAAAGAGGTCTTGAATGAAGTCAAGGTAGTAAAAGGGCTTCCGGTTGAATGGGGAGGATGTTCCCGAACAGTTTCGCTTGCTAGTTCACCACTTGGAATCTCATGCTGGAACAACTCTATTGCAGCTGGTCTTTCTGGTGGAGACATTATTGTTCTGGATGCAATTACTGGCAGCCAAGCAGCTGTTCTTTCTGAACACACCGATTGGGTTAGATCTGTCATCTTCTCATCAGATGGGGTGTTACTTGTATCTGGAAGTGATGATAAGACTGTGAAGGTCTGGGATGTGCAGACTGGTGGAGTTGTTAAGACCCTTCATGGCCACAAGAATTTTGTCATCTCTGTTTCCATCTCAGCGGATTCTACCATGATTGTCTCAGGGGACTACAAGGGGATGATTTTCTTGTGGAATATTGAGACCTGGCAGGGCCATTGTGTCATTAAGCAACAGAAGGAAATATCCTATGTTACATTTTCCCCCACAAACCCCCAATGCCTCATATCTGTATCTGATGACAAAGTTTGGCAATGGAGTACCAATGGTCAACAGACTGCACAAACATTTGATGGTTCTTGCTTTGCTCTCTCCCCAGATGGCACTCAGTGTGTTTTGTGCAATGGAAATGTAGTCACAATCCAGAGCTCTGATACCAAAACCACTTTGGCTAAATTTCATTTTCCAAAGGATTCTGCCAAAAGCTGCTGTTTCTCCCCTGATGGCAGGCTTGTTGCAGTTGGCACCTACTATGGGGTCTATGTTTGGGACACCACCAGCCCAAATTCTCACCCCATGGAGCAATTTCATCTACCAGGTGACCATTATACAATGGCATTCTCTGCACCCTCTGTTCTTGTCTCAGCATCTTGGAACGGCTCAATCAGACTCTGGCAGATTGGTGGTTCTGTAACAGACCCAGTCATCTCTGAGCAACAGTCCACTTCACTCACCTCACCTTTAATCTACTCTATCACTCTACAGCCAAGAGATGGAATTGTTATCTCAAGTGATGTAGATGGTGTGGTAAAGACCTGGGACATTTCCACTGGCCTTTGCAAAGCATCCTTCCAGACCCCAGCTGGAGAAAACCTAAGAGATGTCCAACTAATAGATGGGAAGTTGATCACAGCTTGGAGGGTTGATGGTGAAATTCACATCTGGGCAACTGAGAGAGCTGAATTTCTCCACAAGTTTGAGGTCGAGGAATTAGAATACTGCCACCACCCGAAGATATCAGCAGATGGGTCCAAGCTTTTTGTCCTGAGAGATGGTGGACCCATTCGAGCCTGGGATATGTGGACAGGAGAGCCCAAGGGTACAACTGAGTCAAATGTGGAGCCAGTAGGGCTAGTTTCAAGGAGAGTTCTCTATTCGGATGGTCCAAAAATCTGGGCTCCACTCATGGACTCCTCCATCCAGGGGTGGGACTTTGGAATCTCAGGCTCCTCCCCTACTCCATTGCCTGACACACCTTCAGAAAGATGTCGTCTTGGATTTATCAATGGACCTCCCAGGATCAAGGATAACCTCACTGGAAAAGTAGTTTTTCAAGTGTCTGGGAGGTATGATAACCCTTGGGTAGCACAGTGGGATGGTCAGTATCTAGTTGCTGGCTATGACACTGGGGAGGTTTTGATTTTTGATTTCTGTCACATTTACCCTCAGCAGCAACCTGGAGTATACTGGATGATTACCTAAGAGGACTAGACTAAACATGTGTTAGATAGGAAGGAGTGCCAATGCAATACAAATTAGATATCACTGCTCTCAGTCTGAAGAAAACAAAAATGGGTATAAAAGTTTTTCTTGTCATATTTAGTCTGATTTACTCCGCATTGTGGTCTCTGGTAGGCTTACTGAAGGGGTGTTTACCTGATGGACAACTTTCTCAAAGTTGTCCAGTGTGGCGCAGGTGATAATGATGATATTGTCATTGAGAGCCTACCTAGACCCATCAAAGCGCATCAACGTGGGATAGTAGGGGGTGATCCCCAGTGAAAAGTTCGAAAACTGATGGCGACATGCGGTGGTTCGAAGTGACTGGATCCACTGATGGCGACTTGTGGCCACCGAGACTCTTATTAGAATTTGTACAAGTAGAATAATGAACAAAATTGACGTCACACCGCCTTCTTCTGGTGATCTCAAATAATTCACGAGACCCTAAAATGTGGGAATAAATTTTATGGTATGGAATTTTTTTTCTAAGTCCACGTCACTTGTACCAAGACCATCCCTTGGATCCCGCAACGATGTCTGAGCTGTGTTGCTGCAATATGTGCGTTAGACGTTTCGGGACTCCGCAGGTTGTAGCGAGATCCACCTGGTATACGCACAACCCAGGAGGGAAAAAAGCTACCCGGCTTGCCGAACGCCAGAGTTGTATCGATGCCATCCGTCGTGATAATGATCTCTCCCGAGATAATTCCAGATCTGGGACTTCCCCTCTCTTGGGAAAACGGCCTGCGGAAGAAGACGAAGATCCTCCAGAGGGAGCTAAGCGCGTAGCGAGATCGGGTTCTGTACGTATATACCCGTAATCTTATCTATTCATCATATTGATTGCATCGATCCTGTGGAATGTATGTCTAGCCTCCTGGTGGACCTCCGTCGCGCATGCACACGCCTCTGTCGGACCAGGGCATGTATTCTCCTCCTCGTTCCCAGCCCTTGTCACCTCCTCTGTCTCGTTCTCCACTGCCTATTCTGCCCCCATCACCACCACCTCCTCCCCCTCCCCCTCCATTGGACTTTGATCAAGACAACTCACCGGCTAGTTCTGGACGCAGTACGCCAGTGGACCACCTTTATCCGCCAGCTACTGTCGAACGAATCCAGGTTGCCGTCGATTTTATCAAACATGTCCAGGCGGCTAGGCTCGCAGATCAATTTATTCCCGAGGATCTTGCGGACTTCCTGGATCCCCAGGAACACGAAACCACCCCTCTGGACGACCCCAATCTTATGTTGTCGCTCCAGGCGTTTATCTGGTTCCTGGGGTGTACACAGAGTAGCTACGAACAGATGTGTCTGATTACGCAGGCTCGGGACCCCGGCATCAATATGTTATCTTATTACCGGGTTGAGCGGAGGGCACGGCAACTCTCCGGCATTGTCACCTGGGAGCACGAAATGTGTGTTAAATCCTGTGTCGGATTCACCGGTGACATGCCTCCATTCTCTGGAGTACTCGTCGGCGACATTCCCTACGTCCCTTTCCCTCGGGATGCTTCGCGACATTTCGCGACATTTCGCGACATTTCTATACTCTCTATACCTTCCTACCCCCCCCCCCCTATGCATCCCTATACTTCCCTACATACCCGTATATCTCCCTTTACCTCACTACTCCCTTCCCTATACTAACCTACTCGTCCCGATGCTTCGCGACCTTCCCGATGTTTTAGTATTCTCCCTATCTCTCACTACCCCCCCCCCCCCCCGACCTCCCTATATCCCTCCCAACACTACACCATTCGCGACCCCTCCCTATACCTTCTCCCGACTTCCCTATACCTTCGCGATATCTCCCTACACCATTCCCCTCGATCTCTCGATTCCTATGCTCGATCATTCCCTTTTGGTTCATTTCTCAACCACATCTCTTTCCTTGGTCGTTCCCTTCGATCCCTCGCCCTCCCTATGTCATAGACTCGTCATTAGGTCTTTTGACATCATTTGGTTCATTCCCTCTTGCTTCCTATGTTCTCAGAGCCTCCTAGATTAGTATATAAGCCTCTGTATTCGATAGACTCACGGAGACCAATCCAGGGGACTGATTCCCATGTTTTCCTTTCCCTATCGTTCTCCTCTCGTCGTCGTCGTCTCCCTATAGTCTCCTGCGTCTTCCCTATCGTTCTCGTCGTCATACCTGCGTCTCTGCGTTCTCGTCGTCGTCTCTAGCGTCCTGTCGTCATCCCGAAGATCCCGACCTCCCGAAGTTCTCATCGTCGTCCCGAAGTTTTCCCTCGTCGTTTCTTTGTCTGTTTCATTGATTCCCTTCTGTTATCTTTAGTTATCTTTAATTCCCTCTTGATATCTACTTCTCCTTACACGTCCCGACGTTCCCGACGTTCCCGACGTTTCACTACATTTCCCTACAGTTCCCTACGTGTCCCTACGGAGCTAGGAGGCATCGTACGACTAAGGACCACCTTCATCGACGTTGACAGGGCACCCCATCTTCTCCCCATCCGACCTTAGCTCACATAGCCCCTGTTCACCTGGAACCCACGCCGTGTTAGTCTCCCTGCCTCCCTATTAGCTCCCTAACCCTCGCAACTTTCCCCCCTTCCCTCTAAAGCCATCTACCATGCCAACTGGATATTCCCTCTATGATCTCAACCGCCTTATCGAGCACACTGCGGACTATCGGGATATGAATCGCGAACAGCTCCACACCTATTACGAGCGATTCCTCTCCATGAGCGACTATCTTGTTGACAATGACGACCTCTGTGACTCCCGATGTGGCACTTTCTATCTTCAAGGTTTCCCTCACCCAATCCGTGTAGAGATTCGTCAGAGGCTCTCGAAAACAAGGCCCTATGATAAAGTATATCATCTTGATGATGTTCATGAAGCTGCACTCTTTATCTTCGCCGCCAGGCCTCGCGACGGTCGCGATCCTCCCGATCATCAGCGCCGTGATAGACAATTCGAGGAATTTCTTGCTATGTTTGCTGAACTCCTTGCTACCAATGCGCTAAATCCGGTCGCTCATCCCTACTCTCAGTGTCTTCCTTCTCCTACTCCAGGAGGAGTAGTTCAAAACCCCCCCCGGTGGAGCCTAGCCTGTGTCTTCTGCGATTCGCGCGAACATCTTGTTCGCAGTTGTCCAACAGCTGCTCACTACCTTGAGCAGGGATGGATAATCCGAAACAGCTCTGGGAAACTCGCTTTTCCCACTGGACACTCGATTCCTAGGAGCATTCCTGGAACAACCTTGCAGGACCTCGTCATCAAGTATTGGGACTCTCGACGTCTTCGCGACGAAGAACAGAACCATCGCGACGCTTTTGGGACAGACTCCCCTGCAGGTTCTAACCACAACAGCGGAGTCGACCCTGAGCAGGAGCAGATGGAGTTTTGGCAAGCTCGTATTGAGGTTCTCACGAAGAGAAGAGAAGAACTGCGCAGGAAAGCTGAGACTAGTCCTCAGATTAGTCCTCCTCGTCATCAGACCCCTCCAGCATCCCCTCAGCCTCGCGATCCATCCCCTCAGCGTTCTTATCCACCTCCCGAACCTCTCTACCCATCTCCTCAGCATCCCTACCTATCTCCTCAGCCTCACAATCTATTCCCTCAGTCTCCCGACCGATCTCCCCAGCATCCCTACTCACCCCCTCAGTCTCCCTGCCCATCTACTCAGTCTCCCTCTCCGTTTCAGCTGGCGCCGATGCAACTCGACGCTGTCTATGCTGATATCCAACGGAGAAGACAAGAACAAGCCTGGGAAGCTGAGCCTGATTCCCAGACCAGTCCTATCCATTGCCAAAACCCCCTAGTACCTCCCCAGCCTTCCCACACCTTCGCTCGGCTTCGCGACGTGTCTCCCGAGCTCTCCTATGTTTCCTCTCAGTTCTACACATCCCCTCAGCCTGTCTACGCACCTGAGCCTCCCTACACATCGTCCAAGCCTCCCCATGCATCGCTACAGCCTCCCTATCATCGCGATCATTCTTTTGATAGCGAGGAGCCCATCGTGAACGTTGAGGAAGAAGACGATCTTCTCGATTCCTACCTTTCCACCTTCTTCGGGCCGGAAGACGCTTCTCCCGACATCCCTACAGTCGCGAGTCGCGACCCTCCCATCCCTACAACTTCGCTTGAGGTTGTCTCCATCCCTCCTCCCTTCTCCTCTCCTTGTTCCGAATCTTCGTCCAACAGCCTCCCTACTACCTCTTTCGCCTCTCCCTACACTTCCTCTATCTCTTCCCCACTATCATACATGCCTTCTCCTTTGCTATTCAAGTCTCCCTCATTACTTCAGTCTCCCTTTACACTCGTAGCCTCCCCTTCCCTATCTTCCTCACTCCACAAGCCATTTTCACATTTCCATTACAATTCCCCTTCGCTATTCACTTCCCTTCATAGTTCTCCTTCCCTATTTCATTCCCTTCAGGATTCGAGTTCGCTACCTCCTTCTGTTTGCGGTTCTCCGCCTCTAGCCCATCCCTGTGACGATTATCTTTCCCTATCTACTTCCCCCACTTCCCTACACCACGAATCTTCTCCCTACTCTTGTTCTGGTTCTACTCCCCGTTGTTTCCCACGCGATTTATCTAGTCCTCTTCACGATTCATGTTATCCCCCTCTCGATCTATCTCTTTCACTTCCCGACTTTTCTCCCTTTTCTGCTTCTCTTCCTCCGTTATTGTTTTCGAGCAGCTCTTCATCTATTGCATCTGTTTGTAGTCCTACTCCCCAGTTCCCTATTCCCCCAGCAGACCATCGCGATGTTCCACTCCTCTGATCTCCCTTCTCAGTGGCAAGTCATCTGGACGTCTCCCTTCCTCTCCCGACCACACCCCTTTGATTCCCGAAGCTTCCCTATGGTTTCCCTCCCATTCACGAGGCTTCCCTACAGCTGCCCCCTTCATTTATTCACCGCATCTTCACTCATCCCAAAGTTTCCCTACACCCTTCCTCCAATTTTTGACATCTCCCTACCGCTTGCTTTTGGCTCCTGAGGTCTCCCTTTGCCCATCCTCTCACCCTATATTGCTCCCCTCCATTCCCTTACTCCCATTTTCTTCAGGATCACATTGGGACGAGCCAGTTGGTATCAGAAGTCCCAAGGAGTCCTCCCTATTCTTTGGACAACCGAGGACGGTTGTATTCTGAAGTCCCAAGGAGATGACATGCCTCCATTCTCTGGAGTACTCGTCGGCGACATTCCCTACGTCCCTTTCCCTCGGGATGCTTCGCGACATTTCGCGACATTTCGCGACATTTCTATACTCTCTATACCTTCCTACCCCCCCCCCCCCTATGCATCCCTATACTTCCCTACATACCCGTATATCTCCCTTTACCTCACTACTCCCTTCCCTATACTAACCTACTCGTCCCGATGCTTCGCGACCTTCCCGATGTTTTAGTATTCTCCCTATCTCTCACTACCCCCCCCCCCGACCTCCCTATATCCCTCCCAACACTACACCATTCGCGACCCCTCCCTATACCTTCTCCCGACTTCCCTATACCTTCGCGATATCTCCCTACACCATTCCCCTCGATCTCTCGATTCCTATGCTCGATCATTCCCTTTTGGTTCATTTCTCAACCACATCTCTTTCCTTGGTCGTTCCCTTCGATCCCTCGCCCTCCCTATGTCATAGACTCGTCATTAGGTCTTTTGACATCATTTGGTTCATTCCCTCTTGCTTCCTATGTTCTCAGAGCCTCCTAGATTAGTATATAAGCCTCTGTATTCGATAGACTCACGGAGACCAATCCAGGGGACTGATTCCCATGTTTTCCTTTCCCTATCGTTCTCCTCTCGTCGTCGTCGTCTCCCTATAGTCTCCTGCGTCTTCCCTATCGTTCTCGTCGTCATACCTGCGTCTCTGCGTTCTCGTCGTCGTCTCTAGCGTCCTGTCGTCATCCCGAAGATCCCGACCTCCCGAAGTTCTCATCGTCGTCCCGAAGTTTTCCCTCGTCGTTTCTTTGTCTGTTTCATTGATTCCCTTCTGTTATCTTTAGTTATCTTTAATTCCCTCTTGATATCTACTTCTCCTTACACGTCCCGACGTTCCCGACGTTCCCGACGTTTCACTACATTTCCCTACAGTTCCCTACGTGTCCCTACGGAGCTAGGAGGCATCGTACGACTAAGGACCACCTTCATCGACGTTGACAGGGCACCCCATCTTCTCCCCATCCGACCTTAGCTCACATAGCCCCTGTTCACCGGTCCATTCGAGCAACTCCGGTACTGTCCCGAATGCGGCACGGCTTGACCAACTCCGGAGGAAACTCCCGATCCCGATGACGAAAAAATCCCCCACAAAGTCTTTACAACCTTTCCTGTTGGCCCGCAACTCCAGGCACGTTGGAAGAACCCCGAGACCGCCAAGAAAATGTTTTACCGCTGGGAAAAAACGCAAGATATTCGTGAGGAATGTGAGGCATCTGGTATTGCAGTAGTCCTTATGAAAATTATAAAGATCTTATGAGATGATCTTATAAGTCTTGATAAAATAACCCATAGGGATTATAATGCCCGTTTGGGCATAAAGTGTTCGCCCTGGAAATTATAATCAACCCCAGGGGACCGGGTTAGCCCCAAATCCGGTAATTTCCAAATATGGTAATCCTTCCAAATATGGTAATTGCCAAATATGGTAATTTCCAAAAAAGGTAATGTTGCCAGATATGTTTTTTCCTCAGATATGTTTTTTTTTCCCAGATATGTTTTTTTCCCCAGATATGTTTTTTTTTCGAAATATGTTTTTTTTCCCCAGATATGTTTTTTTTTAAATATCTTTTTTTTCCCTATATGTTTCTTTTTCTAGATATGTTTTTTTTTTTTCGAAACATGGTGTTTTTCGAATGTTTCTTTCTTCAGATATGTTTTTTTTTTTCGAAATATGTTTTTTTTTCGAAACATGTTCTTTGAATGTTTCTTGGATATGTTTTTTTCCTCAAGATATGTTTTTTTCGGAATATGTTTTTTTCGAATGTTTCTTTTCTCAGATATGTTTTTCTCTCAAGATATGTTTTTTTTGTATATAATGTAGGTAAAAGGGGTAAAAACACAGTCGGCACACACCTACCTTCAAATCACACACATTTCAAGATCTGCCCAAGCTCACATAACCACACTCACTCATGTTCAAAAAACATCACAAAAACATCAGTCTATTCGGGTGGGACAGGTAAAAAAAACTCAGTAAAAGTAGTAGTACCAGAAAGAGACTTGTAAAGCAGGGCAGAAACATTGCTCTAGGGTTAATTGCGCCTCCTTCGTTTTGCTGGGGGGCCAATCTTTGTTACTGCAGGGAGTGTCATGGGTGTCGTGGGTGGAGAAGAGTCAGGGGAATTGGTAGCATCAGCAGAGAGGAAAGAAATGAGGTTGTTAACTACCCATGCAACATCTGAGATTGCGTCATCAACCTTTGAAGTCTCTGATGGATCTCGTGCATGGATCCACCATCCAAGACTCACAATGATGAGGAAAAGTCCATCCTTCCCTCCTTTATGGAGGGAACCCCAACCCCGCCCAGCTGCATCCTCCTGCACGAATGGCCAGCTTTGGGTGTCCCGCCACTTCGGCTGAATAGCCGACCACCACAGCACCCACATGTCCTCGAAGTCCTTGGCAGACAAGATCTCTGGTATGTTCATTGGGGAAGTGGGCGACCAGACTTGAACCACTGGGCAAGCTCATCTGGGCGTGGCGCAGTTGGTAACTTGCATGAGCCCTGCTACACTGTTAGCAGTAGCCGACATTCAATATGTCTATTTACTTACAGGTACGGAAGACGAAAGGCTTTCAAAAATGACATATTCCGCTAGAAGCTCCTCCCACTTAGGCCCTCCAGGAACACCAGTCAAGTAGTTCTCAGCTTTGTGAACATAGCCGTTGTGCTCGGGACCCAACTCCCATGACGGCTCGTGTGTGGGCGTCCAGGTCAATTGAGCTCGCGAGGTGATCTTCTCAGACAACGCGTGACAAGAGGGAGAGGGAGGCAGTAAAACCTGGGTCGTCTCGGGGTCTGTCTGAGTTTGTGCGAGACTGGTCACGGTCAGTTGCGTGGGAGCAGGAGTGATCACCAACACCTGCGTACGAATGGGGGTAACCGCTGGTGTGGTCGTGGGAATGGGGATAACTGCTGGGGTGGTCGTGGGAATGGGGGTTGTCGCTGGGGTGGTCATGGGAACAGGGGTAGTCGCCGGCGCCTGCATGGGAGAGGGTGTGGTTGGCGTGGGGGCCAGGACAATATTCGCTTGTGTCTGGACAGGAGGAGGTGCCAAAGTCTGGGTGAGGGAAGAGGGAGAGGTGAGAGATGGCCGTCCAACAGGTCGTTGCAAGCGGAGAAGTTCATCATGACCTAAACCGCGTGATCAGAAAACAGAACACGGATTCTTCGGAATGACTTACTATAAGTTGCGTTCAACCATTCCCAATACTTATTCTTCAATGTTTCCCACAGCGGACCCAGATACTGGGGAAACGTCTGGCCTGTCAGGAGAGTTTCTCCAGCGCCGACACTGCAAGCGATGGTGAGAAACGTCCGACATGAAAACCTGTCTAGACACGTACTGGAAGATTTGGATACCACCTGTGCCACTTGGGTTTGGTCCGCCAAACATGACAAACGGTTTGAAGTTCATGACGTCTTTCATCTCGTCACAGATGCCCTCGAGTGTTGCTGGGAGAGCCGCGACCTGCCTGTGAGATTTAAGCATCTAATAACTCAACGAGGAAGGGACGGGACGGGACTCACTCGGTGACGTACTGCCTCTCTAGGTCGAGATCTGACTCGGAGTCGTTAACCCTCATCGCAACCCAGGGACGTTCATGAAGATCCTGATCCTTTTGATACCGGTCGGAAATGTACTTCTCAATCTCAGCCACCTCCTCTTCTGACACAGAGCCAATAATCTCCTTGAGTACGGCTTGCTGGAATGTAACGAGCAGCATTCCGGGATTGTGCGCTCCTGGGAAGAGGTGTTTGTACTTGTCACAGGTGAGTTTGTCGCCGGAAATGTAACGGCCATGTGCCGCCCGCAGCTCTGTGTAGAGTTCGGACCCCTCCGTATAATGCATACAGGAGTACGCTTGAGCACGCGTGAGCGGAGCAGGCCTTCGTGAAGACTTGATGGTGAGGATGGAGGAAACGACGGGTTTGGGTGGCGGTGGGTCGGCTCCTTTGCCATGGTTGTAGAACCACTGCTGGAGTCTCTGCAAATAAGTTAGTGGCTTGAGCGGGGAGCGCGAAGGGAGAACACTTACATCACGCAACTTCGGGCGGTCAGCTTCGGGGACAGTGAATTCACCCAGGAACTTGGCCACAAGACCCTGCAAAAAGTCATCCCCCCTCTTCCTTCGCCTTCCGAGCCAGTTAGGTATTTGAGAAATCAGCCAGGCATGCTGCTCTGGGGTAGTCCAGGCCTTCATGGGGGATGTGAGACGTGTCGCACGAGAGATCAAGAGACGGGCGACGTGTGACGCGAGAGAACGAGAGACGTGGAGGGAAAGAGATGAGATGTAGAAGGTGAGAGACAAGATGTAGAGGGAGAGAGATGAGACGTAGAGGGAGAGAGACGAAGTGTGCAGCACGAGAGATGAGATCTTGAGAGACGAGGACGAGCGACAAGAAGCGCGCACAGCACGAGAGACAGAGACACAGAGCACAAGGGATGGGATGGAGGCAGCCACCATATGCACAAATAAACACAATCAATGATTGACACGTTGATGGACTGGGCAAAATGAGTCCGAGGCACACGGTATCCCTCTTCGCTTCTCGTCGCTATGTCCCGAAGGCGGGGTGATGAGCTGGCAGCCGTGCAGCGAGATTTCAATCTCTCCGAAAGTAAGTCTCTCTCGTTTGCTCAATTGTCCTGCCCATTCTCACCTAAATCAGTTGCAGACTCCCTGTGCGAGATTGCTACCCAGCTTGAAGAACGAGAGTCAGCCGAGGACGTTGCAAACCGTCTCAACGTCCTCGTTGAGCGCTACCCAAGCAGTGATACATCGTAAGTTTCTCTCGTTCGCTCCACAATTATGTGTTCTCACCGGTGCGATTCTGGATCCAACTCAAGATTTTACCTTGAGGATTGCCCAACCACTCCAAGAACACCCCGGGATGGCAACCGTTACCCCTATCGTCATGGACCCTCAGAGACTCAACCCCAGCACCACCACTATGGACACTCGGAGATTCAGCCCCAGCACCACCATCACGGACGCTCGGAGCCTCAACGTCAACCCCAGTACTATCGTCCTAGTCGCTCGGAGACTCAACCTCGGTACCATCGTTCTAACTACGCCGACCACCAGCGCCAATCGGCTCAGCTCCATTCGGCAGTTCCTGTTCCCTCTGATGTCCATCTAGGCATCGGACTCGAGTTCAGCCATACCCCCAATCGCCCTGAGCCCCGCTTGAGCCATTCCGTGCATTATGAGTGTAACGCCCCATCAGATTACCCACTCTCTCCCTCACCTTCCCCTCGAATTCCTCAGCGCTGGCAGATATTACGATCTGCATCCGATCACCAAGAACCAGGGATCAACGCCACCGGCCCTGGCCACCGGTTGCCATCAGAATGTGCCCCTTCCCCCCAAAGGCGTGTCGCTGATAACGGGGACATCTACGACTTGGATGTGTCCTTGGTTAAATGTGAAATCCCGAACCACGTGCCAACAATTCATTGTTCCCCTCTCGGTGATGGGGGGTCCCAAGGCCGATGGTACTACGTCTCCCGTGGAAGGAAAGTCGGTATATTTAATGAATGGTACGTATGTTTATTGAGTTGATACTCAATTTGACAAATCTCTCTTAGGGGAGAAGTCCAAGCGTCAGTCAACGGTGTAAGTGGTGGGCACCAACAACGCGCCAAGAGTGAAGCCCTCGCCTACACCAAATTCAAGTCAGCGCTCTTGCGAGGGGAAGTAATAATAAGAAATTAGACGATGTAGTCATTCTGCCTTGCTTACCAAATTTTCTTGTGTTGTTCCGTGTTCGTTGACTCTGTGCTTTTGCCCAAATATATCCCATGTTGCTCTCGTTATCGACTTGGTTTGCGTTCGTGTGAGGTGATTGCAGCTCCTGCTCTTGCGCCCAGTGCACAAACAGTCTGAGTACACCGGGTTACAGAAATTTCCCCCCAAGGCGTGCATCCGTAATCGCGATATTGCGGCCGTTTTGCTTAAACGCTATTGGGCAATACATCTTGACCACTATCCGTAAGCTATTAAATATTTATATTATGACACTCTGAGGGAGACGGAGAGAGCCCAGGTGCTCTAGTCTATTGCCAGAGCCTGGAGCCCATCGGTTGATTGGTGTTCAAGTCGATCGCATGAATAGTGGAACAGGCCAGGTAAGCTGCGCCAACCAACTAGTGGTGTTTGCGCACTGCACCTCAACCACAGATGATTTTGGCCCAGTTTTTTGGATAGTTAAATAATACATACCTGCATTCATGTCCTGATAAAAATATATATTGTTCGTTCAACACGGCGCCGAGTTTCCATCGTTTTTGTTTTTGATCACGATCATTGATTTCTGCTAAGTCCAACTTTGAAATTTTTTTGAAGTGAGTGTCCACCAAAAATGTGAATTAGTGGACACCGATAGTCACGCCTCTCACTCAAAATATTTCTGCATCGGCCTTGCACGTTAATTGTGCACTCAAAACCCCATCTATTCAATCTAGGTGTAAATATTTAATATATATAGTCCTCGGCTCAACGGCCGTGTTTGAAGCGATAACACCGGTCTTCGCCAATTGTCTATACCACAGTTTCATATTTCTGTGATCTAACTTCGAGCAAAAATATCTGTATACAGACCTTGTATCAGCATCGCCTAGGTCAGAGTACTTGGTGCACGAGGACAGGCTGCATCCATGTGCACACAAAGATCGGTTAAAATGGCACAGACTGAAATCGATCACCACTTGCTCCTCGCCATCATGCCGAAATCACAACGTCGCTCAGCAAAACGAAAGAGGCACCAGCCTGAAGAAAAACCTTCCTCCGCATCCCTAGAAGTCATTGCCGTCGCCCGGGAAGGTAGCCGTGTACGCCAGAATCGTGTCATTGAGGGGACAAGCTTTGACCCTCGCGCTTCAATCTTCTCCCCCGCCGACCACGACGCGTTCTCCATTCTCGAATCGCAATCAGACCCCTTCCAGCTCCCCGAAGGCTTAAGTGCATCTCAGAAACCGCTCAAGGATTCAGGCCCGGATAACCCAAGTCGCTCTGTATCGGTCAGTCTCTTCCGCAGTTGCCACGTCATCACGTGCTGACCAGAACTTCAGTCAAAGATCCAAGAATGGATCCCACACCGGGTGGAATTCCTTCATGAACTCCTTCGCCTAGAAGCTCCCCTCCAACGCTCCCCTCGTTCAGGAGCTCCTTCTCAACAGTCCCCTCCTCATGAGCAAACCTGTGTCGAATGTACAACAAACGCAAACCACCGCTGTCTCAGTTGTTTCTCAGGGAAAGTCATGTGCAAGGGTTGCCTGGCTTCATGCCATGCGAACGTGCCACTCCACAAGATTCAGGTTTGTCGTCCAACATTCATCACAAGTTATCTGAAGCTGACACGGTCTAGTCATGGAATGGAAAGTTTTTCGACGATACTACGCTCACCGCTGCTGGCCTTATTGTCCACCTTGGGCATCACGCTGGTGACACGTGTCCTACCACCTCCCCTCGCCGCGACCTCATGGTCTTCGACTTATCCGGCGTTCATCGTCTGGTCGTTCGTTACTGCCGCTGCGCAGATGCCCCTCCCAAGTGCATTCAACTCCTCCGTGCACGCTGGTTTCCAGCAACGATTGATCGACCAGCAACGGTGTTCGCCTTTGACATCCTTGACTTCTTCTGCAAGCTTCAAAATCAGAACAAGTGCAACCCGTATGACTTCTATCATGCCATCATCCAGCGTTCGGATGCTGCTGGGTTGAATCCTGAAATTGTAAGCTCTCTACACACTCGCTCCCACACATGGTCTCATCACTCGTTATCGACAGCATTGCTACAATGAGATAACGCTCGTGTTCCGCCTTTGGAGCCACCTCCAGCTCCTCAAGCGGAGTGGTGCTGTGCATCACTCTCCTGCTGTCGAGTCGCTGCCCGCTGGAAGTGCGGCAATTTCCTGCCCTGCATGTCCCCAACCAGGAAAGAACATGATCAATCTGCCTGATTCTGAGTTGTACGAATGATCCTGTGCATTGCATCGCTGTTGTACTCACCAATCTCTGTTGTTGTAAGATGGAAAAATACTTTGTTTTTGGGCATCGACGCTTGCTTTAAATTGAAACTTAAAGATCGTGGGTTCAATGACCCAGACCTTTCCACCGGATTGGCTTATATGGTAAATGAAGAGTTATACCAAGCGCATCTGGGCGCGAACACGGATGTTACCGAACCAGTGAGTTTCACCTATCGTTCATCCTATCAATTGGTCGTTGATGAAAGTGATAAGATCAGCACTTGTGGCCCGGATCTCCACGCCGTCAACCAGGCGTATACAAAGCTCTCTCAGGGGTATGCCGTTACGGGCGTTGCTGCCGTTTCGTGCCGTCATGCATTTGTCCGCCCGAAAGGAGTCGTTGATCTTCAGAAGGGCGAAAAGTAGGGCGTTACTATTCCTTTCTTGTTCATCAACTAACTATCGCTTTCAGGTACATCAATATTGATTACGCCGTTGCATCTACTCTTACAGACGACATCAATGCTGGGATCACGGACGTTGTCGTCACCTACGACATTGGTTGTCAGTGGTCGAAAAACCTTGTTCATCGTCTCTCGAACTGTCCCTCCATGCCCCCCCTTAACATCCAGTCTCTCCACTCATTCCGCGTCGCTGTTCCCAAGTTCCACATCATTGGCCACGGTGCATCGTGTCAAGCAAAATTCAATCTCGCTTACATGGATGGTGTTGGGATGACTCACGGTGAGACTGTTGAGACGATCTGGTCTCATTCCACATCTCTCGCAACTTGGTCTCGAGAGAACGGACCCGCCGCCCGCCATCTGATCCTGGATGATCATTGGGCTGGGTGGAATTGGCGAAAGGTTGTTGGTCTTCGTAAGTCTCTTGCCCATATACCGCATGCAAATCAACTGACACTTGGCACCTGTCCAGGCACCCAGTTGAAGGACGCACTTGAAAGAGCTTCCAATTGGGCTCAAGTCCAGCGCAAGGCTGCCGACTCGATGACCGTTGCTTGGCCTGAGTTTGTTCCCGATTGGAGGAAGATGCTGCTTGCTTACAAGCAGGACCGCTCCAAGCCAAACCCGTTCGCTGAACCTGATCCCAGTATGTTTGCACGCACACATATGTAGGGGGTTTCGCAGCTGATTGATATTAATAGGTGACGCATTGGATAGGTTGAAGGACCAGCTCTCAAGGGAAGATTTAGAAACACAGAGGCTGGGTATGGACTTCCCTCATGAGATGTCACCCGCGGTATTCCTTGAACACGCTTTGAATATTGAGGCAGCTCAGTAAGTCCCCCATATCATGGTTGTGATGCCTACCGACCTTTGGTCCTTAGACGCAGGTTCAAGGCGAAAGACCACGGTGGTATTCGAGGTTCCACCACTCCTCTCCTGGAACACCGCCGCTCTCTCTCTAAGGATATTGCCAACCTTCGCATCCCTCAACGTCTCTACATGCCGGATTCTATGTCCCTCGTTGACGCGGACCCCATCCTCCTTGCAGACCACCCTGAAAACATCGAACTGTGGCTCCCTTCTGCTCTTCCTACTGCCTCACATAACACTCAGCATGTTAACTCCCTTCTTCAACTCGAATACCGACTACGCTACGCCCAGGCCGCAGATGCGCTGCATGGCATCCGACATTCTCGCCGACTTATCCGGACCGTCCTGACAAAGATGCAATCACACATCACGAACACCCAACGGACCACCACTAGGTCTGATAGCCTGTTCAACAAGGCCAAGACTAAGCAGGCTCGAGCAGTCGCGACATACCGGGCCGCACGCAAAGTGATTGCCAACTTGGCCCCAAACGAGGAGTTTGGCCCCTGGAAGAAGACATTGTTGGAGCTCACCGACGCCGATATCCGTGGACCTGGACGTGAGGAGTCTGAGCCGTCTGAATCTCGTTTCGTCCAATCCTGGATCTGGGTGACGGGATCCAAAGTTTCAACTTCCTTTGAGGATCCTGATCTCCACGCTACTCTTCGGGTTGAGTGGTGCAAGGCGCAGGAAAGGGCAAAGCGATACGAGGAGGAGGTGGAACTTGTGGTTGAGGAGATGCGGCGGACATTGGCAACCTTTGAATGGAACGCGGGAGAGTGGGAGACGCGTGCTATTTCCCCCCCATCCATCACTGATCCTCCACTTGATGCTACCACAGCCTTGGGCATTGCTGCCTATGCATACGAGCAGGCTAACATCCAGCGGAGAATGATCAACACCTTTGTCCGCACCTGGTATCCAACTCTCGAAGAACTTTCCCTCGGTTTCTCATGGCTTAGTGCATATCCTCGCCCGTCTTCGCCCCGAACCAAACGCTGTCGCCTTCCTTCGAATGTCCAACTCTACTACCCCACGCTGCAAGTTGATGCCTTGGATGATGACGCTGATGTTGATGATGACATGTCTTTTTGTGTGGGTCCATCCAATGATCATTAACATCCGACATTATCATTACCACTAGTCTTCTATGATTTTTTACCTGTCCCACCCGAATAGACTGATGTTTTTGTGATGTTTTTTGAACATGAGTGAGTGTGGTTATGTGAGCTTGGGCAGATCTTGAAGTGTGTGTGATATGAAGGTAGGTGCGTGCCGACTGTGTTTTTACCCCTTTTACCTACATTATATACAAAAAAAACATATCTTGAGAGAAAAACATATCTGAGAAAAGAAACATTCGAAAAAAACATATTCCGAAAAAAACATATCTTGAGGAAAAAAACATATCCAAGAAACATTCAAAGAACATGTTTCGAAAAAAAAACATATTTCGAAAAAAAAAAAAACATATCTGAAGAAAGAAACATTCGAAAAACACCATGTTTCGAAAAAAAAAAAACATATCTAGAAAAAGAAACATATAGGGAAAAAAAAGATATTAAAAAAAAAACATATCTGGGGAAAAAAAACATATTTCGAAAAAAAACATATCTGGGGAAAAAAACATATCTGGGGAAAAAAACATGTCTGGGAAAAAAAACATATCTGAGGAAAAAACATATCTGGCAACATTACCTTTTTTGGAAATTACCATATTTGGCAATTACCATATTTGGAAGGATTACCATATTTGGAAATTACCAGATTTGGGGCTAACCCGGTCCCCTGGGGTTGATTATAATTTCCAGGGCGAACACTTTATGCCCAAACGGGCATTATAATCCCTATGGGTTATTTTATCAAGACTTATAAGATCATCTCATAAGATCTTTATAATTTTCATAAGGACTACTGGGTATTGGCCCCGAGATCTATGACGACATCTTATCCGGGCAAGCCTATCTTGACGCCGCTTCAGACGCTTCTGGGGGCATCAAAAAACATGACACTGTGCTCATGATGTCAATTGATGGCGCGCAACTTCATCGGAACAAACAATCAAATTGCTGGATGTATATTTGGATTATTCTAGATCTGGGCCCGGACGAACGATACAAGATACGTGTCACGAACGCGTGACATAGTAGCCAAAATCTTACAAGTGATTCAAGACATTGGTCTCATTCGCAGTGGTAATAATACAAGAGTGGTAAAAGAGAACTACAAAGTCAGACAAGAACAAGCGGATCGATGTCACATAAGCAGTTCTGAGGAAGAGGACAACGATGAGCAAAGTGGTGAGGATTATACACACTCTCCGGACAGTAGGACCACTCCCGCGTCGCCGGATCCTGCCAACACTCCCTACACCCCAACACATCATGAGATAAACTCTCATACATCTCCCGCTTCACGTCCGACAAGGCTGCGCTCACTAAGGAGAACCCATAGCGGTCTTGGAGACCCGCCACTTCCACCTTCAACTTCATCCTCACCTGACGTGACTTGTCGGAGGGACGACAACGTTGACCAGAACGAGTCATCGGACTCTTGCGGGTCTTCTTCTTCTGGGACCTCTCCACCATCTGGCGAACTGGGGCAGGACTCCAGGGAGGGGATGGAGGGAGAGGAATGCCCTGATCCTGGCGGTGGCGAAGGGACGACTGGGGACTTGCAAGGGGGGTCGGTGCAATAAGCCCCGTGACATTGGTGTCCGAAATATCGGAAGAGAGATGCCTGGAAAGGTCCCCAATGTTCCAAAGCGAAGTGAGAGAAGTCATCATTCAAGCTGTTCATGATGACGTACATGAGGTCCACCCGCTTCTCCAATTTCGCGATCCTATCCTCCCTCTCCCTCTCCATGACGTCCAATAATTGAACGGCTCCAGGGTGAAGAGCCCGAACCACAGGCCCAGAAAGCCTGGGATCTTCGAAACCGGCCTGTTCCCAGAACTCGGCAGGAGCGTTATGGGCGGTAAGGAAGTCGACGGCGACCTGATTGTCGTGGGCGATGTTGGCGGGAGTATCGTACAAGTGTTGCTCCATGTTGTAGGGAGCATCCGTCTCAAAGGACGGAGTGAAGGGGGTGGCGGCAGCGTTGAGGACGACATTGGCGGCAGCAAAAGTAGACATAGTAGCAGAGGATGAGAGGAGGTAGTACTGGTGTTTGGTGGGAGTGGAAAAGAGACGATGAGGGAAACGATCATTAATCCCCCTGACTTAAATACATCCTGACTCAAGGAAAGCCAGAAAGGGAAAACAAAAACCCATTATCCATTAACGTCCTCATTAGGGTAAACGAACCCTCAACCCCAATCGAGATCCCATCAATTCAGAGAAATCCCCACCGATCATGGGAAATCCCCACCACGCTTCTATTGCTGCCATGGGTCCAGAGAAATCCCCATCGATCACGAGAAATCCCCATCACGCTTCTATTGCTACCACGAAACACGAGAAATCCCTGAATGCTTCCATTGACCCGCACCCCTATTGTTCCCGTATGAGTAATTACTATCGGTCGTCCTAAGTCCCCTCATTCTGACTCATCTACCCTACCCTAAACTACGCACAGACCATGTTGACTCTTGTTTGACTCGTTGTAGAATAATGACTCCTGTAGAGGATTGGGTATATAAGGAAGAGCGTTCGCTCCTTCTTTTCCCCATTCTCAATCTCTTCTGTACCTCTCTACCCACAACTCGAATATAAAAAGTAAGCTGAGGAATTCTCCTCACGACTTACCTTTTCTAACCCATCTCAGCAGGAATCCTCCTGCTAGTGTATGTTCAGCGCTCCCAATCCTTTCCCCTCTACCAGTCCAGTCCAACGACCAGTCGTTCCTGACGCCAGGAGATCTATCTGGGAGTATAAACTCATCAGAAGTCTTCAAGTAAACCGAACCGCCGGTTTACTCACCCATTTTCCTTACTACCGACCCTTTGCAGCTCTCGACGCCGGAGTCACAACTCCCCCATTTCTCCTAGGAGCAGATCATCAATTCCTTTGGAATTCAGATCTCACTGAAAGTGTCCTTGCGACCGTCTACTTCAGTATCAGCCCGGCCTTTTATTTTCCTTCTCCACGGATCCATCTTACCACTAATATCCACACCCATTCCCCCGCTATCATTGTCCTTTGGTGGGAAGTCCCAACTGAATTACCTTATTCGGTTATAGAATACCTCGTCAACTTCGAACGTCTTAGCGACCAAGACTTCGAACCCTTTGTGCAGCAACTCAATCAGTTCTGCCAGGACTACCACTCATCCGTTCACCCTTATCAGACAGAGTCACCTCTCTCTCTGGATATTCCTCCTCTCCTCATCTCCACGCCCGGAACCCCCTTCAAAACCAGACCCGACACTCCTCACCCTTCCGCTAATCCTCTAGCGCTCCACGAACAGTAAGCAGGCCTACAACCCTGACAGATGGAGGGAACGATCATTAATCCCCCTGACTTAAATACATCCTGACTCAACAGAATCCCAAAAGGGGAAAACAATAACTATTTTCCATTAAAGTCCCAATTAGGATAAACGAACCCTCAACCCCAATCGCGATCCCATCAAAACCTGAGAAATCCCCATCGATCAGGAGAAATCCCCGCCATACTTCTACTACTTCCGAAATCCAGAGAAATCCCCGTCGATCAGAAGAAATCCCCGCCATACTTCTACTACTTCCGTAATCCAGAGAAATCCCCGTCGATCAGAAGAAATCCCCTAGTACTTCCATCAGTCGCTCCTCCTATTGTTTTCGTATTAGTCATTACCATTCGTCGTCCTAAGTCCCCTTTCCCCGACTCATTCAACCTACCCTAAAGTACGCTGTCGGGTTCGTGGGGAGTGTAGTGTTATTTCCTATACGGAAGATAACTAACACCCTTTGGTTTGCTTAGAGACTAGAGTATAGAAACCAAGCAGGCTGGTTGATTAGTCAATGAACTCGACTAACAACTCCACAGGGTAGAGCGGGGTTCCTCTTTCCGGCTCTTGGTCCTGATGAGTTCGCTGGGGATCTACTAGTAGTGTGTCCCTCAGTAATTATTCTAGGGAATCAGTAATGTTATCACTCAGGGGCTCTGTACACTCTGATTAGACACCTAACTTCACCGTGGGAATCTATGTTCTGATAGGAATGGGGTTCCTGACTCAAGGATGGGCCTTGAGGCTGTGCTTGAGGCTGTGCAATAGTCCTGTCCTTAGGCTGTACCTAAAGCTGTGTTGAGGCTGTGTCGTGAAGCTAAACCAAATAAGGAAGGTGTACGCTTACACCTGAGGCTGTGCTTGATATGTCGTAAAAATGACAAGATATGTCGTAGAGCTTATAGAGGTATGTCAGATACCTTAAACTTGCTACAGATGACGTCTAGTGCGTCAAACAAATATAACTTCAAATAAACTTGGGATAAAATGATATGTCGTAGAATATGTCGGAGACCTTTGTGGTACCTGCTAAATCTGGCTGTTACCTAGACAAACACTCTTCTGAAGTGGAGGGCTATCTGCCTAAAGTATCAGACTTCAGCAATACAGACACCAAAAACTCCAACGTCACAAGTGTGCTAGGCTTGATCAGTACTTCTGACTTAGTGCTTCTTCACACAGAGGATGAGGCTGAAAGTGGTATGTGATTACTCAAAATCACTCAACCAATCAGTCCTAAGGGGTAGGGGGTAGATGAAAAGTTGTGGGGGAAAACTAGCAAAGAGAGCCTCAGTCTAGGTGAAGACTGAGCTGTTGGTGATTCTCCCTGAGTAGTGGGTGAGCTTCTGTCCTGGTGGGGTGAACTGATTGTCCCTTAGAAGTGTGGTTGAGGTCTATATATACTAATTTACAGGAGAATGTCCCAGAACATTCCAACGCACTCCACATTATTCCATAACATTCCATCATGTTCCATGGCATTCCGTCTTGTTCCTTTGGGTGACCAGTGGTCACATCTGTGACATTCCGTTGTCGCGACGTCGAAACTCTCAATCTCCGATTCCTTCCTATTGGTCGTTCGACTCCATTGAGTTCCGGACTCTTCTTGGCCTCGCGACTGCCTCGAGGCAACCTTCACCCTGATCACCGGACCGCCTCTATTGTTTCTCGAACGTTCTTCCCCGCTTCGCGTCCCCTCTCGGGAACCCTGTTTCGAATCCTCGCGTCCTGCCATCTGCCACCCGCTACTCGACCTTCCGGAACTCTGATATCCCCGACGCCTCGTTCCCCTCGCCTTTCATCCTCGTTTCAACTCTCGTTCTAGCCCTTCGCCATCGCCATCTATCGTTATCAATTCCTCCCGCCATCGATCTCCGGTTATCCCATCGTTCTGTGCTCTCGTCCCCGCGAATCCTTATCGATCGGAACTTCCCGGTCGATTGATCAGTTCCATTCCCCGCACCGTTCCGTTCTCCGGGCATTTGCCTCCATTGCTATCTTCCGCTCTCGATTTCTGTTCCCCTGCATTTTCTCCTGTATGACGCGGCTTCCTCTCGTGCCGTCGTCACCCCTTCGTCATCGTCCCTGTAGTTACTCAGCCTTCGTCGTCGTTTCCCCCCCCTAGTAGTTACCCCTCTTACCAAGTTCCTCTTAGTTTCGCTTTTCCGTTCCCCTTCTCTCTCACGGACTATCTCGACACTGCTTATTTAGGAGATTCTTCGGTTTCCTTTATATACTGTGTCTTAGATAGCCTGGAATGGATCGACTCAGATCCCCCAGTTCAGTTTCAGTCCGAGTTCTCCAGTTCTCTGGTTCGCTCTCCAGTTCTCAAGTCAAGTTCTCGGCTTCTCGGTGTCTCTTCTCTTGCTCCCACCAAAAGCCTGCCTCAGCTACTTTACGATTTCGCGGTGATTCTCTATCGCAACTCTCAGCAACCTCGGTTCCTATCCCCCTCTGCTTTGTCTCGAATCTCGCGCTTTACTCTAGTCGTCGCGGTCTTCCCCGGCGATTCTCCAGACATCTTCGGGCATCTCTGAACAGCTCTTCTGTTCCGGTGGTCGTACAGAACTCAACACTCAACCGGTACCCACCTCAACTGCTTGTACACTTTTTTTTTAGGGTATCCGACTACCCGGAGTGTTCAGTAAGTTCACCGTCACCTTCTAGAATGTTCCATTACCTTCTAATACGTTCCGGTGTTCTCCAGTAGGCTCCAAGGAATTCCATGATTTTCCATGATTTCCCAGGCTTATCTTATCTCTTATCTTATCTATTGTCCTTATCTTATCAAATGAATAAACAATTATCCATAAAATATTCCTGCTTGGGCTGTAAGTACACTATTAATTGTGCGAAAAATAGTAAATAAATCATGATTAATCCAGGGGTCCGACATCCGCGGGGAACTTTAAACGATCGTCCCTGATCGCAACTATCCCAACTAGTCTAGGATTATCAGTTTATTATTTGCTGATTGGAAGCACAATAGAAAGGTGGACGTACATTAAACGAGATGATCTACGATCATTTCGACTCCAATCGAATAGAAGAGACAGGCAAGGTGACGCTGGAATTCGTCGTCGGTTTGTCCCTTCCTGATACGGAGATGATACCGATCACATTGGTGATAAATGTGGAAGTATTCGCCGTCAAAGCTTCCCTTCTGGTTGACGAACGCTTGTATGCGGGCCCGTTCCCAAGGGGTGAAGTAGAGATAGCAGTAAAGCTCAAGAGGGGTCGTCCAATACATGTCTATCCCTTTTGGATCTGGGGAGTAGTAGATGATTCTCATTGGGAAGGGGATGTGGTGGTGATAGGGGTTTGCCGTGGGAAGCGATGAGCTGGCAGTTCCATTCGTGACCACGCCTTAATTCTTTTTATTCATGCTCACCTCATGTAAGGAGGGAGGTAACAAGGCGACAAACACGTGATGGGTTCTAGACTTAATATAGATTTTTGACAGCCGGGCGTCGGAGGGGCGGAACATCTTAGACTGAATGAAACGTAAAAGGGCGGAACGTAAACGGGCGGAAGGCTAAGGGTTGGAGTGTCATGGCCTAATATGGTTAGTGTCTGTGATGTCGGGGAAGTAAGGGAACTTGAATACAAATAACAATAGAATTAACCGAATGAGGAAAAGGCCGTTAGGTAAGGTCTAGGCAGATGTCAAATACTCATTCGATTTGATCGAGCGCCATCAAAGGTGTCGATCGGAGAAGATTACATACAAATTAATAAGGGGAGGTGGCTCTGTGGGAAGGTGAAATGATCAATAGGTGAAATGTGTGAAGAGTACGACGCCTGCCGGCGAAAACGAGCCGGAGGTGTGGTTGTGCAGGAGGAAACAGCAAGGAAGTTGTTATATGGGGGGGGGAGCGAGGGGATACGTGCTACGAAGAGGCAGAATTTGCGAACTACGAGAGCGGTATCTAGCTTTAGAGTTTAAGGACTGAACGGGGCTTATCGTGAAGGTGCTTCTTGATTACCTTGACGAAGTCCCTATCGCTTTCTACGAACTTTAGACTAATGTAAGAATAGAGGAGGGGGTGAGTCAGCCATCCGGGGCAACCCGAAAATACTTTCTTCCTTTGAGCTTTCATTCGTAGATAATGACGCAGACCTTTGTTCTTGAGTAGATAACTTAGTACGTCGTACGCAGAACTCCACAATTCCCCCATGTAGTTCTTGATTATGATGTGGTCTTCAATACGCTCGGATATGGGGGTTAAAGGGACAGTTCTTAGGTTGTAGTGCCTTAGCCAAAAGTTCAGTCTTCATCCGGCTTTGGCGCTGTTGAACGTACCGTCTCATGTAGAGCGTCATATCCTTCTGCTTTCGGTAGCGTCGGGAAATCTGCATGGCAATAGAGATGTTGGTAGGGATAGGGGGTGTTGGTGAGGGAGAGGTCGTAAGAGTCGTGATTCGTAAATGAGTCGTAAATCGTAAATTCATTAAATCGTGACGTGGCGTCTTCTCGATGGGCTCAGCTTTCCGAATTCTGTCCTTATCCGTCGGAGGCGGCGAGTCAAAATACTTCTTACCTTTTAATGATACAATAGTAGATTAAAAAGGGTGGAGAAAAGATAAGATGTAGGAATGTCTGCTTGGTAACTTGAAAGGGAGTTAGAAACCGATCGCTTTGTATGAAGGCACAAGGATCTCTTCCTTTGTCAAGGTTCCACTGGCACGGAATTGGTTGTCTATATCTTCGACGAACATACTGTCAGGCGTGTTTTCCTCGAGGAGGAAGGGGTACTGGAAGAATTCGTGGTCTACCCACACCGCTTCCCAGGTGCTAAAACGATGCTTTTTGACTGCCTGGCGGATCCTTTCCCGGGCATCCTCAGTGTCGCGGAGATATTCAAGTAGGAGGGGCAGGGTTTTGAGGTGGGTGTCGGGAGAGAGGATGATCCAAACGCAGTTTCCTCCGACGAAACTGAAGTCCATTTGAAGACGGGGGAAGAGGAGGGAGTGGTGTTGAGGTGTTGGTTTGACTGACTGGGGGTAAGCGCGGAGTAGGAGTCGTAGATACCGAAACGGATAGGAGACCACACCTTTGAACAAATTCAGGGGAATGGAGGAGGGCTAATGAACGTGTTTCTACCCTTCAGACAGCTAAGTATGTTGGGCGGAAGTGGGGAGAGAAAGAGGAATAGTGGGGCCCAGTTCGCCGCTCCGTGAGAGTATTTTGTTCTTGTGGGCGCTCCGTTCTTGAATAAGGTTTCGTGATCGGGTAATCCTTCCATAACTAAGTTAGCGCAACTGGCGTTGCTAACATAATCATTGATGGTTCCCTACGTTCTTATGGCATTCTTCTTCCTGCCCGACCGTGCTTTCCTTTTCAGTCGATGGGGAGAGGGGGGCAATTGGGGCGAATGGGATAGGATAATGACTGTGGGGAATGGGTTTTTTAGGGAGAGGACGATTCTGAGTCGTTTCCTGACTGAGAATCTTGCGTACCTTCGTCTGATTGTTCCTGAGAGATCTCGTGTTCAACTTCGTTATCAGTGCCAACTAGTGTGGCCCAATGGTCTAGATCCTGTCTTTTAACGTAAGGGATTAGCCTATAGGCGGCCACATGCTCCGTTAGCTCACTGCTATCCATTTCTTCCAGGACATATGATCCTCCTTGAGTCCTTCTGATGACACGATAAGGGCCCATGTATCTATCTGCAGTCTTCCTTTCGATAGACACACTGTTCTCAATCCGGTTGTTTCGTACTAAGACTAAGTCACCTGACTGATAAGCTCCTATTTTGAGTCGTCTAGCAAACTTCTTTTCGTAGGCTTGCTTGGATCTGAACCTTGATTTCTGGAGAATTTTCTTTGCTTTGGCTATGTCTTCTGGAAGCCTAAGGAGTTGACGTGCCCTAGTTTGCACTAGTTCGTCTCTGGTCATGCCTGGTCTGAAGTCGTTAACTAAAAATGTTGCATCAGCGAGATCTCCTGGCAGCAAGGGATGTACACCGTGTAGGAGGTAATAAGGGCTGTATCCTGTGGATTTGCGTACTGTGATCCTGTCAGCGTAATTAGCAGCTGAAACATACAGAGGCCATTTGGACAAGTCTCCTTTGCACAACTTTACTAAGGCTTCTCGGATGTTGTAGTGTCCACGTTCGACTGGTCCATTGGCTTGAGAATTGTAGGGAGAGATCTTGATGTGACATATTCCATATTTGGTCAGTAGCTCAGAGAATTCCTTTCCAAAAGAAGGTCCGTTATCTGTGACCACTTCCTGGACTATCCCATAACGTAGGATGATCTTCTTAAGGAAAAACCTAGCCATGACTTTGGCTTTGTCTCTTGCTATTGCTTTGCATTCCGTTACACCAGACAGGTCATCTCTACAATTAATCAACCAACGCTTGCCTCTGGCTAAGGGCATGCTCATTACATCCACGTATACCTTACTGAACAGACTTGGCGGGTGGGAAATTGTGACAGGAATATGCATCTTCTTGGTACTTCTGAGTTGACAAGTATGACAGCTCTGTACGTGTTCCTTGATCTGGTTCCTCATTCCTGGCCAAAAGTACCGGAGGGTTAGAAGTTGTTCTACGGCCCAAACTCCATGGTGACCTATGTTCTCATGGGCTTCCCATAGTATTTCCTTTCTTCGTTCTTTAGGGAAAATCACGACTTGGGAAGGATAGCCTAAACGTTTCTTGTACATATGAGCTTCCTTCATATAGAATGGTTTGGCTTTGTTTAGGAAAGCCTTCCTGTGCTTGGCAAACCGGAATTCTGGTACTTTCTTGGTAATCAGGAACCGTAGGATGGCAACGAGGTCATCATCAGAATATTGATGGCCTGATGCTACTGCGTAAGAGGCTTTAACGCTGTCATCCAAAAAGGTGGCATCTTCCAAATGGGGGTAAGCAAGGGGTTCAGGGTCTGACTGAACTGGGGAGGTGATGACTGGTACAGGAGGGGAGGGCTCATCATGAACCTGAACAGCTAGAGCAATGTTATCTATCCATTCCTCTGGGTCAGATTCCTGGGATAGATCTTCTTCATCACTAGCTTGTCTTCTTCTTGATAGAGCATCAGGGGCCTTGTGCTTATGCGCAGGGGTGTGAACTAACTTGAAAGTGAACTGTAGGATTGCTTTTACCCACCGATTCATAGGGGCTCCTGGAATCGTATCTGGGTTCTTCAACATTCCTCCTATGCTTGAGGCATCCACTTCAACAATGAGGTTCTTTACACCGTATAGGTAGGCTCTGAACTTGTGTAAGGCTCGATACAAACCGTAGAGTTCCAGCTTAGATTGTCCGTAGCGTTCACTATACCCACTGAAGGGGATGGATCCATATCTCGCTGGAGTACGGCGGCCTTCTTCATCTTCTTGGGACAAAACCATGCCTATACCATGCACACTTGTGTCTACAGAGAAATAGACTGGCCTGTCACTAGTGTAATCTATTGACCGTAGTGCTGGTGCACTTGATACTAGCTTCTTGAGCTTCTCAAAGGTTTCTTGGCGCTCTGGGCTCCAACAGTATTCTACGTCTTTTCTGGTTAGATCAACCAAAGGTTTAGCCAATAGGCTGAAACCTTCAATCCAAATCCGGACTGTTCCACATAAGCCTAAGAATCCTCTGAGCTCTTTGAGGTTACGAGGTACTGGCCAATTTTCAACCTTCTGAGCACGACAATCTACTGGCTCTCTTCCTTTAGCACTGCACTTATGACCTACTATTTCTACTTCTGCACGGCAGAGCTGCATCTTCTTGGCCGATATTGTACCACCTGCTTCTCCGATTCTATGAAGAATTCTATGAACGTCGCTGATATGCTCCCATATGTATCTTCTGATACCTGGGTTCTCTTTGAGGGTTTCCTCCTTGCCATCCGGTCCAAGGTACTTTGAAGCTGGTCCCTTGATTGGTATGTCGTCTATAAAGACTCCTGCAACGTCTGGGACTTCATCATGGAGGATGAACATCATAGTATCCTGGAATTCTGCTGGGGCATTAACGTATCCCATTGGCAGTGACGTAAGTCGGAAAACTCCTATAGGGGTCTGGAAGGCAGTAAGATCTCTACTATGGACATCTAGGACTCTGGCATGGAAGCCCCAGTACATATCCAATACAGTATAAACACTACGTCCAGCATATGCTTCAACAAATTCTTCAATGATGGGAGGAACAGCTGAGTCCCTGATTGTTACACTATTAAGACGTCTAAGGTCATGGACTAACCTTAAACCACCGTCCTTCTTAAGAACATAGAACCATCTGGATCTATAAGCTGTTTGGGCTCTCTCGTAGACTCCAGCCTTGATCTTTTCCTTAAGGAGACGTAGAACTTCATCCTTGTGACTTAGACCTAAGGGTATGTTCTTCTCAGTCCATGGTTCGTGCTCAATAGTAGGAATGATGTAATCAGAGAAGTAATCATTACGAAATGTTCCTCTTTCGTCCTCATCAAAGGCTATACTCCTTTCGTTGAGGCACAAAACATATTGCAACAATTTACGTTCCTCAGTTGACAACTCCTCATGGTTATCAATATCAAGCTCTTTCATCCGTTCAGATGTAATCCTAGTAGTAGGGGAAAAGGTAGGGGGGTGGTAGGGTAACTTAGGGAGGTTGAGGAGAGGGTCTTGAGGGAAGCTACGTCGAGGCTTCTGATGTTCAGGAATTGGCATTGCCACAGGCTTTACCCTGTCCTGAACCTTCCTATACTTGAATACTGCGTAAGGGGGGTTTTGAAGGGTTGCAGGCGTATCACAATCTTCCTCAGAATCCGAGCTATCGTACTGATGCATTAAGCTGGGTAGTTCATTCCAAGATTCTTGGTCAGAACAGCTCTGTTCAGATTGGACATCCCATTCTGAGTCCGATTGAGGCCTGCAGAAGGTGACGGAGTGAGGGGGAACAGAGGGAGAGATGGGTCGTACCCAAACTTTCCTAGCCCTATTCATCGTTTTAACGGGTCTGTGGGACATGGTGGGAAAATAAAGATTTTTATTTCACCTGTACCTACAGGTACCCACAGCAAACAGAAAAAAAAAAAAAAAAAAAAATGAAAATTTTTTAAGCAAGGGGTGGGCGGGAGGGAGAGAAAGAGAAAAAAAAAATTAAAAAAGCAACAATTTAAAAATTAAAAATATAGCTAGAGGAGGGAGAAGGCGGAGGAAGAGTAGGGGAAAAACGGGACCGAGAGGGGCTGAAAAAAAAACGAAGGAGACTGAGCTACGATCGAAGAGGTAGCGGTCGTGAGAAACAGAGACAGAAAAGGAAAGAGGGGAAAAGCCGATTGGAAAACCGGGAGAGAGAAAGAAAGGAAAAAAAAGATTAAAACGACGTGGGCGGAGAAAAGATTAGAATGAGACCGGAGAGAATAAAATACGGGGAGGGCGTGGAACGGCGAACGCGGGGAACTAAAAAAAATTCGAAGGGGAAGAAAAAGGGTGGAAAAAAAAAATGCAACCGCGGGGAACGGTTTAGAGGTGAGCTACGCGCCGGAAAGCCAAAGAGAAAATTAAAATACGGGGTAAGGAGGGAGACGCGAGAGACCGGGTAAACAGCTCAAGTATTACCGGAGTGCCGAAGTCGTGACACTTAATGACAAATAAAACTGATTACCTGGGGAGATATGCGAGTGGCGGACAAACCAAAGGCTTTATCACGCGAGAAAACGGTAAACGGGGGGGGCTCTGTTGCACGCGGTGTAAACTAACTGGTAGGTAGTCTACCTAAGTGCAAATACTAGTAGGTGGAACACGGGAGCGAGAGGCAGAAGGCACGAAGGGGTCACGGACCACGTATGTCGAATACGAAGTAAGCGAGGGAAAGAAGGGGGGTGATGAGGAGGGGAAAGGGGGCCGTCAACAAGGGACGGCGTGTACAATCGACGACCGGCGTCGAACAAAGAGGGAAGGGGGTGCTGAGGAGAAGGCCTGCGCGGTAGATAAGCAGGTAGAAAGATTTGGTGGCGGCGGCGGAAACGGTGTGCAGTAGGCCGAAAGAAGGGGCCGACGTGCACAAGAGGGGTGGAGGCGGCGACGGAATAGGTGGGTCGCGAGTAGAAAGGGAGAAGGCGGGGTTGGGAGCGGGTTACGGGTGGTTGAGCCGAGCCGAGGTGGTCGAGATGGAGGGTTGGTGGAGGTGCGGCGTTGCACGCAAACAAGAATTTGTGAGGGAGAGGGTCGACGGTTGGACGTCGCCGAGGAGGTTGGAGTGGTTGGCGTTCGCGTTGGAGCGAAGGAACGGGCGGGCGGACAAACGAGGCTGAGATGGCACGGAAATTAGGGGGGGGGAGGTAAGATAAGCAGAAATATCAAAAGAAACAGAGAGATAGAAATAAAAAATTATAGGACGGGACGCGGAGAGGGGATTAGGATAGGATAGGCTATTCGAGAAGAGGGGGCTCGGAGAAGGGAAAAGGAAAACAAAGAAAAAGAGGCAGAAAAGAGGCAGAAAAGGAAGGAGACGGCGGACTCAACGGAATCGCAACAACTGCGCGGAACCTTTTCCGAAAGCTGAGAGGTTGTCCGGCCTTCGCTGCTCTGTAAGACGATACCAGTTGCGAACACGAGGAGAGAGAGGAAGACGAGAGATAGAGGAGAGAAGGAAGACCTGGGAGGGAGATATTAGGCGGGAGGGGGTTCTACTGTTGGGCGACAAACGGCGGCGTAAACGGGGAATCGAAGGGTCGGAGGACGTCGACGAAGAGGTGTAGAGTCCAAAAAGAGAGTTTTCGGAGGGCAGGGAGGAGGTTTGAGGTAGAGATCGGGGCGGGTTTGAGGTCCGTTGAAGGTGGGAGGCCGAAAAAGTAGGTTGCCAAGTAAGGGAGCAAACGAGCGGAAAATGCACCAGTGGCGTTACAGTCGACCAGCGAGAGGTGGTCCGGACGTTCGTCGAGAACGTGGATGAAGGAGAGAGAAGAACGGTTGGCAGGGACGTAGGGGAGAGGGAAAGAGATAGAGGGCGCTAATAAGTCAAGAGCTCAAAGAGTTAAGTCAATAAGCGACGTACGCGTAAAGATGGGGTCAGGAACCGGGGATCGGATCGAAGGCTTCTAAGAATCCGATCGCTTAGACTGAATTGAGATGGGGCGTTTGATGGGATGGGACGTGCAAATAGATTAGAGAGGACGTGCGGTAGATTGAACGTCAGAGAGTAGACCATAAATCGGCGGGGAAAAGGGGACGTACGTCAAAGTGCTTCAACGGCCTTGGCTTCTGGATCAACATGAGGAGGAGAGGAGGCCTCAGTGGCGCAAGCTTGGTTTTCCTGCCGGGCGCCAGCAGCGTAGGCCGAGTACACGAGTTGATAAAGATACTGGAAGCAACTCATGAGGGTGGCGATATTACGTCCGTGCTCTTCGAGAGCGAACTGAGTCTTTGGGCCGTAGAATTTTTTGAAGGTCGCCATATCTTGCTTGAGTTCGGCGATATCCGAGTCGTTATCCCTGGTGGCGAGGATAAGGAGGGCCGAATCGACGTCGTCCCGAAGGCTCTTCAGTTCCCGATCGTAGGCCTGGTGGTTATCTTCGACCGTTTTCGCGAGTCCTTCAAGGTCAGGCGCCAACGTTACCATCTTATCGAGCCTCGCCTTGATGGACTCGGCGTCAATGTGAGTGGCTTCGATCCTTCTTTCCACAACCTTAATTTCACCGTTTAGCCGAGTCAGATCCATCCTCGCGCCTGCCAGCCGCTCATCAATTACCGTGCGGGCGTGGAATCGCCGAAGGCCACGGGGGTCGTCCATATTGTACGCCACCTCCTGACATTCTCGTTCCCGCGCCTCGCAACGCCGCGTCTCATTAAACTTCCACCGCAAATTCGTAAGTAGGCACCCGTCCTCCATGATCTGGTCATCCATCCGCTTAACCTTAGCCCTCAATCCGTCCAACGTCGATCCGAAGTCCTCCTCAAGGTCGGATACTTGTTTACGAAGCTCCCGAAATTCTTCCGGATCGTGTGGCATCGGCAAAAGGTAAGGGGGTCGGTTTCCGGGGACCGGACTCTTTGGTACGTAAAACTCCTCATCCTGCTTCATATTTTCGTCGTGATCCTGGAAATGGTGCTTGACATCGGAAAGCCAATCGTGTGTCTTGTACGGGGTCGCTCCGGACTCATCCACTGCTTCCTTTTTTACCTCCGGCTTCTTTTCCTCATCCTGTCGCTTCTTCTCCTCTTCCTGTCCAAAGCTTCGTCCCCTTTGCCATGCCTCCCTCAACTGAAGGAGGTCAGTTGCGACCTCACCCGTGTCCACCGTGCTACGCTCCTCTAAGACGGCGGTAATCTTCTTTACCCAATAGTCCCGATCTGGTTCGATCCCTTGGAGACGCTGGGCACCGATATCATGGGCGATCTGGAGGAGGCCTAACTTAGCAAAGAAGTCTTGGACGTCGCTCTGGTCCCCATGTTCCAGCAAGATATCCAGGTATGGTTCTAGGCGCGCGAAACTTTGATGGATTCGGTCCAGCGCTTCCTTCTTGGAGACGTCTTCCCTGTCAGACTCGGCTAACACCTTCTTGTCTTTTGCGAGTGGCGAGTTTGTCGGCGCGTCATCTGTCAATTCGTCGTCCTCTTCGAAGTCGTCAGGGTAATTTAGAATAATCGGGGAGCCGGGGCAGAGGTGAAGTCCGTCAAGGGAGTCGAACGGGGTATCGACGTGAGTAAACCCCATCCTCGGGGATTCGTCGGACTTCGGCTGATTGTTAGCGATAGGGGGAACACGGTCGGTCATCTCGTCGTCCAGAACCGCGATTTTAGGTACGGATCGCGATCTACCCTTCCATGGGTTGGGCGTACCGGGACGTCTAAGCAGGGGTCCATACGACTCGTCCGAAGCTGAGTATTCATTAATCTTTTCACTGGGGGCAGGGGCACCTGGAATTGGTGATTACATCTTGATTACATGGTGAGCTCATGTGCACTTTTCAATAATTGTAATCGCTGATTCCAGGTTGATTACATTTAAAATGTTACCTTGACATGTAATTCAACTGTTGCCACCAACTCCATTTGAAATTTCCTCAAGATGTTCCCAAGCAATGTTTCCTGAATGTGCCCAGTGGGTACATTGTGAAAACATCCCATGTTTTTGAGCACATTTAGATTACATCTCAGACGATTGAAGAACATGCTGATTACATTGCAGTATCATTTTTGCTGACAGGTCAAAAGCATCCCAGAAACATTTGTTGAGAACATTTCAAATGGAATTGGTGGACATTGGTTGGATTACATGTCAAGGTAACATTTGAAATGTAATCAACCTGGAATCGGTGATTACAATTATTGAAAAGTGCACATGAACTCACCATGTAATCAAGATGTAATCACTGATTCCAGGTGCCCCTGCCCTCAGTGTTTGTTGTTCATGAAGCGAGATGTTGCGCTTACTACTGATGTCATCGCTGTCACTATCTTCTAGGTCCATCGATCCGGTGTCGGCATCAGCGCTGTCCTCTGAGTCCATCTCTTCCTCGATCCGTCGCAATCTGACGATCGCGTCGGCCATCGATATGGGTCGTCCACGGCCATCGGTAACGGTCGTCTTTTGCGGACCGTACGGCGGTGGGTTCACTTTACCAGAGGGTCGGGCTACCGACTGGTCCGGGAACGGCGTATTCCGAGGGATGTCCAGAGTAGGGACGGGGTCGGGACCGAGGTGGTACCGACTGGGGAACAGGTCTTCGTAAGTGTCGAGGACTCGGCGTAGGGGCGGTGGCGTTGGGCGGTTGCTGCTCGCGTCCAGCTCTGGACCGTACAGGTGTATGTACGCCGCTCCCTGGTAGACGTACGGGGGCTGCTCCACTCCGCCACCCACGATGATAGCTCCGAACGCGAAGAAGGAGTCCTCCGCGCGGCCTAGGGTGGGATCCATTAACTTCTCGAAGTGGGCGGCGGCCAATAGTCCTGGGCTTCGTTGGCCGAGGGGTGGGACGTTGACGTCCATTACCTCTTCCATGGTAGGCACGTTGTTGGGCACCGGTAGCTCGATAGTACGCCCTAGCCTCGGAGGGCTGGGTTCCGACGGCGGCGTCAACAACGTCTGCAACGGCCCTTCCTTCAGCCTAGGACACTGCTGACAGCCACAAGAACACTCACCATAAGTAGTTGACTCCGTTTTGGCGACGTCTGGGGCGGTAGATTCGAGAGGGGCGAAGTTTTCAAGGTATGCTACACCTTCGCTTTTTATACCCAAATTTACATTTATTTTCTTTCTGACTTCATCCTCAGGGTGGTCTGAACCCTTTTCACAAGTTCCCACAGGTTTTGAATCGATAAGGTGGCTGCGGCCCTTATCGTTTGCAAAATTATTCCAACTTTGTGCTCGGGCGCTAGTCGTTCCAGCGGAGGTCTGTGGGTCTCTTCCGTATTTGGGAAGACCCCGGCGCTTCTCGTCTTGATGCCGGTACCTATCGTCTCGTTCGTCGCCGGAGTCAGACTCATCTGACATGCTGTCGTAAGCTTTCTTGGTCCGTGGCTTAGTCCTTTCGTGGTAAAGCCCGGTGCATACCCTGATTTTTCCGTCTTCTAGCTTATCGACCGTGTACGTCCGGACCTTTTCGTCCTTGATCATGGGGTGTCGGTTCATGTCGTCAATTACCCCCTCGAGTTCTTCCTTTCGTACGGCGTTCCATTTTATTTCGTTTCCTCCTTTAGTTTTGGTTGTGGTCTCCGTCGAGAGCACGGTCGCGCCACCTCCAAGGCGCACGCCTCTACGGAACACGTACTCATGTGCTCGCCTAACCTTATTCCTGACAGGCACGTAAATCACGTCACCCGGTTCCGGTTCATCAAGCCTTAACGTCAGGTCTCCATGATACACGGTCCTGTTCCCTGCGGGGCCCTCTATCACTAACGTCACGTCAGACGCGTGTAGGTGTCGCTGACCGAGATCTTCGTCTTGTGCAAAAATCACCATCTCCTTCGACGCCAACAGTCCTTGCGGACGATATCCCGGTTCCGGTAAGTACCTTAGTGTTACTCGTTGTCTTGGCGTACTGATCCGATTTTGCAGGGGACCATCCTCTTCGTTGTAGGTTGCTCCTTCCCCTATGCTTCCGTCTTCGGTACGGTCAGAAGCGGGGTCGTCCTCGCTATCTTCCCATCGTCCGCGACTCCACTTGCTCCGTTCCTGGATCCTTGTTCCTAGCGTGGTTACGCGTTCAATTTCATCCCGGATTGACACTGTTCCGTTTTTTCTCTCCTTGGGTGCCGTTCCTATCCCTGCTCCACTTCGCGAAACGAGTTCGTCGTCTTCCGAACCAGACTCATCTTGGTAAGTTTCTCTCTCTCTTATCAACTCCGTTCCGGGTTTATCTGTCCTCAGGGTTTGATCCTGTCGTCGGTCGTACAGCCTTGTTACGCAATGGCGTTGTACGACGCTATCGTTCGTGGATTCTTCCGCCGCCGACAACTCTTCGTCGACGTCTTCAGGTACGTCGTACGGCATCCTTCTCTTGTATTCGACCCTGACCTTTTCCTTATTAGATCCATCTACGTCCTTCTCACGGATTCGAAACGAGCTAAGTTCTTCAGGGTTTCTTTTAGGCTCATTTCCTCGTGTCTCACCATTCCATAGGTTTCGAGCTAATTCCTCCTTTCCCTGAATATCTCCTTTATCGACCACCTCAGGGTCTTCACCTTTACCCTCTTGGGTCGACACCGGCTTATCTGGTGTGCCTGTTTCGTGGGACACGCTTTTCATGGTAAGCTCAGGTCCTTCTTGGTTGTCCTCCGTACTAATACCGCTTATCGCGGATTCATAGCCATCCGTCTCATCGGGCATTGATCCTTCAAGACTATTTCTGCCGGTTACTAGGCCAAACTCGTCTTCTTCTTCCACTTCAAGACTCACGGCACGCCTTCGGGCATCTCGGAAGGTTAGTCCTTCCTTATCGGGAAGTTCCGAGCCTTTGTAAACTAATGACGTCGTCGCCATCAATTTCATTAGCCTTCCGACGTTCCGCCAACAGCTTCGGTGTCACGTCATCCATCGCTTCATCGCCTTCATTGTCGCCCTCGCTTCCGTCATCCCATTCGTTCGACAGGTCCGGTTCCGGTATTCGGCATGAGTACGCTGCCGCAGGCCTTTCCTTGTTACGCGTCCTTGTCGTTTCACGCGTCTGCCGTTCCTTGTGGCGGTACCTTCCTATATACCTTAGATATTCTTCTCCTTGAGCTTTCTCTGTCTGGTAACTAGTCCGGCTCGTCCGTCGTAGCTTAGTCGTCCGAGTTCTTCTTTTCATGCCTCCGGGTCCTTTCCGCCTTCGGCTAGTAGGTACATCGTTCGGTAATTCTTGTTTGGGTTCGTCGTCCGGTATGTCCAGCGTTTGCGAGGGCTCCGCTTCTTCGCTGTCTCGCTCGTCTTCTAAATTAGGCTCTTCCCTGTAGTCATCAATGTCAAACTCCTCTGTTTCTTCCAAGGTGTTGTCATCGCATAGCCTTCTCCATCGCGCTTCATCATTCTGCTTCTCTTGTTGCATCATTTGCTGAAACTCCTCCCAGTCTTGATCTGTCACTCCCCTTAGCACCTTTTGTATCAGTGTTTCATGTAGAACCGACCGAACGGTAGACTCCTCAATTTGAGTATTTAACTCTGCCTGATTTCCTGGGTGTTCCTGTCCCTGGGCTTCTTCTTCTTCTGCTGCTCCAACTTCATACTCGTCCATTCCTTGTTCTTCTTCCTTGTCAGACTCTTCTACCTCTCGTCTCTGTCCTGGTTCCGGTGGATCCATTTCTCCAATTGCCACAGGTGAGTAGGGAAAATCTCTCCCTCTATCTTCTAGGCCCTGGGCTCCAATATGAGCTACGTTGCTTCCTATGTCGTCATCCTCTTCTTCTTCATCCGTTTCTGGTACTTCCTGTGCTTCCTTAATGGCATAGACTTCGGCCGGACTTTGCTTCCGTTCTGTCTGTGGTGTATTGGTCCCTTGCCTTTTTAGGTTAGAGATAGGGGTTATGTTGTGCCACCCGTTCTTGGTCCGGAATGCTATTCTTGTTCCCTCATTGTCTTCAATGAGATGAGCCCGATTCCTACGTCCCCAGGGTCTTCCCAGGAGTAGCTGAAATCCGACTCGAGGATTGACATACAAGTTTCCCCTGGTTAAGATTGGTCCATCATCAGTTTCAATCGTTATTTCAGCCATTGGCACCATTCCTGCACATCTGGTTAGGTTACCATCAACTGACAATAATTGAATTTGGTGCGGTTCAGCGTCTAACCAAGGTATTCCTGCCTTTTCTGCCAAGTTCTGACTGATGACGTTGAGCTGGGATCCACTGTCAAATATTCCAGTCATCCGTGCTTTTCCTATCCTCACTGGTACTTTCAGCAAGTCTCCCTTCTCCGTCGTTATCTGGGGTTCTTTTACCTGTTCACTGAGGTAAGCTTCTTCTTCCTCCTCCTCTCCCTCTTCTTCCTCTGACATTTCTGCATCAGATGGGTCTGAGTGATCGTCCTCGTAAATCCCAACAAAACCTGTTTTGTCCTGAGCTGGGGCCAAAGCCTCACGCTGTGGTCTCATGGCGCTCACTAGGTTTCGTCGCAAGGAAGGCGCATTACTCACAATCTCCTGTACTGTTAGGGTAACTGGGGTGCTCAGAATTTCCTTGGTTATTTCTGAACTGTCTCTTCCCACAGGCCCAGTATTAGCGACTTTGATGATGTTGGGTTTAGGTTGATGCGTAGGCTCCTTCCTCGTGCTCTTTATGGGTTTTATGGGGATTGTCTTGTCGACGTCCATTGGCACCGCCTGTATGTCAGCTGTCTCCTCAGCTATGCCCTTGTTGATGTTCATGGTTCCCATTCCTTTGGGGTTCCTTCCTTGGTGGCCATTAGGATTGACGCTTACCTTGATGGGGGCTTCCTTCCTACCCAGACCATTTGCTTTGCCACCCCTGGGGAGTTTCTTCACCCCTTGGGCACTGCTAGGTAAGTCTCCCTGGGCTATGTTTTTCCTATGAGCTTTGCTGACCTGTTCTGTCCTTATTGCGCTATAAGCCTGGTAATTTCCTACCTGCCCAGAGGCCCATCCTAGTTCCTCTTGTGCATCTGTCCCAGCGTCTTCTTCCTCGTATTCTACTTCCATGTAATTACATGCTGCGTCGTCTTCATCATGTTCATATGTCCCAATTCGTGTGAAATGAACTTCTGCTACCTCACGCTGGATTGCCTGCACCCAAGTTTCTTCTTGAGCCCGGATTATTCGTGAGCCATCAGGTCGTTGGAGTCTTCCACTGTTTGGTTCTCTCACAACTTTCCCTTGCTGGATTAGCTTGTTCACTTCCTCACAATACCTGATATGGTGCCCTGGCTGTCCACAACCATAACAGGTAATACTAATCCCAATTGCATTGGCTCCTGTTCCCAGAGCAAAACTCTTCTGAGGGGGTTTACTTGGTTGCTGAGGATTGGGATTGGTTCGTTGTTGGGAAGGGGAATTGAATTGTTGACGGGGAGGGTTGTTGAATCTCTGATGGGGAGGAGGGTCTCTCTGGAATGTTCCACCTTGCCAAGGGGATCTGCTTGGGCCTTGTTGAACTGGGGCCTCTATTATGCCTTTGAGCTCTGGGTAGTTCCTGACAAGATTGACGTACTTTACTAGGTAGTCTGGTTCGTTGAGTTTCAGCCCACTCATGCTTTCGACTAGCTTGTTAAGTTCCTTGTCATCTTTCCCTTTGCCCTTCTTGGTCCTGGGAGGTGTCTTGGGTGGGGTGATGGGTGACTTCCGTTGTGTAAGGGGTTTTACGTCATGGTCTGACTCATCTCCAGAACTGTATCCGTGCTTCTTCTCGTTCTCATCATCATCCTCATCTGAGTCAGATTCAGAGTCCGAGGAATCGTACCTAGTCCTTGTAGTGAGATGCTGGTCAAACCTGTTGGGGTTGAGGACTGAGTTAGCCGCCTTCTCTATGTCAGATATTTCAAATGGGGTGGTAACATCCAACTCAGGGTTCACCATCCTCATATGAGATTCTGCCTGTCTTCTGAACGAGGAATTCAGTCCTTCCCAGAAATATCTGCGAACCTCTCGGTTGGAGATCCTCTTCCTTTCTTTGGCTAGGCCAACCAGCTTCCAGAATTCTAGCTGATATTTCTTAAACTCATCCAAGGTACGCATCTTGCGTTGTCTCCATTTGGCTGTGAATCCATCGATTTTTCCCATGTTCAGACATACTTCTTTGACTCCAAAGTAGTACTCCAAATCCTTCAAGAGATCGTGGTAATCTCTCTCAGCATGGGAAGGCAAACTCCGGAGCTTCCGAGCTACCTTATCACTGCAATATCTAATAAGCCCTTGGTACTTTTCTCTGGATGAGGTCACTCTGTAACGCTCACAGAGGTGCTCATATGTCTCCAGGAAAGGTTCCAGGCTGTGGGGCTCCCCATCAAAGGTTCGGGGTGCTCTTGATCTGTTGGGGGAGGGCAGTTCCAAATAGGAACCAGAGTAGTGTCGATCTTCATTCCTGAAGATGGGGGAGTGTTCGTTTTCTGACTCTGATAGACGAGTCATACTGTGAGTGGGGTGGGGATTAAGGGTAGAAGAGGGTCTAATGGTGAATGAGATGTCCTGGGTGATGTGGGTTTGTTTACTGGAATCCCTCGCCGTGGGCTCCAGTTGTCGGGTTCGTGGGGAGTGTAGTGTTATTTCCTATACGGAAGATAACTAACACCCTTTGGTTTGCTTAGAGACTAGAGTATAGAAACCAAGCAGGCTGGTTGATTAGTCAATGAACTCGACTAACAACTCCACAGGGTAGAGCGGGGTTCCTCTTTCCGGCTCTTGGTCCTGATGAGTTCGCTGGGGATCTACTAGTAGTGTGTCCCTCAGTAATTATTCTAGGGAATCAGTAATGTTATCACTCAGGGGCTCTGTACACTCTGATTAGACACCTAACTTCACCGTGGGAATCTATGTTCTGATAGGAATGGGGTTCCTGACTCAAGGATGGGCCTTGAGGCTGTGCTTGAGGCTGTGCAATAGTCCTGTCCTTAGGCTGTACCTAAAGCTGTGTTGAGGCTGTGTCGTGAAGCTAAACCAAATAAGGAAGGTGTACGCTTACACCTGAGGCTGTGCTTGATATGTCGTAAAAATGACAAGATATGTCGTAGAGCTTATAGAGGTATGTCAGATACCTTAAACTTGCTACAGATGACGTCTAGTGCGTCAAACAAATATAACTTCAAATAAACTTGGGATAAAATGATATGTCGTAGAATATGTCGGAGACCTTTGTGGTACCTGCTAAATCTGGCTGTTACCTAGACAAACACTCTTCTGAAGTGGAGGGCTATCTGCCTAAAGTATCAGACTTCAGCAATACAGACACCAAAAACTCCAACGTCACAAGTGTGCTAGGCTTGATCAGTACTTCTGACTTAGTGCTTCTTCACACAGAGGATGAGGCTGAAAGTGGTATGTGATTACTCAAAATCACTCAACCAATCAGTCCTAAGGGGTAGGGGGTAGATGAAAAGTTGTGGGGGAAAACTAGCAAAGAGAGCCTCAGTCTAGGTGAAGACTGAGCTGTTGGTGATTCTCCCTGAGTAGTGGGTGAGCTTCTGTCCTGGTGGGGTGAACTGATTGTCCCTTAGAAGTGTGGTTGAGGTCTATATATACTAATTTACAGGAGAATGTCCCAGAACATTCCAACGCACTCCACATTATTCCATAACATTCCATCATGTTCCATGGCATTCCGTCTTGTTCCTTTGGGTGACCAGTGGTCACATCTGTGACATTCCGTCACCTTCTAGAATGTTCCATTACCTTCTAATACGTTCCGGTGTTCTCCAGTAGGCTCCAAGGAATTCCATGATTTTCCATGATTTCCCAGGCTTATCTTATCTCTTATCTTATCTATTGTCCTTATCTTATCAAATGAATAAACAATTATCCATAAAATATTCCTGCTTGGGCTGTAAGTACACTATTAATTGTGCGAAAAATAGTAAATAAATCATGATTAATCCAGGGGTCCGACAACGCACAGACCATGTTTACGCACGTTTGGTTCCTTGTAGAATTATGACTCCTGTAGAGGACTGGGTATATAAGGAAGAGCGTTCGCTCCTTCTTTTCCCCATTCTCAATCTCTTCTGTACTCCTCTACCCACAACCTGAATAAAAGTAAGCTGAGGAATTCTCCTCACGACTTACCCTTTCTGACTCATTTCAGCAGGAATCCTCCTGCCAGTGTATGTTCAGTGCCCCTAACCCTTTTCCCTCTACCAGTCCAGTCCAGCGACCAGTCATCCCTGACGCCAGAAGGTCTATCTGGGAGTATAAGCTCATCAGAAGTCTTCAAGTAAACCGAACCGCCGGTTTACTTACCCATTTTCCTTACTACCGACCCTTTGCAGCTCTCGACGCCGGAATCACTACCCCTCCATTTCTACTAGGAGCTGATCATCAATTCCTTTGGAATTCAGATCTTACTGAGAGCGTCCTTGCGACCGTCTACTTCAGTATCAGTCCAGCCTTTTACTTCCCCTCCCCACGTGTTCATCTCACGACTAATATCCACACCCATTCCCCTGCTATTATCGTTCTTTGGTGGGAAGTCCCAACTGAATTACCTTATTCTGTCATAGAATATCTCGTCAACTTCGAACGTCTTAGCGATCAAGACTTCGAACCGTTTGTGCAGCAACTCAATCAGTTCTGCCAAGACTACCACTCGCCCGTTCATCCTTATCAAACCGAGTCACCCCTCTCTCTTGATATCCCCCCTCCCCTCGTCTCCACACCCGGAACCCCCTTCAAAACCAGACCCGATACCCCTCACCCCGCTGCTAATCCTCTAGCGCCCCACAAACAGTAAGCAGGCCTACAACCCTGACAATACGAAGCATCCTTCCCGGTGGTATTATTCCCGGTCCGGACCACCCCAAGAACATGGACTCATTTTTGTTTCCGGGCATGGCTCACGTCTCTGCACTTCAACGGGAGGGACTACCTATCTGGGACGCATACAATCACCTGCGCGTGGTTGCCTTCATTTTCTTGCTCTTGGTCTTGGCGGACGCGGTTGCTATGGCCGATGTCAGCGGATCCGTTGGCCACCATGGCCGGAAAGGTTGCCGCCTGCTCTGTGGATTTGCTGGGCGGAACAAGGCTCAGGGATCTCATTATTACCCGGCGCTCTTTCGACCTGATGGCTTTGAGGACCACCCAACGTCAAAGCATCCGGATGTTGACGTCAACGAGCTTCCGGAACCTGATCCTGCTAAATATCGGCAAGGTCTCGATTCCATCATTTCCTCCCCACACGAGACTGAGTTAGCGAGGCGCCGATGGGAATCAGGTATCGGGAAGCCCAGTATCTTTGATGGCCTTCCCCGTATTTTAGATCTTCCGACGTGTTTTGCAGGTGATCTTATGCACCAGCCCTTAATTAATATTGCGACCCTCCTTTTCGACCTGTGGTGTGCGCGACCGGATGCCCAAAAATTCGACCGAACTAGTGATTGGCCTTGGGCTGTGCTCGTTGGGAACACTTGGAAGAGGCATGGCGCGACCGTCGCACGGGCCGCAAAGCATCTCCCCACCTCCTTTGGCCGGGTGCCTTGAAACCCTCAAAAAAAAATCTCAAGTGGGTATAAGGCTATCGAGTTTCTGTACTATATCTACGGCCAGGGACCCGGAGTATTCTACAACGTCCTACCGGAACCGTACTATTCCCACTTCTGCAAACTCGTTCGCGTGATCCGACTGATATTCCAACGGACCCTTTCTCGGCAGCAATTGCTTGACGCGCACACCCTTCTTCTCCAGTGGACGACGGAATTTGAGCTCATTTACTGTCAGAGGAACCCGGACCGCCTACACTTTGTACGCCAATGCGTACATTCGCTCACCCACCTTGCCAAGGAGACGTCTCGCTTGGGCCCTCTCTGCCTCTCGTCCCAATGGACCATGGAACGCGTAATCGGATACCTTGGCTCGCTTCTCAGGCAACCATCAAATATCTTCCGGAATCTTGCCGCACAATCAAGACGCCTCGCTTATGTCAATGCCATGATGGCAATATGGCCCGAATTCAAACTAACCGAGAAGGAGCCCCGTGGATCCAAGGAACTTGGTGATGGGTATCGGTTATTGGGCCCCAAGGATACTCAGCTCTATCGGCTTTCGGATGCAGAGCAGACAGCCCTCAACGTCTTTTTCGCCGGTGAGGCCACTCCTGCAGACGACGGCCAAGAATCCCTGTATCGATGGGCAAGACTCCGGCTTCCAACAGAACAAATCGCTAGATCTCGTCTGAAAGAGGTCGAGCGGTGTGCAAATATGGCACGGACTGACCACAATGTCAAGGTATGTTAATTTGATGTCCCCTTTTGAGCGTTCTCACTATGTCCCACAGATCTTACACGAAGGCGTCATTCAGTTTGCCGAAGTTTGTTTCTATTTCATCAAGACATTTGGACCCACATCAAGAGCGCTTGCCCTTGTATCAGTCTATTCGACACCCGACGAGCATCTTCTTCAGCACAGCCACTCGACGCTTCTTGTCTGCCAGTATCAAAGCGAGGCCCTTCAAGTTATCGACGCCAAAGCAATCCTTTCCGTTGTCGCTATGGTCCCTTTCCCGTTTAGTGTCAGTAATCATACTAACCAACATTTTGTAATTGAAAAGATTGGGTTGGATGTAATCGAGGTACACTGGGGGCAAGGGGTCAAATACCCGGTGGGTACATGCTGAATACATTGTGATCACAGTCAAAAAGTGATCACAATGTGCCCAGTGGGGAAAATTTGAATACATTCAAAATGTACCTGGCCATGTGAACCCAATGTGCCCAGTGGGCACATTTTGATTGTGATCACAATGTACACATCAATGTGATCACAATGTGCCCACTGGGGACATTTTGATTGCGATCACAATGTACACATCAATGTGAACTCAATGTGCCTGCTGTGCACATTTTAATTTCTTTCACAATGTCCCCATCAATGTGTTCCCAATGTACCCAGCTCATTACATAATAGTTTCTTTCACAATGTTGTCCACAATGTGTCCAGCATGTGGCTGAGCCACTCATTCAAAATTCTTTCACAAAGTATCCAGTGATGTGTCTAGAATGTGTACAGCCATACACATAGTGATTTCTTTGAAAGTTCATGATGAAATTGAACAATATTGAGATTACATTGTGATTACTTCAAACAGAACCCCCTGGGGACATTATGGACACATCACTGGATAATCTTTGAAAGAATTTTGAATGAGTGGCTCAGCCACATGCTGGACACATTGTGGACAACATTGTGAAAGAAACTATTATGTAATGAGCTGGGTACATTGGGAACACATTGATGGGGACATTGTGAAAGAAATTAAAATGTGCACAGCAGGCACATTGAGTTCACATTGATGTGTACATTGTGATCGCAATCAAAATGTCCCCAGTGGGCACATTGTGATCACATTGATGTGTACATTGTGATCACAATCAAAATGTCCCCAGTGGGCACATTGAGATCACATTGATGGGTACATTGTGATCACAATCAAAATGTGCCCACTGGGCACATTGGGTTCACATGGCCAGGTACATTTTGAATGTATTCAAATTTTCCCCACTGGGCACATTGTGATCACTTTTTGACTGTGATCACAATGTATTCAGCATGTACCCACCGGGTATTTGACCCCTTGCCCCCAGTGGTAGGCGGTCCTGTAGACGACTCGGATGAGGACGGTCCTATAGATGACTCGGATGAGGACGGTTCTGTAGACGACGATGAGGACAATTAAATATGAATTTATTTGCATTTTTCACGCCTCAAGTAGACAAAGAATTGCCCGATCCGACCCCGAAAGAATACTGTACAGTTCCCCAAATCCCCCAAAAAATTCGCTTTTTTCATCTCTCTCCCTCTCCCATTATCTCGTCAAAAAATGTCTGCTCTGCACTCGAACGCCTCCTCACCTATCCTGATTACCTCTGGGTCTTTGGATCACTCAGATCCTGCTATCTGGGTGACGTCTAGTCCTCGTGCTGATTTTTCTGGAGCTGGGACGTCTAGATCTGGCTTACTCGGTCCCCCTCGCTTCCCTAATCCGACTACTTTCACTTCCCATCTTCCCGCAATGCCATACAATCGCGATCACGAGTTTGATGAGATGCGTAATGAATGTCATCAGCTTCGCCAAAGGGTTACCCGACTCGAAACTGACCTTGCGCGTTCGCAAGGAAATGTATTCACTCTGACGTACGTATATCTCGATTTGATTACAAACGCTAACTATAGTACAGGACCTCCTACAATTATCTTGTTGATAACCTCGGCAAAAAACTCGACGCCACGACGACCAACATCGAGACGATGGTCAATCGGATCACGCCTGGTTACGCGGCTCCCGGCTCCGTTTCCCACATTCCCCTGAACCCAAGCAAGGACGATTGGGCCCACAAGATCCCTTATTGGACAAAAAAGGCCTGGACTGAGCTCAAGTACAGCCACGATGCCGGCAATCTCACGACGTCCGTCTCAACCGCCTTCTTAGAGGACGAATTTGGTAATACTGTGCCAGAAGGGGTACGCGAGGCCGTTTACAAGGACGTCCGAGGTTTTTTTCTCGACAACAGTCGGGATCCGGATACTCGGGACAAGCTCGGCCCGCGGGAACAGATCGGCTTTGAGATGGCTGAAGCCTTCCGCATCACGCTGGAGGGCAAGTACCCCTGGCTGCGCCTCTGCGACGGCCACTGGAAGGTATCTCAGCTGTGGACGAACGTCTGGAGCTCATGGTCGTCGAACCACGCAAGTCCCCGGAGCTCCCCCACTTCAGATGAAGATAAAAAAATCATTACCGGTAATAAGCGAGATCACACTGATGACAGCGACACTTCTTCGGACCCATCAATTAAGAAGATCAAGATTGACAAAAGGAAGGGTGTTGACAAAGGGAATGGGGTCGACAAGCCGCCCACGCCAGTCCCAGCGCCCAAGAACAGCTGTCCCAAGCCGACAATGAAGAAAATTGTTGCAAAGGTACCCGGGGTATGTATACTTATCATATTCATCATTCTCACGAACTAACAATGCATATTTAGAAGGCCAAGAACTTATTGTATTTATCTCGTTGGCGGTCGCGACCACCTGATCGCGATACTGACCTTTTGTCTAGCGCCGGCTTCAGGGTCCCCACCCCCACTGTTTTCCAGAATGCGGTACCCATGGTGCGTGTTTCCTGGGTCGTCTGAACGACCTCCTGTTTCTAACAAAGAAACAGACCTCTGCGACAGACCCCGGGAGGGTTATTGTCCCTGCCACCCCTTCTCTTCCCTCCAGCCCTCCCGTTGCAGGCACATCAAAGGTATGTTATTTCGAGGGTCATTCCGGCAGTACAATACAACTAATATATTAAATAGATCCCCATCGCAAACTCTGCGATGGTTAGCATCCCTCCCACCCCTTCTCCCCCCTCTTCTCCCCACATTTCCCCACCATCTCTACAAGTGGGGAAATCCCTTCCAGCGGACGACGTCCCAGGGATCGCGCATTACAGCATGTCGCCCGCCAACAATGTCCTCCCGTCCCACGTCGTCCCAATCCCATCAACCCCACCCCCCCCCTGGCGCCGCTGGTGATCCGGATCAGTCAGATGCCGAGACCACGCCCCAAGAGAGCAGCGTCACACTCTCTTCGTCCGGGAAGCCTGCCCCGAAGAAGAAGCGAACGAGCCAAAAGTAAGTCCAATCATATATTGCGGATTACCTACACTGATTACATTATGCACAGGCAAAAATGCTTTGAAGCATGGTCCAAGAAAAACGAAGGGGGCCTCAATGCATTCAATACAGCCTGGGGCCACCTCTCGAAGGAACAGAAACAAGTAAGTAATCTACAGAGTTGTACAGACTGCCCAGCTGACACATCTGGCACGCAGGAATTCGCGAAAACCCTCCTTTCGGTATGACTAGGCCGTCGGGACGTCTACTCACTTTCATTCTCCCAGAAAAACTGATCACGTGGGAATCCGAAAGCGGTAATAGCAAACAGGACGGAATTCGATATCGCACTGTGTAATAATTAGATTTGTATTTTCCACGCATCGCCATGAATTGATATCAGTTGCCTTGAACCGCTACCGACCCCCACGAATCGCCTGATTTAATATTTAACATTCTAATTACAAGCAACGTGCCTCGCCCACAGTAGGTCGGAATCGCCTGGGGTTGCCGGCAGTCGCTGTCAGAAGCTCGGGAGAAGTCATTTAATTATTGTAAACTACGACAAATTTGATCTAGTTTCCTCCAGTTGCCCCCAATACTGGAAATGTCCAGTTTCACGACTCGTGGTGACCGAGGGCGAGTCGAACCCAATTCAATCGAAAACATCGCCCGGAGTTGCCATCAACTTCCGAAACTTTTCACTGGGGGTGATCCTGGAGGTTTTTGAGAAATTTGGAGAAAATCGCCCACCCCATCTTTGCACGGGGCATGTGTAACTCGCCCACTTCTAAATCCGTTTCGGCAACCGTGAAGCCCAATCTGATGAAAGCCGTGTCGGGGGACTGGAAGGTGAAGGAACTCTTGATGTCCTCGTAATCAGAACGTGCTATATCAAATGCGACTTCCTCAAATGAGCTGGCCGTATACTGATGAACGATTGCGTTCCATGAAACAGGAGTGGGGAATATCTCCAGGTCGGCGCTCACAGCGGTATCATCCGTCTCGTGCATTAGCGACGTGCGCCTAGCACGAGGACATGATATGTGGGCCGCAAGATCGTAAACGCGTGTCGAAGAGTCATTGGCTATGCGCAAGGAGAATGTCTCGACATCGGGAAGGATGACAACCGTTCTCGGCGGAATCCCCCCAGCTCTATTTTCGCAGAGATATTTACTTCGACCGTCCACAGCTTGGGTGAGCTTTTCAGAAAGTTGAGCAGGCACGAGGCACTCCACTCCACTTCTGGGTATGACGACAGCACGAACGTGGTGAGGTTCGGAAAGACGAAATGCCTCAAGAAGTGAAGCCTTCTGGAACTTAAGAAGAATTTCTCCGTGTCGATAGAACCTCCGAAGAGGGAGATCGATGTAGAGGCCAGGGGGTTGTGTCTACTCTGCGAATTGGGGGTCTCGAGGGCAGTGATTTCGAGGATACGAAGGAGCGGGAGTTGCCCGGAGTCAAATTGAGAGAACATGATAATATCTAGCCAGGAGTTTAGCGTAAAACCGAGATGCCTGATTTGCTGAGCGCGAGGGGAGACCAGCATCACAGCGCCGGCAGGAGCATCGCAATGGGTAATGATATCTAGCGCAGACCCCTTCCCGCGTTGGAGGAGGGTCGACACGTAATCCTCGCCCTTTCTGAGGAGCAACTGTGTCCATAACGGGCCGTGTTGGAGAGTTCTCCGCCAATGACGGCACACAGAAGAGGCATAAAAACGGTCTTTCTGGGAGGTGAGGTGGGTAGGGATGAGGGAAAGGATGTCCATCGGGATGCGGTTGATCCGGGCGAAGGAGTTCCTCCACTGAATCTGCACAGGCAATCAGCATGACATCCTTAAACGAGTCCAAAATATGCCCTTTGAGACGTACGGTGGAGAATATGCCACCCACTTCAACTCTTCGTTGAGGACAGAAACGAGCTGCGAAAGCGACAGGTCACTTCCGGGATATGCGTGTGTGTTCATTTGGGCGATTGAGAGCGTGAACGGCACAGCTTGTGGTGGCGGCCGGATGGTGGGGAAAACCAAACTTTGGGTCACGTGTCACGAAATGGATCCTGGCGGCAACCCAGCCAAGTCCATACTACCTGCCGAGCCCAGTGGAGTCGCGACGTTGAACGTGGGACACTCAAGATATGATTGGGATACCCGTGCCAACACTGTAATTTTTTCTCGAGGATTCGCTGATGGGTTCCGCCCCCTCTCGCGAACAAATCCGCCTTGACACCGGAAAGTACTGCTTGCTCACAAGACAGGGTTTGCTTGTGCTTTTCAGGGCTTGAGGTGTGCGAATCGACGTGGGATCCCTACCATGGTCTCCTTCTAGGGAAGCATCGGCACTGGGTCTGAGTGAGACCACGGGGTACTACGAGCCTAGAGGCCGATGGCTATCGGGCTCGGATTTTATGAAGGAACTTGGGAAAAATTCGAGTGTACGGGAGATATCTGTGGTGATTCTGTGGTTTTACCGAGCCGTCTTCCACGTATCGTGAAAGGGCCCGCTCGTTCTAATTGAGTGTTCAGGCCAACATCGACGCTTAGCATTTTCATTGATCGTGGGAGTTCAGATGCTTCAGTTCCTCCCGTCTTCCGCCTTTCATCATCCTTCCTACACGTGTGGGTGAAAATCATCGGAACGACGCTTTCTATCTTATAAGCACTAACTACTGCGCGCGCATGGTAGGCATGATTACCTAGGAACCTGCGGCTGAGCGGCGATGAGCGACCCGAGAGGAAAACGCGTCATGTTTATGAGCATGTCTGCTCTACCCGCGCATCGCGATCAGAGCTTTGAAGTAAGTGCTTCCCCTTTATACGCCCTTTCACCCTCACGCGGAAGTCACAAACTAACAACCTTTCTCGCGAACTTCTCCGTTATCTATCTCCACATCCCTTTATTCTCCCCCTTTATCTCCTAAATGTCTTGCATCCGGTGCAGGAATTACGGATCGCGGATTACATCAAGGCGTACACGACCACCGGGCGACCGCCAGCTCCGGTTTCTCAAGAACCAGTTGATCCTGCCGCAAGAGCAACTCTAGACTTGCCATTGCTATTCCAGCCGCATGTGGATTTAGAGAAGACTTCCGGCAACGGTGCTTCGACAGAACAGACGACTTCTTCATCCCAAGTCAACGGCGTGTCACAAAGCCAGGACTCAGAGGCGGCTGGGCTGGAGGCTATCACTGCTGAAGAGCCTTTCAGAGGGTACTCATTCGAGGTGTGTCTTTCTTGGCTTCCCCTCCATTCTCCCACGTCCTTTGTTGTCTTGGGAGGTGGTTTCGTTGCCTGTCCCCAAGGTTACAATCATCGGATCCTGGAACTGGCTGACCGAAACCTTACCCCGATCTCGTGGCTTATGCAGGAGTTACGATGCTTTGCCTACGCCAACAACGTAACGCGACTGCCTCAAATTCACTTCGGTAGGCTGGGGTTCCGCGGGTACTGTGGTTTTTTTGACCGCGTTTTTCAGGAATATACGCTACCGACGGTATTAATGTGCTTCAGACTATAACAGCTTCTCCAGAGCACGCAGATACAAGTGTTGAGGTTAACATTCATACTCCTCGTGATGATAGCAGTCATCATTCTTACCCCAGCCTCACAGGAACTTCGGCTTGCGCACTTGCAACGATTGCACCCCACTACCACTGTACAGCCTCTGCTCCGATAAACTATTCTCATGGTGTTTTTCTATTCCTCGCCATAATGTTGTGCAGATCCTGTTTCACGTTGAATATATCTTGCTTTCAGTGCATGTCCCAAACAGGAAGCCTTTTACCCCATTCGGGATGTACCTTGTCCCCCGTACTTCTCTACCTCGTCGCGTCGCGACCGTTCACGAGAGGCGCATTAATTCTACTCCGCCTTTGACGGTATCTGATGGCTACTAATACTTAATCCTGGACCGGTTTTGGAGGAACAATGACTCCCCCCCTCCATCGCAAGGCCACTTATTGTTCTCCTCAGTATATCCAGTCGACACCGCTAAGTCACATCACCGTGTCTAGGAAGGCGATGAAGGCTCAATCACTCTCAGGTCCGAGTGCTGGTGTGCCGAAGATGGCGATCACTGTGTTCACGAAGACGCCTGCAGAGCATCTGGAGGCGTGGAGATGGCCGACGGTCTATGGACCTTGGGTACTTAACCCACATTATTGGAGGAAGAAGTTGAAGACGTGGCGGGATGGACAAGAGTTTCCGGAGTGGGCATTGCCCGATCCCCCGACTGGGTGACGTCCAATTCCTCTCGGATTTTGTCAAACTGAGATCGGAAGCTGACTTGTGGCCACGCGCGCTTGGCGTTTTGCGTATAAAGGTTCATCCGCGTCAAGTGGTACTCACAATTCGAGCGACTGGATTGCCAAGATGGCGAGCTGGAAGCCAACATCCCACTCGAACCTACCGGATGGTTGAACCTCACCAGGATCGAAAATGTGTGGGGAATCGATCGGTGCATTGTGAGTGATGATTTCCCTGATCGTCCCTCGGCTTCTGTGATTTAGCTTTGACCCTCCCGCTTCCCCTTGCATTTCTGTGTTTGTCAGCCGGTAGATCCTTGGAGAATGAAGAAGTTCGAACCTGGATTACCGCACGTTTTGTCTCCTATCGCTATCCAGTGTCTCAAGGACACCGAGGGCGCTATCAGGCTCATAGGTGAAAGCCATGTTTTTTCCCACCGTGCTTTGGCGTCTGACTATTGTCCGTTCGGTTTCAGAAGAAGCAAGCGAGTCGGTGGAACGCCTTCGCGCCGTCAGATGGCGCATAATCCGCTTTTTCAGAGATTGCGAAGACGTGCCATACGACATGGCAGTACTCTTCCTGATGGCCGTGTTTATCACCATCCGGCTACTCTCCGGGCGTGGCCTCAGTCTCAGTTTATAGGACTGGACCATGAGCTCGGATCACCTCCCCAACCGTTTTCGAAAATTAATGTTGATAAGACGCTTTCCCCTCTCCCGCTCTCAGTTTTGCCGTTTTTTCTTCTCGTTTTCTCTTTTCACCCTCTGTTTTCTTCCTTGCTATCCTCGAGTCTCATCCTATATGCCCCATTCCCTCCATATGATGCTCAATTTCACTTGCTAGTATGCCGTATACCTATGCCTCCATCTTCCCGCTCGTTCTATCTGACGCTCCGATATTTTGGTTTTTCTTGTTGTACGTACGTACCATATACGACGTACTGCTTTAATGATATCCTGAGTGTTTTGTTCCGGGATCTCGAACGGAAGTTCAGTTACATGGACAGAACCTTTACGCAGACATGACGTCGGGGCGATGCTGCACAATTCTGATTTTGTGGGTGGTGGCCTACGACAAGAGGGCGGGCGCCCGATCGCTAGGCGCAAGCATTTTCTTCCCCCCTCCCCTACTCTGCTCTGAATTTGAGGCTGGGTTCAAGCATAGGCGTAGTATCATTGAGGTTCCACCTTGGTCATTTTAGAGGAGAATTCCTCTATTCTCAAAATCCGATCGCAATAAACAACGCCCTCGATGAATGCTGGGGGTGATCCCGGTCGGACTTCAAAGAAGTTATCTGGGGCGACTCACTGCCGCGAGGGGACTGTCACTGGGGGCCCGAGAGCCGATCGATGCGCCAGTTGCGATCGCCTGCGTGCACTAGAAAAATGCCGACTTGATGTCGACATAAACCTTGCTTGTCAATAGGCACCACATATTTTCACAAATATCATCCGCATGTGTGGACAAGTATAATGAGTGACTGTCCATGGGATGTACACAGTGTACACTCAAATCTAGGTGAATATTTGTGGACCGTTAAGGAAGGCGAAGGACCCCGACCGCTTTGGAGGGTCAGGAACACTGCGAAATGCGGGAACTGGCACCCTTCTACGGCGGATATGTATATTTGCTGTCTAACCTATTCCTGCGGACAGTCACTCAATTATCTGATGATAGCACTTGTAAATACACTTCAGATGCAAACTCCGAAGATGGCTCATATGGGACCTGCAACCGCAGATTAGAAAGGCGCCACACTGCAACACAACATCCGGGGTACAGCATAGTGACAAGACTATGCAAACTCACAGTGTGAGTCAGCCACCCAAATTCACGTCCTCAGGACCTCAAGGTCTCAACGATCTCAACCTGTGAGATTATAATTGGAATTGATATCAGACACCAAGACTGGTGTTGATTGAAGGCTTCGCTGCCAGAGCAGCGGCCGCTGGGACTATTGATTTGCCGGGGCCGGTGCCGATTCTACCATCTCAACATGTGAACCGTCAAAATGTTCATATAGCCAGACAACACGCGCTTATAATTTAGGGGGGGCAGGGAAACCTTGCAAGCAAGGTAATATTTTGATTGGTTTCTCGATGCATTTGCGAATGATAACTATCTGAAGCGGCGGGTTCAAATATTCCGACTGAAGCAGGGAAAAAAATGTAGTGCATTGAGAAACATCTGATGAAAGCACGATGTTGTGACACTCCTCAGGGTATTCTTCCATTGTAAGTTCCAACGCCCAACCGTCATGATATGACCACACAGAAGTCGTCTTAGAGCGTTTACAGAGAACTAGCGGTACTACAGTCTCACAATAGGACACAAATCAAAATCCACGCTCCGTCGGGCGGGACCCCCTCCCCGAATGAGGTGGCAGTGCAAGGAGGTATTTTGAAATTGCCAAACCCGAACTTCGAATGTTCCACTCGGAAAAAACTTTCTTCAATGAACGCGATGCAGTCTGTGCGCCGAGGTCGAGATACGAGGGGTAGTTCTCTGCCTTGTCGTGCCTTCATGATACAAACCAGTGCTGAGCAAAAAGGGCCGCCCAAGGCACGGATTCAGCAGGAAATCTCCAGTACCCTCACGGTGATGAATGAAGCAGAATCACAAGGGACTGACGCCGTTGCATCCCCACTTTAAGCGATTTTTCCTTCCGCGATCCCGACATTATCTTCTCCAACAGCCGTGTGGGATGCGAAGAAGAAACCCAATAAGACTCGTATGTGACTTGACACGATCGATGGCGGTAGCCGGCTTCGCGCTAAGACCTGTCATGGGCCTTCACTGGATAGCCACCTCCGACCACTTCGAACCAAAAATATTCAAGCATAGCACCCTGCAAACCCGAAACAGAAAATGCGGTTGCAAAACCTTGAAAGTCGAAGGGAGGAACCGATTTTACGCGCGCTTCTGGGAAATGGGCGCACCCCCCATCATGTTCCATGCGGAGCTCGGGTGAGACAGTAGATATGAGGAATTGAGCTCAGAAAACCTGAGATGGGAGACCACGCGGAGGACTAACGAGAATTCATATCCTAGAAGAGGTGGTGTTGATGTTGACAGTCCATAGACTCCAGCGGCGAAAAGTTTCACATACTTCTAGCTGATGTTAATCCCCCCGGGCTCGAGAGCACCGTAGATAGAATCCTCAGTGGAGTTTTGAGAGGGTGATTCTGGCTGCCATGAAGTTGAATGTGGCGATCGTTGCCTTGAGCCTGAGCTCTCCAAACGGCGACTGGGGGGCTTCTTGGTCGTTGTATGTGTGACTAGGAGGCTCCGATAAAAAGATCATCTGAAGTTAAGTGAATCAGTGAGATGAGGGTAAGGCGATGCTTCCATGGGTCCCGTCCTTCACAACCGGGACTCGGAGACATTATCGACCCTTGCTCACCATTCTCCCATCGTTGTTGTCCAGATGTTGGGGCTCGCCGATCTCTGACCACTTGCGAGGGAGAGGCATATTCGCGAAGGAGGCGGTGTCAATCAACACAGCTGTATATCCGTGTCACTCATTTTGAATTGGGGGCCGGAGTTCACCGACGACACTACCTGTGTAGTGAAGGAGAGATGATGAGAGGGGTGCAAGATAGAAGAGTTGCTCACAAGTGATCGAATTGGGAACTTCTGGGCCCTGGCAGTGCACAGCTCGCAACGAGGTTTGGGCTCCGATGATCGGTGGTGGGCAGGTGTCGAACGTTATATGAATGTCCTTCGCCTAACATGACCCCGAGTCGACGTGGAGTCCATATCCAACAGATGAAGCTCTCCCAGCCATACTGCGAAGGGCGCTGTTCACTCGCGGAGAGTCTTCAACTAGCTTTCGGCCAGCCGCATTTTCGGGTGCTTCGGGTCGGATTCCGCCGCGAGCGAAGGGTGACCGCCAGCACCAATGCGGTGGGTGGCGAACGAAAATATGACATTGCTGTGCTGGCACAGACGATGTTCCACAAAGTAATTAGCCAACGTGTTGCAAAAGCCATGCGCGATTGTTGAGTAGATGACGGTCAAAGACGTTGAGTGAACAGCCTGCGTTCGAGGAATAACACACATCCAACCCCCGCGCGTAAAGGGGGGCTCGGGGTCAGCGGTGGCCCAAGTATGTGGATTGCCATGATACAAGACACGATGACCTCGTTTCAGTGAGACGGGGTGCCCTAAGGGCGGAAACCCGCTGCAAAGTGAGGGCAACGCGTTGGTAGCGCGCAACCATGGCGTCTCGCCGAGGGTGACCGCATGGACCGACCGGGAGGTCATTTGACTTTGGCTGGTTCCGAATTCCGGAGTTTGGTTGTACCGAGCATGGATGATAGTGAGGACTGAGTTTATGACGGAGAGCTGCACACAGGCCATCCTGTAGATCCGAGTCACGGACAGATGTGTTTCTCGGTTCTGCTCGAAAACGTACAAAAAACGCGGGGTGCGCGCGGCCTCGTGTGACTTTTGTTTATTGGCGTTGCCTGGTTGCCCTGAACCACAAGTATTTCAAGGTTGTGCGGGGAAAGGCACAGCGAGTCATGGTGAGGCTGCGCATACATATCATCGAAAGTAAATTGACTCTTCCGGGGTAAGTACGCAATGGAAGGCATAGCCTAGTTTGACTCTGTCAAATGCCAGATCAGATCTGCGGTTTAGTTGGGCGTTCCTGTTATCGTTAGTTTGCCCGCTCATTGGACGGCGGGACAAATGTGCATACCCATGAAACGACGATGATCAAGTTAAGAGCAGAGACTCAGAGTTTCTTGTAACCCAGACCAGACTCATAGGGGGTTTCCAGCCAAACGAATCGCTGGGTTTTTGTTTAGTGAGATCGGATGTTGTCGAATTCATCGCGCCTCCTTTTCACACAGCCAATACTGACACGCACACGTCGGTTCCTGGCTTGTCTGAGTCTCGCCCTCCAGTGTTTCGGGTTTCGGTCACACCACGTTCGGCGGTACTATATATTCCGAGGTGTCGATGCCCCTCATTTAGAACACCCACCCTTTCTCCCTCTTCTCTCTGCCTCCGCCCATGGGAACTTTTGGCAATAGCGACGGTGACGGGTGAGTATTCAAGTGCTCAAGGCAGCACTGCGGCAAGTCTCGTGGTGCCGTGCCTGGGACGCGGAGACTTGCGGCAACTGACCATCAATTCCCCCTTTCCATGTACAGCGATCCAGGGGCGCCAGACATCATACCTGGTGAAGAGGCTCGCTCAAGGTTCTATGAAGCGTACAAACGACAGTCGAACAGATTTGACAAGGAGCTCAAGGATTACAACAAAGAGCTCAATATAACTCTCTTATTCGTACGTTCGTCACCGTCCACCCCGGCCAGGGGTTCCCATCACAGTTCCTAACCGAGATCGAAACAATCTGCTTTTATAGTCCGCGTTGTTTGCTGTGGTCGCTTCGACCTTCTTGAGATTGGAACAGAGCACCAATATCCTTCTTGCATGGAATAACCCACAAGGTATGTCGCGTTTTTACACGCTTTTTTGCTCGCGTGAAGATCTGACACCCGCGCGTCCCTCAGCCGCCTCCACGATCACCACGATCGTTTTCTGCAGTCTTGCGGCCTCTCTTCTCGTCGCTGTCCTCGCGATACTTGCCAAGCAATCCCTCAAGCGATATGCAGTCATGGATCACAACTCCGCCACCCTCAGTCAGGGCCGGTACAGACCACCCAGCACCCTTCATCGTAATCTCCCTTGGGCTCCCCGGTTCATCGTTGAGACACTTTCCCTCATGCTTCAAGCCGCCCTTCTAGTCATCGCCTATGTCCTCGCTGACCATCTCTGGACTCAAGATCAAGGGGCTGCATCAATCACCGTCGCCGGCGCTGAGATCCTATGTATCGTTCTCATTATCACCACTACGATCGCTCCAACCTTCTTGACAATCTTCGGAGGAGGTCTTGCAGATGGTATCAGGAAAGCGATCCGCGCGTTCGTATCCGTAAAGTCCAGCGGCGAAGACTTTAGGCCAAGAACGACTCCCAAGCGCCAACCGAGCCTCCTCTGTACCCCCGTAGAAAAGGGCGAAAAGGTGGAAGTCATACTCGGTCAAGACATTCCCCTGGTATTCAAACAGCAAGAAATCGACTGGAGAGGATTCATCTCTGATTCCCTTTGCATTGCCTGGATGTTCGATCGGACCCTCGACTCGGACAAGGTCACTTTCATCCTCGATTTCATCCCCGACGTTGTCTGGCATTCCGGCATCTGCAACGTTCCCATCCCCACCGTCTTCCAAATTTTCGAAAATTGCTTCAGCTACAGTGACGGAAACGCCGCGCTGATCCCACGTTTGCGGGACAGAGCTTACGCTTCTGGAAGGGCGCTCGTCCACCTTGCGATCCAGAGGAAATGTATTGGAGAGGAAACTTGTGATCCGCTCAAGGACTTCCGTGGCGGCCAGCGCTCGTACAGTTGGCGCTCGTATGACAAGGATCTCGATTCGATCCTGGCCTTGGTCGATCGACTTTTGGGAAACAGTCAACCAATCAACTGGACCGGTTACAAGTTCTCGGAGCCTCATCAACGCTGGTTGTCCCACATTCTTCTCTATCGGGCCTGGGATCATCTTTGCTATTCTTCAAAGCTTCCTGATGAAGTACAGGCATTTGTCGCGCTTGCTCTCTCATCGGATGACATCCACCCGGCGGTTGTTGCGGACTGTTTGTTCATCATATCGTTGCTTGTCGGTCTTCCTCTCCATGTGGATGATTTGGCTGTCACAGACAAGAGGTAAGCCCTACCGACCACAGGATAGACCTCGTTCCTAATCATCGTTACTAGCTCTGAAACCCAGGCTCTCCTTGGGAAGATCTACAGCGGGCTCGAGTCAACGTTCAAAAACCACGCTGTTCAGGAGTATGACCGTGCTTGTGACGCTATGAAGTTGATCTCTCCTGTCGAGGACAACACCGTCTGTCAGAGCAGCTACAGCCTCTTCCGGGTGATCCTCACTTCTTCTTTCAAAGAGGAAGACATGTGGAAAGCCTGTCGGTTCGCGGTTCACGGCGCATACAAGTGGGATCGCTTCCTTCCCTGGGTCCAGGATCCAAATGACCTCATCAAGTTCCTGTCGCACCATTTCGCTCTCCAGGCTAAGGGCGAGGACGATATTGCTACAGAACCGATCCAGGATACGTTGAGGGCCGTTGCTTACGCGAGCGGCGAAGTGACGGTCGAGGCTCTCAAGAAGTTCGACCCGACAGAGAAGTGGTTCATCGATGGTATTCGGAAAGCGTTCGAGAGCGATCGACCGTTCCAAACTCGCAAGGCCGCTCTGTTTTTGATGCCGGTCATCCAGGAGAAGTGGTTTGACGATTCGTTGAAGGAAGATGTGATGTCAGAAGAGCAGAAGGCGGAGTTTTGCAAGAATTGGGCTTCGGCGGTCGACGGTATCGAACACACGTTCGATGTCAAGAAGGCGACGTGCTCGACTCTGTTCTCGATGTTGAATTCGAGCAAGTGGAGGAAGTACATCACCGAGGACAAGTGGAAGTTGATGGAATGGTTCACGGTCCTTCCTGACGAGAACAAACCCTTCGAGGCATGCAAGAAGAACGCGGAGATCCTTCCATGGCTGAAATCGAAAGCGGAGACCCCGAGTGAAGGCGAGGGGAAGAACAGCGCCAAGGCGAATCAAGGGCTGATGAAGCTGTGGTTGGCGATTTTGTGGTCGGATTTTGTGAACCTGCCGGAAGCCGTCAGAGATCAGGTCTTGGAGATGACGAAGCTCGTTATCTCGAAGGTCAGGCATGACGTGAACTTCGTGACGGTGGTCATGGAAGCCGAGAAGGAGAGGTATCAGACGGAGCTGAAGGAGTACCCCCTCTGGAGCATCGACGATAAGGCGACGGTGTTGAGGACCAGGGTGGAGAACCTTAATAGCAGCCTGGAGAAGTTTTCGGAGGTGGTTGGAGAGCCCAGCGGGTTCTGAGCGTGGTGCAATTTTCTCTTTCTCTCGTGTATCTATTCATTTGTCACTACACTGACGTGAGCAGATGTACCTCTATGGCGACCTCTGTTCTTGTCACGGCTATTGTCTTCGTTTTCATCGTATATCTTACCATTTATCCCTCTCCTTACTCTCAGCCGATATTGAAAATATCACCTCGATCGTTGGTCATTATCATCACACCCACAGTTATCAGAATGGGAGACTGTCTGCCTTGATTTCCGTATGTTTGAACCTTTTCTTTCCCTCGCCGCTCCCGAACTCGTCAACGATGTGACCGGTATCGCTCTTACTCCTCAGCACATATTTGTAGCTCACCAACCCCTCCAATCCCACCGGTCCCCTGGCGTGGATCCTACCCGTGCTGATTCCAACCTCCGTACCGAATCCGTACCTGAATCCGTCCGCAAACCGTGTGCTGGCGTTCCAGAAGGCTCCTGCGGAGTCTACCCCTCGGATGAACATCGAGGCGTGCGGCTCGGATTCTGTGACGATCGCGTCGGTGTGGTGAGAGGAGTGGGAGTTGATGTGTTTGATTGCATCTGAGAGGGAGGGGACGGTTAGGACGGATAGAGTGAGGGAGAGGTGTTCGGTTGAGTAGTCGTCAGCCTTTGAGGGTCGGACGTGGCTTTCGAACTTTTGGGGAGGGGTTTGTTGGAGGACAGAGAGGGAAGGTGTGTCGCAGAGGAGTTTTACGTTGGCATCGAGGAGCGAATTGGCTATTGATGGCCAGAGAGTTGGTAGGACTGACTCGTGGAGAAGAAGAGTCTCGGCTGCATTGCAGGCCGCTGGGTAGTTGATCTATCGTCGGATTAGGATTAGAGTATATCGACGATGCATCGCCCAACACCAAAGGCAGGTTAGAGGGCGCGTGAAGGGAAGATAGGGGTGGTTTCAGCTTGGATAACGTACTTTGGAATCTAGGACCACGCGGACGGCTGTGTCTAATTTTGCAGACTCGTCGACGAAGACGTTGCAGAGACCGTCCGCGTGACCCATGACGGGGATCCGGGTGTTGTTTTGGATGTTTCGTACGAGGGCGTTGCTCCCCCTTGGGATGACCAAATCGATGTATTGGTCCAGGGAGAGGAGGGAGGAGACATCCTCCCTGGTATGAACGGCTTGGATGTACGTTTCTGGGAGGGAAGTCGATGCCAGTGCGCGTTGTATCACCGCAGATAGGAGAGCGGCAGTGTTTTTAGATTCTTTACCACCTTTGAGGATCGCCGCATTCCCTGCAACCCCTGTCACAGATTGTGCATCGATAAGTGAACACAAGCTAGGGCATACCTGATTTTATCGCCAAAGTGGCAATGTTGACCACGACCTCCGGACGAGCTTCAAAGATGACTAGGAGCACCCCGATTGGGCAGGTCATCCGGTATAACTCGAGGCCATCGTCCAGCTCCTTGGCGTACGTGATCCTTCCGGTGGGATCCTCGAGATCAGAAACGTCAGAGACACCTTGGAGCATCGCGTTCCATTTATCGCCCCTGCCAAGATCGAGTCTGCTGACGAGAGAAGCAGACAATCTGCCCGCTGCAACCTCCTTCTGAGCTTCCTATGCACAGCATTCAATAACAGATTTAATGATGGCCGATCTATGAAAGATTACCTCCATATCTTTCCTATTCGCTTCTAAGATTTGCGCTTTATTCGCCTGGAGTTCCCTTGTGATGGCGCGCAAAGCATTGGCGCGTTCAGAAGCGGGGAGAAGCTGGGAAGCTTCGAAAGCGAGCTTTGCCGCACGGGCGATCGATTCTGTGTCGCCCATGAGGTTATCGAGGGATGATGAAACCGTCGGAGCGGTTCGTATGTAATCAGCGAGTGAAGATGAGCAGGCGTGGTAAAAAGGGACGCGGATGCCGATGGAGAGGTCGGAAGTCGGGATTGTCCCGGCAGGTTTCCTAGCAAGGCGTTGTCCAATTCCGGGTGTCCCACGGTGTTTCCCGACGGGTATCCAGGTGTTAAACGTTTTGTCCGAATGAAGGCCAGCGACCAAGGCCAGTAACGTAGCGGGTTTAGACGCGGTAGCCGACGAATGTGGAGAAACGCTTCGGCTGTGAGAGGTGCTGTTATCTATAGCACTTGAATCGCGGGTTGCCACTACGGGGTGACGTCCCTCTTTTAACCCTCCACCTGCTCGTCTGCGTCTCAATCAGTCGAACTGGGCCCAGGTAGAGGGTTCCATCAACGGTTAGCGAGAGCAAAAAAAGAGCGCATTCGGTATAACAAAAGAAGCGAACCCGCGAAACTCGTCACACTACGTGTCTTATCCACGCACGGTCGGGTTTTACCGTCGTTCGCGAGGGATCCTCTTTTCGATCCTTGAACCAAACCACCTCGAAAAACAGACGACACAGGCCAATATCTTTATTTTTTTTTGTAGGGGCACATTCGTTCGTCAGGGTCCGGTCGCGAATACTTGGGTTGACACCTGCCAGCCCTGACCGTTGACAGCCCAGCATACAACCACCCATCTGGTGCCAACAGATCATCATTCCTTCCACCGAACCACGACCTTTCCTTTTCCCCCTCGCCACGATACGCCCATGCCCGCCAAACGCTCTCAACAGTCTCAAAGCTCTTTGAACTTGCCAGATCATTCTCCCAATAGCTCCGCCTCTGGTCTCTTCAACTTTCCCCGTTCTGCATCCCCTTCCGGACTCTCCGGCTTCGGCTTGTTATCGAAACCTTCGAAATGGTTCAAATCCCCAGGTTCTGGACGAAATATCTCTGGCACCGCCGAGCCCAGATCGAGCACAGGTTCTGTCACCAGAAAACCCAAGATATCCCATCCTACAGACCCTAGGCCTATCCTTCCCACCATGGGTTCTGACAATTATATTGGTTCTGCCAGCAGGTGAGCTTGCACTGCTCTCGCGTTTTTCACGGCCGATACGTGTCGGTGTATTGTCGGAGATGTGTGTTTCGCGTTTCTGTGTTCCAGTCCATTGTTTTCGCCTTGCTGTCAGGTTCTAGTGCTGATGCTGCGTCAAAGATCCGTGTACGATCTTTCCCTGCAGAAACCTGGTACATTGGAACCAGTGCCTTCCCTTCCTGCAACGCCTTCGTCATCGAGATCCTTAACTCCGTCGAAGAGCGGAACCGGGGATCTGCGATCAATCTCCCGGAGAGCATGGTCAAAATCAGCAGATGATCTATCCAATATCTCAGGCCCAGAAAGATCAAAGTCCCCGTCTCTCGCACCGCTGGATACTGAACTTCACTCCAAAATTTCCAAGTACAGGGCGAACCGCAGCGACAGCGCCAACAGCTCTGTCACCCCGACCACGCCCCCATCCAACAACAGGCAGCGGAAAGTCGATTTTCCCGTGGCTACTCAGAACCTTTCTTCTTCCCCGCCAAACCGCAACTTCTTGTCAACTTCTGGATCTGCGCCTCATAATTTATCACCGCTCCAACAAACGCCACCACATACACATTCCCGCTCACATTCCTTTACACCGCGTCTCGCCTCCAAGTTTGCCCCTCCGAAACTTGCCCTCGTTCCCCCAAGCCCTACACGAAAAGTCTCCCTTTCGTCTGCCAGCGACCGAGATCTTACGACACCATCAAGTGCTTCTCGAAGCGCGTTTCCATTCGGTCTCGGCTCATCGAGTAAACCTAACACCCCTGTTACATCCGTGCACCCCCCACCCCCGACTAAAAGCTACAGCCTTCCTCTGCCCACCAGCGGCTCCCTCTCTCCTCTCCTCGACCCCCCAAAGATCATCGAACCCTCAGATGCCAACGAATCCCGAGAGAGCAGGCGGACTTCTCAAATCATTCATCAATCTGGTTTCATCAACCGTTTGGGATCTTTCAACCCGGCTACGATCAACCAGCACGGCAATCACGCCGGTGCCCTTTCCAAAGGGTGGAAACCATTCAAGTTGATTTTAAAAGGTACAAAACTCTACTTTTACAAGCCTCCAAATGATAGGGCCGGTGCCGTGAAGGAATTATTCCCAACGGAGCTGGTCGCAGCTTTTGAGGAAGCGGGGCTGGACGCCGACGGTGCGGACGAAACTCCGGAAGTTTCACCTCACAGAGGTGGTAGAGATGACCGAAGGAGGCGGGCATATTGGGGTCGGAGGACACATCCGGAGCTGATTCGAGCGGAGTCTGACGAGCAAGAGATCCTTCGAGGTACCCTCCCCGCACTCGTCCATGAAGCAGTCTTCGGCACCACCTTCGCATCGCCTGAAGACGAAGAACCGCTCTCATCGACTCGAGATATCAAATGGCGCCATTTCGCTTCCGCAATCCTCCTAGGTCTCCCACCGGTCGTTGGCCAAGGAAATTTCGAAACTGAGTTTCTGCGGTGCGGTGATTACCTCATCGCTGGTGCTCCAGGTTGTCGAAAGAAGGAACAGGAAGAGAAGGTAATGATGCTGGCGGATGAGTATCTGATGTTCCACGAGCGCCCGGCAGACGAGGAGGCGTGGGAGAGGTGGAGGGAGGAAACGATCCCCTCTTTCCCGAGCTGGAAAGAACGCCAGGCCGTGTCAACGTCACAGATCGGCGGGATGCCTTCCAGCTCATCGACTCAAGCGATGTTTGTACCTACCCCAACCTTGGGAGGGGAGTTCCTGTCGCCTCACCTCGGAACCCTTTCACCGCGACCCGATCAATCTCAATCATGCCAGTCCATCTTTGACGCGCTGGACTCACCCAGGCTGGTTTCTTCTCCCACGTCGGCTAAGGGTGCACCTCAACAGAATCAACACAAGGCAATGGTGTGGGCTGCTCTTGACAGGGATGGCTTCACGAAGGAAGTTCTTGTTCGCATGGACCCGCACCTTATTGCCTCCAGCCTGAAGGTTTTCAACCGTGATTTGTGGGAGAAGACGCCGGAGAATCTGTCGCCGAGTTCTTTCCTAGGCTCGGAAGGAGAGGATGCGGAGGGAGAAGAGTTCCAGGGGTTCTTCGGTACGGAAGCGCACCCACATTGGTTGACCAAGACCGTCCTATTGCAGATTTTTGGCCAGGACACACCGTTCACCTCTTCTAGCCAAGGCCGAGGCGGCAATACCCTTGAGGACAGACCTGTTACCAAGAGTAGTTCCCGTGCTGAAGTCATCATGGCTTGGATACGTATCGGAGAGTTGAGTCGTCAACTGGGAGACGAGTGTTCGTGGATGGCGATCTGCGCCGCGTTATTCTCTCGACCGGTAGCGAGACTGGACAGGGTCTGGAAGCGGCTCGATTCTGTGGCACTGACTATCGCAGAGAGTTGGGTTTACCCTGGACCGGAAGGGGGACCTGCGACAGCCGGGGAACCCAAGCAGACGCCGTGGGGAGGTATCGCGAAGGAGAAGCTTCGAGAGTGCTTTGACCAAGTGAAGGAGAGCGATACTGGGAAGGGCTGGGTTGTGAAACCGTTGTTTGAGGCGAAGGAGGTGTGGGGAGGGTTGCAGGCGTCGTTTGCTCTGTGCCCGAGGAAGACGGACTGGGGAAGGTCGGACAGGGGGAGAGGGATGGAAGAGGGCGAGAGCGTCAGCAGGATGGTTACTCTGTGGCAGACGTTACATCAGAACAAAGGCAACAACGGAAGTGGACTAGCGTTGAAAATTACGAGGTATGCTTGTTTTCCTCGGTTCCTGATCGTTTTCTGTGGGGTAACGTCGACTGATGACGTTTTATTCATTGTTATCTCACTTTATGCCATGCAGGATCGACCAGTTTATGTCACTTTCGTTCGCGACGGAACCGAGGAGGCGCGGCACGTTTGAGCCGTACTTTTGGGTGCCTGCGCCACCGGGCCAGCAACAGACTCATCCATTGCTCGCTTTGATGATGCCCGAGCCATTACCGTCGATCGTGCTCATCGATCGTGCTGAGGTCATTCGAGGACGAACGGAGAGTTCCAACAATGCCGCTCAGGAAGTCGCCGCCGCCCGCGAGCTTCTCCTTCAACCGAATCCGCCGCGGTCAAAGCGATCGAGCGGTGACCCAGTATGGGACACGTCAATTGGTGTTCCTGGTGATATGGGTGGAATCGAGATCACCGTGTTCGATGGGGAGCTGATCGTCACTGTCCAATCCTTCTCCGAGTCTCCTTCGAGATCGACTTCGCGTCCCCCGAGCTCGGTTGTGGAGGGTAACGGAGTGGAGAAAACTTTCAGTAGGTCCCCCTCGATTCGGGTGAGAAGAGCAGGCGGAAAAGGACTGGACCGCAAACCGAGTACCGTCAACCGGAGAAATTCTTTGCCATCTGTTCCGAGTAACCCAGAAGAACTCGTTCCCTCTCAGTCCTCCTTCGAACGACCTTTGCGTGTGAGGGTGAAGGCTGGAACGCTAGAGAGGCTGGTGGACGTACTCCTTCACGGACTTCAAGGGGTGTCTGTCGCTTTTTCGGACGACAACGGAGAGATGCCGTTGAGAGACGGCAAGCATCGGGATCTGAAAGTCGACCACTTGGATTTCTCGACGGTTTGGTGGAACTCGTTTAGGAGCTTTGTGACGCCCCTTGTCTTTTTCGAGGTCCGTACATGTCCTTCGACCCCCTTCCTAGCTCCTGAATTTCCCACCCTAGCTGCTTCGGAAACGATATCAACAAGCCAACAATGGGTCGTCCTTGGCCTCTATCAAGGACCGCATCGAGATTCTTGAACTTCTGCAAGAATGGATACAGAAGGGCTCTGGTGGGGAAGATGCCTTGGATGACGCGCAGCTCTACGATACCTTGAAGGCGTTCATTCTGGAGTTGATGCGGGAAGAAGGCTTTTCAGGTCCACAACGCGATTCTACGGACGTCAAGATCAGAGAGGCTTGGAAAAGCCTTGGCCGGACGAAGGATAGTTTGACTACTCTCTTTGCGACCCATACCAAGCGTCCGCCAATCAAGAAGCCGAACTCGGATTTCCACGAAGTCGCTGGGGAGGGGTATTCGCGCAATGTCAACTCAGACACCCCAGATATCGACCGTTTGAGCCCGGAGGAACTAGTAAACGCCATTGATGCTATGATAAACGCTGCTTTCAGGAACGTTACTGAAGATGTGGGTGCTGCTTATTGCGATGACGTTGGTCGATCAGCTGATGCATTTCAGGACATCCTCGTCGCCTCCGACCTTCTCGAACTCCAATCTACGGACCGCACTGGCTGGTTCGTTGCTCGCGAGCATATCACGAGCGGGGACGAGATTGAAGTTCAGACCTTCCACTCGCTAGTTTGTGAAGTTGAATCCACCTCGTTAATCCCTGGCTCTGTCCAAGATTCTCTGTATAGCCTCTTCCCAGCATCCGTTCGGTCGTGCATCAAGGCTTTCGCTATCTTGCGGAAATGGCTCATCTCCAAGATTGCCTTCCCGAAGTTGGGTATCCGCCCTAGGCAATCGAGACTCGAACGGCTCCTTCAGGCGCTTGAAATCAGCAGGATCAGAAACTCGGACTCTACCTCGTCGACTCCTATCTCCGAAAAACCTTGCGTTCGTTCTTTCGTCGAGGCTGTGCTCACCTCCGCTCTTCTGAGCCCCGAATCGAGGGCGTATTCGAGAGCTTGGCAGAATGTCTCGAATTCCCGCAGAACCACCGCTGATAGCTTCTCCGCATTGTTGGATTCGTCGAACGCTCAGACATCCACGGGCGACTCCTTGCTTGTTGATATAGGTTGGCTTTTCGAGAGAATATTAGAAGTTATTGTGATGCCGAACGTGATCCCTCAACCAGCGGAGGAGGGCCAGGGTCTGGTAAACTTTGAGAAGAGAAGGTATGGTGACTTCAGTACGAAAACCTGTGTGATGTTGACTTTGCACAAAGATTCTTGTGTCACCTTGCTGCGAATGCCGCTTCCCTCGGACCGGCCACACGCAAGAGACGGCGGCAAGTCGGCATTAACGACCTCGCTCGGCTTGGCAAGATTGAACAGGAGGCGAGCTACCTTCAATTCGATCATCGTCTCATTCGGGAGGACGCTACTCGCGAAGCAGGAAGTGATGGCATTCATCCGACCAAGAGAATCCCCCGGCCGTTCAACCTCTTGGTTCTCGCTCAACAGGAGAAGTACAAACGAGACAAGTACGCTCGCGACCGACTGAGTAAGGAGAAGAAGCAGGAGCAGCACCGATACGAGAAGCGGGAGGATTATCTCAACAAGGCGATGCATAACAGCAAGCCAAGTCTGGGGGTTTCCAAAGCTCACAGGAACAAGAAGAGCATGTCTTCCGCCTTTTTCCAATTTATGCGACCTATCTCCAGTGCTTTCACCTCCGAGACTGCTATCCCCTCTGGACAGAAGCGTACTGCGGAGGAATTGGAGTTCACGCCCACCGGCAAACCCGCTCTCGTGCTCAGCCTCGCAGACTGCCGCGTTGCACAGTTCATCAACAACGAACGATCCTTCACGTTCCAATTGGACACTGAAGACGGTGGTCATTACTTACTTCAAGCTATGGGAAAGAAGGACATGACGAAGTGGATGAACAAGATTAGCCAAGTCTCCAAGGCTGCGGCGAAGAGGCGTCTCACGTATTTGGGAAACAACGCGAATCTTGCTGAACAGCTCGCGGGGTTGGACTTGAATACCCGCGATCATGCACGTAAGTGTCTTTCGTTGTTTCAACGAGTTCGACGCATTGAGGGTTATTCCCCACAGTCTTTGGCATTGACTTGAAGGTTCTCATCCAGAGGGAGTTTGGGGATAACCCTCCTCCAGGAGCCGTTCCCTCGATGTTGGAAATCTGTTTCAGAGAAGTCGAGTCCCGAGGCTTGCCCGAAGTTGGAATATGTGAGTTCACCGTGTGACTAGCGGTTATGCGGTATCTGAGAAACCGTGGCAGATCGTATCGCAGGATCGACTTTGGAGATTAATGGGATCAAGGACGCGCTCAACCACGGTTAGTTCGGCCAACCCACGAACGACATCCTTATTGACTCTTAGGACGACAGGTCGTACGCCCATCGATGGCAACACCGACATCTATGCAATTTGCGATGTGATTAAATATTTCTTCCGAAATCTCCCTGAGCCGGTTGTCCCCTCCAACGTGTACTTCGCGTTCATCGACTCCGCCAGTGAGTTTCAGCTCCTTTTTGTTTTCCTGATAAACTCACCTCACGTCGTGTTTCAGAAATCGAAAGTCTCGAGCCTCGTTTGGCAAACATTCGGCGCCTCCTACGCGAGCTACCCGCAGCTAATTTTGACCTTTTGAAACGGTTGTTCGAGCACCTGGACAAAGTTACCGATTACGAGGAACTCAATCAAATGACTTCTCATTCGCTTTCCATTGTCATCGGCCCAAATATCCTCCGAGCTCCTCGGGATGACTTCGCAGTCACGATGTCAAATATGGGACAGGCTCACAGCGTCACACGAGCTATGATCAGCCACGTAAGTGTGATCCACAGACAGATGCGCCCATCATACTTACCGGCGTCCCGCACAGTGCCACGTCCTCTTCGGTGAGGCCGACATCGAGGCAGAAAACGAGGATGGCGATGAATATGACGAACAATATGACGACGACACGATACCAGAAGGCAGTGTGGAAGAGGGGGATGATGGCATGACGACCCCTGCCTTCAATGTGATACCAGCTTCTACGGAAGGCCATTCGGATGAGGGGAGGCCTGGCTATTAGTGCGGTGTGCTTCTTCCTCGTGTTATTTACTGCGAACTGTATGCCCCTCCCCCCTTCCTCGTGTTTGCCTAACCTGTTGCGTACGAGCCTTTGGGCTCACCTTATGGTTGGCTCCTATGTTATTAATTTGGGAAGTAATATGGACTTTTCTAGTGTAATAAAAGCGGATGATGATAGGTTTCAGGGGTTACAATAGTTGGAAAACAACAGGAATTATCGACAGCAATGTGTGGCAGCGCAATAGGGAATAAAAAAAGGGCGAGGAATGGGATGATAATGAACGTTACATGTGTCCGTTTGGTGAATGATGAAGCTGAAGCTTGGAGAATGAGTGAGGTAAATGTAGAATAAAAACGTAGTCAAGAATCATGGAGTGTCCTCGGGTTCGCATACCTCGTAGAAATGAGTCCTGCTTTCCCGTAGTTCGTACAACTTCAGTCGTAAAGCTTCCACTTCCTCGTCTGTCGACCAAGACGAGAACGCACGAAGTTTCTCTTCCAATCGTGTTTCTTCGGCGTTGAGTAGAAGTAAGAGAAAATCTTCGACTTGAGGAGACTGAGCGACCGCTCTTGTGGTGGCGTCGACCACCTGTGCCTGTATCGCAGGGTCCAGTCTCGTGACACCCCTCCACGAAATAGCCAGCCAAAACACCAAGGGTTTCTGGCTTGCCGTCCTCCTCAGCGCGGGTATTATATCCGGATTGGCCCTACACCTTCGAAGGGGGAGCGAGCCTTCCTTCAGTTCGTGAACGAATTCCAGATGCTCCCACATGTGAAGGGGAATGTGAAGTCGGAAAGTCGACGCGTCAGCCATGGACAGAAGAACGGTGGTCGAGGCCCTCTTCACTTCGAGTTCGTCCGTGAACACCTCGTTAACGGCGGAGACCAGATCCTCGCAAAAGTCTTGAACCGCATCTGGCGACACGTGCTCTGAGAAGACTGGGAACCAACGTGCTTCGATGTGTGAGAGGAAGCAGAGCGCGGCCTTCTTGAGTTCGTGAGGTTTGTCGGCGTGGAAAAGAGAGCGGATGCCATCGAAGAACGGGTGGGCTATTGGATCGAATTGAGCCAGGGCTTCGAGACAGGTTTGGCTGGCTCCAAAGGCGAGCGCGCGCATTGCGTATTGGATCGCCTCGTCCTGAATTTCCCCCTTTGCCTGAAGGCCGAAATGGTGCTCCAAGAACGAGAGGACCTCCTGAGGGCCCGAGACCGTCGGATAGTATCCGTCCCACTTGAACGCTCCGTGCATCGACAGTCGAGCAGCGTCCCATTTCAGTTCGACAGGTAGATGGGAAGCGACGGTCATGACCGTGGTGAAGAGCTCAAAAGACCTTCGCGAGACGATGTTGTAGGTGAGCAGGCCGATGCACCGGAGAGCGTCCAGGACTCCGCCGATCTCTGGTCCCGTCGATGTCCTGTTCTGGATGATCGAGCTGAGCTTGACGAAAAGCCTCTCGGTTATGGGGGTAAACCTAGAACTAATATAGATTAGAACGCTATAACTAGGAGTCGAAAAGGCCCGCACACACCTTTTCTTCTCGCCAGATACCAGTAGATCATCCGGATGCACGGGGACGTCGACGAGAAGGCCAACCATGAGTACGCAGTTGGTGTCGATGGACAGTGCGGCAGGAGGCTCCAGCGAGAATGTGTCTTGTATGAACACCGCGACCTCGTCGTACACTTGTTGCTGCTTTCCGGCAGCGACGAGGTTACAAGCGTGGTGGAGGAGGATATCGCTGACCCAAAGGTGATGGGCAGAGGAAAGCTGAAAGGACGACCACTCGATGTTCTGGTCGATCCCCAGCAGGCGGTCTGTAAGCCCGAGGACGGAGTGCAGGTTGGAGTCGTTCTCGTGATATCCCAACGAAAGACCGACGTGTCGCTCTCTGAGGGAAGCCAAAACCTTATCCACCCCTTGAGCGTCGCTGCCGGATTGGATGAAGATGTGACAGAAGGCTCTGGCGGAGAGATAAGCTAGGTTTCGTAATCGTGGGATGAGGGTTGGTTGGCCGTCTACGATGTCGAATGACTGGAGGAGAATTTCGTAGCACCGTTTCAGGAGTAGCGAGTGGTTTCCTGAGCGCCAAGCCATCCTGAGTATAGCTCTGAGCACCACAGCCGTAGTCTCATCGTCGAGAGGCCGGTCGAGCATCCACTGAATCCTTTCTGCCCTCAACGGAGATTGGTCTTGTCGTAGGATGCTCATGAAAAGTGGCTCCTTCGCGTCGTAGTCGGTTATCGGCTCTCCGTTGCTGTGGTTTCGACTATGCCTGACGGCGGGCTTCTGATCCACGACGGGCGACGGATAATATCCCTGTCTTGGAGCTGATGCTGGTGCAGTCTTCGGGGATCGCCGCCGTAGATCGGGGAGGGCGAGGATTATCGTCAACAACGAAACCGACCAAAAGACGTTCATCGACAACGTGGGGGTGTTAAGGGGGAGATTATCGAGCACTTCGTAAAAGAAAAGGAGGAAAGAGGCGTACGGAACGAAATGAACCAGCTTGTCCATCCACGACGCGCTGCGATCTATACACGTCGCCGACAGTTGCTCGATGTGTGATCGGAGTTCGGGAGAGATGGAACGAGCGGATGATGCCCGGCCTTGCGACCATTTCGTGACGGATGCGACGGAAAGAACGGAAAGAAAGAAGACGAGACACCAGGTCTCGACGAGTTCCATGTCAGAGCCGGCTAGAGAATAAGCGTTCCGAAGTGGTTAATTATCGCGCGCGGGAGAGCTAGCGACGGCTAAAGCTTGAGATCCGAGAGGAAAGCGTACCTCTGATGATGTCATTACAGCGACCGATGAATCCCAGGCATCGGTCCAATCGCAAAGAGAAAAAAGTGGCCAAACAGCAAATAGTCGCCTAAGACAATCAATAAAGACCTGGCATCAGCGTCTCCAAAATATAGGACGCAAATCGGCTCCCCACCCAAAAACAAAAAACAAAAAAACTCACGTATATAATCGCGATATCGAGCCGGCGCACACGTTGTTTCACCTCCTTATGGTACAACTGAACTTCGCGCTTCCACGCTTCCTCAAAGTTCGCTTCGGCATCGGTGATCGTCTTGGTGGCGTGAACTGAGATTCGGTTCTCGTGCGTCGCATGCCTGCTATGAAAACCGAAGAAGCCGATGGGAGAAAGAGAGAATTCGGTACGTAAGATCCCCGTTTTTCTGAGAGAGAGGGGGAGGGTAGCGACCCGAATAAGAAAAGACGTACCCCGTATTATCGTGTTCGGGCTCCATCGGGCTGGAGGTATTTCAGGGCGGCGAGTAAAAAGGAGTGGGGGGGAGGGAGTGATTGCGGTGGGAACCGCACAGGACAGCATGGATGACTTATAGTAAAAAAAAACCCTGCACACACCCTCCCTCTCCCATCAAAAAGTGGGTCATGATGCATGAAATCCGACATTGCCACTTCCACCCGACACGGGCAAGGGGGACCCCAATGGCTCTCCGAGGCACTGTAAAAGTTTCCTTCCTCTTACCGGGGAAGACCGTATGCCGAGAAAACGCTGCGACAACGTGTAGATGCACGTTTTGTTGTGACTCCTGCCACGCGCGAAAATTTTCGAGCACACACCCCCTAATACAAAACCCAGGGACGTCCAAGATGAGGTATCCCCATTTCCCGCCGCGGGGGTTCCTGCGTCCCGCCCCTCGGAACAGTCGCGGTTCGAGCGTAACATGAAGATCTGGGCGATTTTCGATCGTGAATCGGCCCACAACACCCTAAAAACGAAAGAGATTCGAAGCTCAATCGAGTTCGTGAACATGGACGTTACCCGGTCTCTTGGGATCAGCTTTCTCAATCCGACCTAGCAGTGGCCGTGTGAACTAGGGCAAGATAGGAAAAAGTGGACACGTCCGGGATTGAACCGGACCCCTCTCGCAAGTCCATTATTAAAGGTGCTAAGCGAGCGTGATAACCAACTACACCACGTGCCCTCACACCCAATGCCTAAAAGTATGTTTCGTTGGGTTGGAGGTTGGGCACAGGGTGTCTCATCGGTCTCTGGCCCGGCTCTTCCTCCCCAACCCTAATCTCGAGTCAAGTGGAAATAAAAGAATAAACTAACTGGCATTAAGTACACTGATACTAGGAACAAATTACGTTAATCACTTTCGTATGAATCCTGAGTCTCAGGCAGACGGTACGCTTGAGTGTTCAACCAACTCATACCGCTCCCATTCTCCTGACTGCCATCAGGAGACCGAAGAGTCTGACTCTGAGGAAGCTGGCTTTGACTCTGCGACGCGCTCATCCTGGATTCAGAGCGAGCAGACGTGGGAACAGGAGGATTGATCTGGAACACCCCGCGTCTGAACCTCTTAGGCGGCGGAGTCAAGGACACCGCGCGCAGAGGCGGCGGAGCGGTAGTGAGAAGTTGCGCATAGAGAGAAGAGCCCTCGTTCGAGTTCGAGTTCGAGGCTGCGCTTTGAGACGCGTTCACGGAAGGCGTCGGTGACGTCGGAACGAGATCAGCCTCTACGTCGTTTGCTGAAGCGGACGACCGGTGCGATAGGGAGCGTTCGAGGACACTTGGGGAGCGAAGTCGAAGGGGTTCAAACGCTGCGCTTGTGGAGGCAGAAGGACCGTTAATTTTCTCCGCGAGGTCCGGGGAAACCGGTAGTCCTACTTGCGGAGGCGTGTTCGCAGGCGATGAGAGGGCATTTATCTCGGAAAACGCTCGGTCCTCGTCTTCGTCCTCGTCGTCATCATCGTAGCCCTCGCTGCCTGATTGATCATCTACAAATAACACATTAATCACCGTCCACACTCAGCAATGAGTTATATGAAGTGTCTCTCTCTCCCCCGAAAAGAACGCACCGCTGACGACGGAAGCACGCTGATGACGGGCTGGGTCTAACTCCGGCGGTCCGAGCCATGGAGTTCTTTCACCGGCTTTCAGGGTAAACACATGAACCGCGATGTGTTTAACCCAGTCTACTTCGTCCTCGAATTCTTCGGGACAACCAGCCCAACGACACGTGAACACCTCGTCTTCCTCCATATCTAACGCGTCCATGTCGGAGTCCATGGTGATCGAAAGGAGGTTAAAGGAGGCCACTTACGCCGATCAGATGTTGAACACGCGTAACCGCGTCGTGATCTTTACAGTAGCATTGGCGGACCGACATCGGACGAACGCGGGAAGGATTGGGTCACAGACTCAAAAAGATTGCAGATAATATATGAATACATTGTATATACACACTGTTGAATGTACAAACGAACGAACAGAGAGGGATTAGGAACGGAGAGATTAAAAACGCCGACGGGCAAAAGTGGTCAAACGAGTAAGAGTGCGGTCCCAACGAGTCGGCTGCTGCTTCACTCGCGTGATGGGGGTTGGAGAGTAATGTATGGAATCATAAGGATCGGGAACGGTCATGGCTGACGGTGAGTCACCGTACAGAAATGGGAAGGCGTAGCCAAAGTCGTTGGACTCGGAGGTACAACCGGTCGACATGAAACTGTCCACGGCCGGGCTATCTGGTTTAGCGTATGGGTCGATGTTCAGCGGACGGCGCTGTAAAATCCGTTAGTGCACATGAAACGAAAAAGTAAAATGAACGGAGGAGGTAACACACCAGGAACCCGAACTCGTCGGACTCGGGGTCACGAACAGCGTTATCGTTGCGGTCCCAATTGAGGCGCCGTGGTGTATTAACGAAAATGCACCAATCGGGATCGTTAGCCGGGTTGGTGTCGACAGCATCCGAGTAGCAGAGGTCGGCAAAGGTTTCATTGGGGCAGGTTATCAGTTGGTCTTCCAGGTCCTCAAAGCACGAGCCATCGATCTTTGTATCGAAGATCATCAGCGACCTATCGATGTCGGATTTCAGGCATATCAATGATGAGGGGTTTGTGGAGGATGAGGTGGAGGTTCGGGGAGATGAATCAACACTGAGAGGGGGGCAAGAGTCCTATCGCCGCCGTAATCAGTATCAAGCCTGCGGAGCAACGGAGAAGCAACGAGCGAGAGCTCACACTATCGCTGTAGTAGTTAGTCATGGCGCGTCGCGTTTTCGAGATGGGATAGCTGTGTCGTCAAACTGCGGACGGCGAACGAGCGGTCTGTGAGCCTGGGGGTGAGACCGAACAGGGCCGCGAAGGAGGCTCACCAAGAGTACGGGTTTATTAAGGGGCTTTAGATGGGGGAGTGGTACAGACAATTGAGCGGCGCGACTAGTGAAGGAGTGGACGCCAGTGGAACCGACTAAGATGCGAGGGAGAGATGAAAGGCGACCCGTGCTAGTTCGCCGTCCGTTAAATATCGGATTGGGTTTTAATGAACACGTAAAATCCACGGAGCCTCATGTTTTAGACGACGGTTTTGAAGTCTGTCCAACGAGCGGCCAGGGGTGAGACATGTCACGCTTACGGCTTCGTTGACAACCCGTCACGCGTCACGGCCATGGAAACGGTGGCAAACACGTCAACCGCGTCGAATGAAAAACAATCAATTCTGCGACGGAGACAGAGCGTGAGTGTCATCAATTCAAAGACGCTGGCCCACTGGTAAAGTTGGGCCGGAACTTCGGTTTGGATCCGCCACCTACAGCCCAGGCGTCGAAAAGCCTCCGTCGCGCCCATCTCAATCCTGATCCATCCTTTCCCCCACATACCGACTCTCCATTGATTTTCGCACCCTCTAGGGACATTGAGTAGAAGCCCCGCAAGCCATCGACCTTCATCAACACCTCTCGCTCCTCCTTTGTGCTTGTCGTCACCGCCAACCCATGCAATTTGCAATCCCGATACGGGTACAGCTGTCCCTGTGATTTCCTGTGGTGGACACACTGGAAAAAGATCTGCCTGCCAGTGCTGGATGCGGTGTTTCCTGGGGCGCTCGAAATCGAGGCGTTGGCCGCTGCTGGTATTATCCACGCTCTTTGAATGATGCGACTGCGACCGATGACGAGCATGAACGCAAGGTAGGAACTCGCAAACCCTAGCCCGGCCACAGCTGCGACGCGTTGCCAAAGTGGCCGGAGAACGTGTTGGGTTTGCCCTGGGCTTGCGGTTTTTGATTCGATCGTCACTTGTTCAGCTCGCGTCCAACGGTTCCACAGCATGTCAGCCAAAGAGATACTTCCTTGTTACAATCGCGTCAGAGCCCAGTACTAAATTTCGACCACTTCGCAATCTCGGAGCGTGAACGCGTGAAGACGTACGTGATCATAGCGTCAGCAGTGACGAAAAAATAAGTCCAACCCTTCTTGGACCACCACGGCAGCGGGTCCAGCTCGTAAAAGGGCACGTCGTGAAGCGAAAGTTGTGCTTTCCCGTGGAGCTTTGGTCGCCCGACCCCGAGCGCTGCCTGTTTGAGCTTGCGGAATAGAGACATTCCAGATACGACCCAATGGATGGGAAGGAAATAAAGTTAAGTTCAGAGACGCCCATTCTTTTCCGCCACAGTCTCGTTCGGGTCTTTTGATCGGCTATCCGGGAAGATTCACCCGGATCATTCAGAGGGGAGCCACCTTCGAAACACGTACGTTGGAGTCCGACATTCCTGCATTCCAGCTGTCTTCATACCCAAGCCAACGCGTTGCCTGTCTCAGCAAAATTAACTCTATTTTCATCACCTGGAGCTTCAACACTGCGAGAAGTGGATCAATTGTTATCACACCCGATATTCAATTCGCAGTGCTTCCCAGAAATCTTAAAACAAACGTCAAGCCGGCGAAACTGCGGGGGGTAGAGCAAGCATCGCTCGGAGTGGTCTTCGCGCGCTAACCGGTAACCACCAAATAAATAAATTCATAAAGCTCTGACACTGGTTGTTTGGTTCCCGAGAGAAAGTGACTTCGATCGCCCGTAGGAGTTAATATCCTCCTCAAGAGAGAGCGAAGAAAACAAATAAGTAAGATCTATGTACTGTAATACGCGTCAACAGCCATTCTAATGACCGCTCAATAGGTTCAACCAACAATCTTCTATCTTCTCAGCCACCGAGAGTCGACGGGAAGCAAAGTGCGCAATGCAACTGGTGCGCCTGCGTCAACAGCGCGATATGCCCAAGCAGACACCCCTTCATGTTGCAAATATGCGGAGCCACGGGGTCGTACCCACTGCTTCCCGTCGTGATCCCGTGTTTCAGAATCAATTCCGACATTTCCCTTCTGCACAAGCTCAGCGCCTTCTTCCAGCATATCTGCGTAGAGGACGGAATTAGATATTCATGAAGTTGGGAGAAAGAGCGGGGGGGGAGGGTGGGACGAAGACGCGTACCCCGGTGTACATGTGAACTCGACGCATGGAGCTCTCGTTTCGCAGCTCTTGCGTCACCGTCGCGAGGTCGTTGACCGTGTCTGCGCAGAGCGTTTGATCGTCAACGGTGGCGGTGTTCATCGAGTGCTTCCCGAGAAGGTTATAGTTGAGGGCCAAATGCGTCAACACGATCACCGTGCAGCATTGCAACGAGAGGCATCCGTCCGCATCTCCAGCCTGAGAAAACTGGGTGTGCATGTCGGTCAAGGTGTCCAAGTGAGAGCGAAGTTTAGATATGAGGGCCCTCGTCCTCTCAAACCAGAGCGCTGGATCAGTTCGGGGTCAATATCCATTTTGATGGGACGAAAGGGGGAAGATCCCGTACCTTGATGCTGGAAAGAACCCTCAAGAATGCTAGAGTCCAAAGCAAGAAGCATCGTCGCCGCCCTGATCATCGGAGGGCACATCTTGAACAAGTGAGGGTAAATCCCCTGGCAAAAAAATCTCAAACAGTAAGCCAATGCGAGAGCTTGCACCCCAAAACGTCACTGACCGTCAACTCGGGGCTGAACTGCGCGTCCAAATGGTTCATGATCCCACCGCTGCTCCCTTCCAATATGCGCAGCTGTCTCTCAGCGTTATGTGCCTGCGGTTTACGGAATCAGCGCCCGCGGTCGGCTTTGTGGAGTAAAGCACAGGGGGAGGGGAGAGAGAAACGAACAGTCAGCCAGTTCACAGGTTCCTCCAATGGTACGCCAGATTTGGCGTCACGAACACGGATCCGTAGCAGCGTCCGATAATAGATGAGAGAGGCGAGGAAAGCCGTCCGGTCCTGTGACTGTTCAGAAATTTCAGCGTCCTCCGGACCCTTGGTCAGGACCAAATGCGGTAGGAACGCCGCAGGGTTCCTTTCGACCGCCCGGACGCATGACTCGAGGTACTTCTCCGCAAGCGGATAGTGCAGCTGAGTCAGATACCCGTACGCCATCAACCAGTGAGCCTGTGCGTACGTAAACGCGTCTTCCGATTCCTTCACCGCCGCTAAAGATTCCGACGCCATCCTGAAGAACCCTGCCTCCAGAGGCTTGAAGGACTGAATGGGCGATTTGCGCTGGTAGATGAGGCATCCGAAAAGGTGGGCAAAGTCAACGTAGAAAGGGTGAACGAAGGTTCCGGACTTGTCACCGAGGATTATGGCTTGTTGCTTGGAGAGAGGTCCGCAGATCCCAATCTCGTAACGGTAGGAGACGAAGATGAGGCGGCTGGAGGCACAAATGAAAGAGAGGTTGAGTACCCCGGAGTCAAGAGTTGGCAAAGGAGAAAGACTCTTACAATCTAACTTGCATATCGGACTCGGATAACGTCGTAGGGTCGAACGCAAAAGGGTCTTCAAAGTCAGCAGCGTTCAGTCCCATCCCGGCGTTATTGTTGAGAAATTCGACTATAGGCGAGGGTGGCACGAGAGTGGCGTCTTCAGCTGGAACACCGACGCTGCCGAGAGTAACAAGCCCTCCGTCCTCATATACGCACTCAGACCCCCCTCGGGAGCTCTGACACTTCCCACATACGGGTCTGACTCCATCGCATCTCTGTGATAAATAACCGATCAGGAATCAACTTTTTTTAATCACATGGGTGCATTGACTCCCTCGCGCCCGCGCACCTTCTTCTTGCGCCTGGGCGCCGCACGGGAAAGACACACAGGGGGTGATATCATCAATATGTACGATCGGCGATCGACGCGGGGCCCCCGGGGAACGCTCACCGGCACACTAGACAAGCCTCGCCTTTTGGGAGAGGTTCGTTAGGGGGGCGGGTTACCATACGGTAGGCATGGGACATCGTTGCACGGCCGGTATCTGTATCAAAAACCTAAGAATCGGAGAGTCGGAGTCAATTCACCTCGTGAATATCTGTATACAGTCAGTGAAGGAGTTCGAACCATGATTCTCCTTACACTGTCCGCAGAGAACGCACCAAGGAGCGCAGCGACGCGCACAGTCACTCGTTAGACAGGGGACTAGGACGAATATGGAACAGAATGCTCACCCGTGGCTCATCTGGGAGATGTTTGTCTAAACCTCCAAGCATTCCGTCTCCTTAAATCCTTTTCAAACAACCGGGAAGCGCGACCGGCTTTGACCAAAATACCGTGGAGCCGGCACTTCCGCGGTGTGAAAGTTCGAACAAAACCTCTGGAGGCGAGACCGCCGTCACACGATCCATCAGCCTGTAGCGGCGTGAGATCCCGCCGAAGGTTTAGAAGATTTAGAAGATCCTTGCCTCGAGTGCGTAGTAGTACGGACCGCAATCGAGCGTCAGATGCGTCATAAGCGGCACCGCTAGGTTATTTGCGAGAGACCGCGTTGCATATGATAGATCCTTGATCAGCACTGGCCCGTTGTCAAACAGACCCACTTCGGCCGCGAGTCATCATCTACGCCGAACCCCAGAACATCAATCACGGCGCCGGCATTTAGCACCTACAGCAAGTTACTCTGTTCCCCCGCAGACGTTATGGTTCGGCCCTTGTGAGATCCGGACGGGAAAGGACTTCCAAAAGAGCACAAATTTTCCCTGAAGCGTCCGGACACCTCGGTTAGGATGCGTGAGATGAAGAAGGGCGACAGTACCCGACGGCGGCCCCCCAGTGTCCTTCCCGCTGTCGGTCGAGTCGGAGAATCAAGAGGTGGTTCTGAAACCTTCACTTCGAGGCGCAGTTTCACGGAATCGTGGAACGATAGAAACCAAGGGTTGCTTATGTATGTTCTGAGCGTCGGTGGTAGATTCCCCCGCGTAGGATTCCACACAAAGGCGATCAGGGGGTCCAGGATCTGCATTCTTTGTCACCGTAACCCGGGATGGTCCAATGATCATGGAGCCGGGAGAGGAATGAACCTTCCCCGCCACCTCAGTCACCTGATCCCAAGCCCCGGTCCCGCGTCTGCGGCGGAGCGCCTGTACATCAAACACTCATCTGTTCGGCAGCGACCTTGCTGAGGGTCCGTAAACTGTCATCGGCCAGGTAAGTACAGTATGTCGGTTTAACCCCTTCCGGTCGAGTCAACCCATGTTCAGCACGCATTTGGCACGACCGCAAGCAGCCATCCTCGGAACATTGCGAAACTCCACAAATCGCTTCCTCTCCCTCTCTCTCTCTCCGCCACTCCACCACCTCTTCGATACCGCACAACGATGAAGCACACTTCGAAACCGAGGCGCTCAAAACCGAAATTGACAAAGTATAAAGGTTCAGGCGGTGCCGGCCGAAACGAACGACGCGCTCTCGCCAAATCGACCCTCGAGATCATCGAAGCGGGTCATTATACGTTCGAAGGCATCAAATATGACCTCCGGTCTCAGTTTGACGCTATGCTCTCCGGCACGCACTACTACGACCCAGACTCCCTCTCCTCCTGGGAACAACCGGTGACACCGGCGAACGAACTCGCGCGCGATACGCCGACGGAGATCTCGATCGTCGAGGTCTCAACTTTGGAAGGCGCCGGCTTTCTATCTTCCGTCCCGTACGCATCGGAGAAGGAACGAAGACGGAGGGTGGGCGTGCTGAATTTTGCGTCGGCAAAGAAACCTGGCGGTGGGTTTCAGAGTGGTGCGCAGGCTCAAGAAGAATCTATCGCTCGTTCGTCTACACTATACCCATCCCTCGTCTCTTCGACCGCAGAGAAGTTCTACCGCCTGCACCACAAGAATCCCAAGGGCGGATACTATTCCCACGCTATGATATTATCTCCGAACGTCACAGTCTTCCGCACAGATGCGGGAAGGCTCGCAGCACCAATGGAAATTGATGTCGTCACGAGCGCGGCCGTAAACGCAGGTGTTGCCCGCCGGACCCTGCACGGAATGGTTGCCGGAGCAGCGGAGGAAGTGAGGATAGCGAAGGCAATGAAGGAACGGATGGGTCGGATCCTCTACTTGTTCGAGGAACAAGGAATTAAGGACCTTGTCTTGGGTAGTTTCGGGACGGGGGTATTTCAAAACAAAGTACCCGTCGTCGCGGCTATCTGGGCGGAATTATTGCTCGACCCCGACGCCCGGTTTGCAAACTCGTTTGATCGGGTCGTCTTTGCAATCCTCGGTCGCGAGACCTTTGTGGAGTTCAAGGATATTTTTGAAGAGCGTCAACTTACAAAGTGATGATCACACGTTAACGTGTGGGTCTCTTGGAACGTCGGTGAGTGGTGATTACCGATGCATATATTTGGTGTTCATGTACTTCGCGGTATGTCAGATCCACGTCAGTGATCGACGCCCGATGAGCCGTTTCACCTCTGTCCCGCTCAGCCAACGGAGCAAACGGCAGAAGGGCGGGCAGCTGATCCGGGGCACATGCGTATGATAGTCTATCTTCTGGGTTTGGTCATACGTAAAGCCTGGATATCATTTCGACCATCATAAATTAACACGGCCTCGATGCGGCCAACGGCTACCTGAGAGTGTGATGGATATTAAAGCAAGTTTCCCACAGAGCGTGGCGCCTTGGAAGCCTTTGTACGTGAAAGCCTGGAAAAGTGCTGAAGTACCTCATCAAGGAAAGATCAATCAGACAAGCTGAGCCACAAACTCCTCGGTGACTCAAGTGCTTACCGCCGGGGTTACCAGCGTGCCTCAATTTGAAGAGCGAACCTCCGCCTCGACTGGGTGTGCGCACCAGACCATATGATGAGCGATCTGAAGGCAAATGACGACAAGGGTCCACCTACGCTTGTCCCAATCGCCCTGATCCCGCGAGGCAGACCCGTTCAAGGTCTGTTCCGAGTGTGATTTTCCCAGCAAGACCTCCTTCCATCCAATCTCGGACTGATTCCTGCCGACCTCTTTTGGGACGGGTGATGTGGAGATCCCCGCCAACTTCCGTAGCCTTTCAACCTCCTGAGAGTCCATCTTCCGGCCGTGTTCTAGATTCTGAACCAGCGTCTCCAAGATTGATATTTTGCCAGAGTAATGGGCGCGGTCCTCCTCGGTCGCCCTACGTTCGTATAAAAGGTGCATTGAGAAAGAGGTCAACGCCAGCGAGTAAACGATGTGTGGCATAAACCGGAGCGACATGGTGAGAATGAAAGCGTTCCAAGACGGGACGACAAGTGTTCGTGGAAAGAAGCCGAGGGCTCGGACATCAACGTGATTGTCGAGTCCAGGGGTTTTTAGAGCCGCTCAAAGTGTCCTCTGTAGTTTCCCAGGGACTCTGCCCCCACATCCTCTCTTCCACGTCGCGTCACATAGCCCTTACCCGCATCCTTTCGTTCCTTAATTCCTTATAGATGGCGGACGCGGAGCAACCAGTTGACTTGGGTGTTCGTTCGGACGCTTTGGAACAGGTTCGTTGCCTTCGGAGTTGGTCTGGTAGATTGTTCTGTTGAGCGACTCTATGGGACAGATATTCAGAAGGGTCGAGGAGGAAAGTGAGAGAAGAGCGTTCGTGGAGGAGATGGCAGAGACTTTTGCGCGGCGACAAGCTTCCCCCTTGCCTTCGGGCACTATTGTCCCAATCTTCCAACAGCCAATGGATGGTAACGACGCCAATGCGAGTACTCTCAAGTCGGAGAAATTCCGACGGAGGGCTAGTCTGTCCGTATCACGATTTGGACAGGTGAGCCGCATCCGGTCGCCGTGTATGCTAATGTTCATGCTCAATCTTGCCCATTTGCTTCAGATCCCAGAGAACTCCGTCGATGTTACCCCCAGTCAAACTGGGATTACTCGGTCTGCGTCCGCAGTATCATCGCTTGCTCTCAAATCCCCCTTATACGCTCAACCTCCTGTGAGTTTTGCAGGGCTTCGGGGCTTCGATCATGATGAATTCATTTACTCATCACTCCGGTTTGCGCAGGCACCGAGCGTGGACTCGTTCGGCTCAGAAGGGGAGGTCCACGAGGTCGGTCTTGTAGACGACCACGTTACACAGATGCGTCACATCTCCGGAAAACCGTCGATCTCGAAGGCGGTCGGAGGGATGATCTCCAGGACGATCTCGACCCGGAGATCGAAGAGCAACCTCAAGGTGGTCAGCTCGCAGAACCTTTTCATCGGGGTGTCTGTCACTGAGCACGAAGAAGCCAGTGAGCTGGAGAACGAACCTGAAGCGGCCAAGAAGTTGGTTGTGACCTCCGCTACGGTGCACGCTCCTTTAAAGAAGCAACCGTCGAAACGGGATGTGGGATCTCCTGACCCTGAGGAGCAGGATGACTGGATAAATCGAGCTCGCAAGTTCGGGCGGAAGATTCGACGGAAAAGTCAAGCCTGGCTGAGTGGTCAGGGACCAAAAGCGGTCGCCTCCGCCAGCCCGCCAACAACAGCAACAAACTAATTTTTTGAGGCCTTGATACTATATCAACCCGTGTAAATTCCATCCCCCTCCCTTATGCTGGTTCTATGCTCTCCATCTCGTCTAACCGGGCTTTCAAGCAGATTTACCCTCGCATTCCCTCTTGCATCATTTACTTTCCTTGCGTTCTCTCCCACCTTTCCCCGCTGCTCTAGAGTACTTATTATTATCACTTACCGTATCGTTCACTCTATCACCGTAGTCGCATCTCTGGGTCGATGCGCTCATAAACCGTACATACAAACAGTCGAAACAGAACACAGGCTTTGGTTATTGCTCTCGTCCTACCACTCGAATAAATTCGCTTTCTTGTCCATCACCTCATGCTCTGATCTCATCTCCCTCTGATTCTTGCCACAACACTCTTCGATGGTGATCACCTCGCGTAACCTTACACCCTGATCCTTGGGAATCTCGAATCTCGACTGGGGATCTGGAAATTGGAATTTACGTCAAGCCCGGGCCTCGCCTGATCCACGCGTCGCCAGTCAAATTCCCAGTGCTTATCGATCCACAAAACAGGCCTTCAATAGCGTATCGTTAACCCACAGCCCAGGGCCGGTGAATAGCGAACATGAGGCGACACGTGTAGCGGATCCATTTATGAGCTGACAACGCCGGCCTCTCAAAAATCATCCCCCCTTTGCCTCCTCCTCCTTCCTCCCTTTCCCCTTCCGGTCCGGCCAGGGCACATTCCTACTAAATCTTCACGAAAATTTGGACGTGTTAACGACTCACGACACGTATCTCCATCAATACCCATCCTATCCGCCCACCGTTTTCTACGACACTGCACGACATGTCATTTTTTGCGGCCCCATTCTTCGGCTCGACGACGAGCAACCGTGAACCCCAGGGTTATGGGTCACCAAAGCCTGTCCAAACATATCAGCCTATCCCAGCGGTCGGAACCCCCGCCTTTGGAGGGTTGGGGCGGCCAATGACCCCAAAGAATCCAGCCGTCATTCTAGCTACACCAAGGACGTTGAACCGACCGTCCAGCCCATAGTTCCCTCCCTCGAGCGACCACGCCGCAACAAAGAGTATTATCTTGAAGGTGGTGACATGTATTTTCTGGTCTGTGTCCCTCCCGTGAATTCCCGGATCGTTCTCTAACTCTCGGGATCACAGGTCGAAAATTACTTGTTCCGTGTCCATAGGTACGCAAGATCTTAGCACTTTGATCGATAGAAGTGTGGCGGGAACGGAAGCTAACTATAGGAAACCCTAGGTATTTTTTCGAGCGGGAATCGCCCGTGTTCAGAAAACAGTTTGCTGATAGCGCTGTCAACGGCAATCACCGCCTCGGGTCGTCCGATGCCGACCCCCTTGTCCTGCACGAGGTCACCGTGGATGATTTTTCCCGCTTCCTTTGGGTCTTCTATAACCCGTGCGTCTATCTCATTTCCTCTCTCTCCTTCCTAGATTTCATATCTGATACATCTGCGATATCGTGGACAGCATATACTCTATCTACGATGCCACCGCGGAGGATTGGGCTGCTATTCTGGGACTCGCCCATCACTGGCAATTTTCCGAGGTCAAATGTCTCGTCGTTCGAGAGCTCGAGAAGCAGGTCATCCCCTCAATTTACAAGATCGTCATCTATCATCGTTACGACGTCGATCGCGGACTGCTCCTCCCCTCCTACACGGACCTCGTGTCCAGGGAAGAGACGTTGAACTTTGACGAGGCGAAGGATCTCGGGTTGGAAACCTCGTTGATGATCATGACCGCTCGTGAGATCGTGAGGAAGGGGGACTCTCCCGTATTCGCCTTGAGGGTTTCGAAAGAGGAATTGAGGAACATCATCCGCCACGTCTTCCGGTTCCCTGAGCTACGGTCAGATTCGCCGTTCAGTGATGTTACCGCCGCCGAGCCTGCTTCGGACCATCGGAGCCCACCAATCGTCACAGAGAAGACGAATCTGCCCTCTGTTCCCGAAAATGAGAACGAACCGATCACCTTTACCGCCTCTGCGTCGCTCAACTCTCCTCTTCCTCCCACTGTGGCGGAATCTACGCCGATCATCTCTGCCCCCACTCCCCCTGTTCCTACTCCTTCGACTCAAAATAACCAAGCGTCATCCAAACCGACTCCTGTTACTCCAAAGAAGGGTGATACGAAGCCTGCGACTGTCAGCCCACAAAAGGACGAACCCAAGCCGAAGGATGAGCCTGTCAAGACTACTACTCCTGCTAAGAAGGATGAATCCAAGCCGAACGCCCAGGAACCAGTTCAGCCTCAGATCCAACCAAAAGCGGAGATCCAAGAGGAAAAAAAGAGTCCGTTCGCCTTACGACTTGCCAATGCTACCAAGGGTGCCGGCAGTCCCACTACCACCAAGGACAAGGATGGAGATAAGCAGACCGACAATAAGGAGGCTAAGGACGCCAAGGACATAGCTGACACCAAGGACGCCGCTGGTCCTCCCGCCACCGGACAGGACCTCAACGGAACCCCCGGCGGTACCCCTCTCTTGAACCAGGGTACTGATCAGCCGGGCACGCCGATACCAGGTCAATCGGTGACGATCTGTTCCCTTGTTTAACACCAATACTGATTGACCCAATTTTTTTTAGCTCTCGGAGAAGAAACTCAAAACGCTTTTGGCACAAGCCGGAAAAACAAAAAGAACAAAGGCCAAGGAGGCGGAAACCAGCAGCAGCACCAAGGGCAAGGAAACAATTCCGGAAAGCCTCAAAGTCCTGTCAACAACAAATCACTCGGCTGGTTCTGAACTCGGAGAGACGGTACCCGGAGCCAAGGTGGCGGAGACGAAGGCGGGTGGGAAAGGTAAAGGGAAGAAAACCGTCGCGGGCGACGAAGAGAAGGGCGAGGAAAAACCCGCCAATGCTGTGGATGTGGATGAGTTGAAAGGAAACGTGAAAACCGGTATCTCCGGAGACGAGAAGAAAGGCGATGCTGGACAGGATACGAAGAAATCTGGAAATGGGATCGCGGGCAACATCCCTCCTGACGCCACCGCTGACAATGCTACGAACCCCGTTGCCGCAAATATCAACGCTGCTGCTAACTCGGAAACGCCAACAACGACTACGGACAAGAAGGACAACGCAGCGAAGAAGGAAGCCGATTCCACCACTAAGAAAGAGACCACTGGACCGTCCCTGGACGGGAAAACAGCCAAGCCGAAGGCGGGAGTTGAGTCCGTCATCGCGGAAGAGGGGGATATCACCACTCCCAAACGAGTCACGAAGGAACTCCCTGCTTCTCCTGCAAAGCCTCTCAAGGAGAAGCTTGGTTTGATGGTTCCCGAGTCCTCAAAGAACGGCTCAGCCCCCACTGCCGTGACAGACTGTACCTTGTCCCCCCTTCAGAAAGCGCTCAAAGACGCCGAGGACGAGACGCTGATGGAACGTATGGCCAGACTGAAGATTGTGGGTGGGAACTACCAACCACCGAAGGACGTCGCGCCGCCAGCACAAACTGACGTGGATTCCGGGTTCGACGGTGAGACTGCGCCGAGTACTCCAAGATCGAGGGCCGGGAGGGGAAGTTTCAGCCTCACCTTGCACGCCGATGTCCCGATGAGCGACGATGATGAATTCTTCCTCGATTGCGACTCCGCCTCGATATCCAATTTCGGTGGCTTGTGAACTGTAGGCGACACTCACTACTCGTAGATCTTCGATACCCGTTCCCCAGTTTGTCCCATAGCTCTGTGTCTCCCTTGGCTCTCGGTTTTCTTGTCTCTCTTGCCTGTTTTCCCTTCTCGGCCTTGCTTTCCTGTCGTTCTTGACTTATCCTTTCGTATTCGTCGTGTTGCGTCTGTATTCAACCGTTTGTAGTGTACATTAGTTGTTGATGTTCAGGCCTACCTGTGGTTACCCTTGTCAGTGTTGTCCGGATTGTCCTTTGTACAATAGAATCCTGTTCACTCCCAGGTTCGAACTTGGCCCTCCCTGGTGCCTTCGCGTTCCGTCGGATTTGGTCAATCTGGACGGAAAATTCTGCCGCGATCATTCCGAGACGCCGGACGGACATGAGTCGCGCCCCCTCTCGAAATGGGTAATCTCAACGTGCTTTCAACCTTCACCTGCATCCCCCACTTCCGTGAATCCACATCCCGACTTGTGCTCGGGATTCCACTTCTTTGCGTCCCGGGTTCTCTCCAAACCGTCACGGATTCGTGGAGATCACTCTTAAACATCCGCTTACGAAGCCTCCTCGCTTGCGCCCCCCACACACGAGGACACGAACCGCGTACTTTGAGGCCCAGTGCTCTGTGGACCGCCGCTGCGTTGGGTTTCTTGCACTCTTTCAGGGTTTAGCCGACCATGAGTCCAACGAAGCGATCTGGCTGGCCCCGGGACTCTGCCTCCACAGCCTCGGCGCGGATTCCGGGAAAGTCGAAGAAGGGGCGGAAGGGTAAAGCCAAGGAACCAGCTTTGAGTCCCGAGGAGATGTTCGAAGCTCGGAAGGACGCTTTGATTCAGGAGAAAAGGGCGGAGGGCGGCGTGATTACGCAGAGGCATGAGAGTATGGTGAGTTACCCGACCTGGTTCGGTTTACTGGGGCTAACGGAATGGGATCGCGCTATGCAGCTCCAAGAGATGTTTCATCTTAGGGAGCGTACGCTGTTATTGGACTATGACCCTGAGGTGGGTGTCGCCTCTTCAGCCTATTATGACTTGGTTCAACGCCGCGAATTACAGGTTGCGCGAAACAACAAATCTGAAAACTTCCTCAAGGTGTGTCTTGCCACCAGCCGACGGGGTGGGACGTATCCTCGAAGCTATGGTGATCTTACTTGTGCTTGGGATAGTACAAAGCGGAACATGACCTGATGATCATTTCCTCCGCAAACGAGGGTCTTTCGCGCAGGACTCGAAAAGCCCACAACAAATTCTCTGAATTCATAAAGGGTTCAGAGACGTCGCAGCTCCAGCGCACACGCGCCACTCTTCCTGAACCGCCGCCTACCTCAACTACCCAAAGCAAGAGGAGAGGGAAACAGAAGGCTACTGCCGCAGAGTTGGAGTCTCTTGATGTGCCCGCTGCTAGTGTCATTTCTTCCCCTGTCCGACGGAAAAGACGGAAGACTGCCACGAATTCTGTCCCCGACGATATCACTGATATAATCCCTCCTGCTCAACCTACGATCGACCCTTCCGAAAGCATACCTGCCCAGAGTCACGATCGAACTACTCGTTCATCTCGCCGTCGCCCTGGTGCATCCGAAACCGCGTCACTGGCCACTGCTAACTTGCCCCCTAAACCTAGGAAGGTCATTCTTCGGGTCACACCTCCTGAGGATGCACTCTGCCAGCTTCTCCAAAAGTCTTCAGAACCCTTCCCATCTTCATCCACCAGACTCGACGCTAAAACGGACGCCTCTGTTACCCAGCTACAGGCGCGCGCCAAAGCGGCCGCGGTCCTGGCTGAGAAACGAGCGGAACTCTGCAGGAACGGGCGGTACCTTCCCCTGGACCGTAATGGGGAGAGGAGACGGGAACCACCGGAGGAGCCCGAACGACGAGGCGACACGTGGGATGTGATCTTAAAAGCCGTTGAGGTAGCTTATAGACCCGAACCACTCTACCTTGCGGTCACGAAACGGATTTGTGAGGCTATCAAGGCTCGGGCAGAACTGAGCCTCTGCGGACAGGTTACTCAGGGACGAATTGCGCGGGGAACAGGGAAAGCAAAAGGCTTGAAGAAGCAGAAGGACGATCCTGAGACTGCTCGGCGTAAGAGATTGGCGAAGGCAATCGCGGAATTGGTCATTGATCATTGGAAGCGGGTGGTCCTGGTAAGTGCCTTCTACTTGTTGTAAGTAACTCGAGCCCATTTTTTTCAAGTACATTCGCGAGAAGCGGAAGGCGGAAGAAGAGGAAGAGGAAAGAAGGCGTGGACAGGAACATCTGGATGCCATTTTAGACCAGTCGAGACATATCCTCGAATCTCAGCATGTCAGTCTCTCGAGGGCTGCCGGGAAACCCGTCGCAGCAGCAAGCACTCGATCGCAATCGCGTCTTTCCGAAGGAGACTCAGATGGTGATTCAGGCGGAGAAGCTGGGGAAGAGGGACAAGGATTTGGGGAAGAGCCGGAAGCCTCTTCGGATGAGGACACCGAAGAGGACGAGGAGCGGACTATGGCTCTCCTTGATGTTTTCGGACCCTCCTCTCCCCCAGAAACGGTCGCCAATCAGGAGCGGCCCATGGTCGGTTCTCGGCATACTTCTCCAGACGACGTCGACCAGTTCCCTGCCACTCCTTCCTCCCCTGGTATCATGGATGTCGAGGGCTTGCTCCAGCTCGGCGAACCGATAGATGACGGGATTTTAATGGACCTCAACCCTCCAGACCCCATCAAAGGGCGTATGGGATCTACATCCCCTCCTCCAGAATTTCCCCCAGAATCATCAGAGCCGGACCACCACGAACTAGATTATATGGTTGCCCGTCCCTCTACACCTGCAATGGAGGACGAGGTGGATGAAGAGGCTGTGATCCAAGACGACGGGATTGAGCACTACCTCCGGCCATACGCTGTTACCAAGGTGGATGGCTGGGACGCTGATCAGATCATCAAACCTTCCCCTCTCTTGCGTGGATCTCTGCGACCGTATCAGAGGGCAGGATTGGAGTGGCTTGCAAACCATCACACCCAATTGTTTAATTGTATTCTCTCAGACGAGATGGGTAAGAAATTACATCCGTCATGGGTGTTGATTCTAACGTGTACATATCGTCTTCAGGCCTCGGGAAGACTATCCAGACGATTGCCCTGCTAGCTCACCTCGCCACTGATCGAGGGATATGGGGTCCGCATCTGATCATCGTTCCTACAAGCGTCATTCTAAACTGGGAAATGGAGTTCAAGAAGTTTCTCCCAGGGTTCAAGGTCCTCAGCTACTACGGCAGTCCCAAACGTCGAAAGGAGCTTCGGAGAGGGTGGAAGGACAAATATCACTTCAACGTCTGCATCACATCGTATGCCCTCGCTCTCAAGGACGCGGCGATCCTGAGGAGGAAGCAGTGGTACTATATGGTTTTGGACGAGGCCCATATGATCAAGAACTTCAAGAGTCAGCGATGGATGACTCTGGCGGTGATCAAGAGTTTCAGGAGGCTGCTTCTGACGGGGACTCCGCTACAGAATAATCTGACGGAGTTGTTTGCCTTGCTGCAGTTCATCATGTCTGGGATGGACTTCGCGGGATTCAAAGAGTTTGAGGGGTTGCTCTCGGGTAGGCGACGAAAGTTCCATTGCGTTGAGATGCTGACTGCTGTGCCCAGCCCCGCTGGAAAAGGCCGTCGAACTTGGTGAACACGAGAACGAGGAGAATCAAGAACGGGTCTCGAAGCTCCATCAGCTCCTCCGTCCATTCCTTCTTCGACGCTTGAAACGCGATGTCGAGAAGGATCTTCCGGGCAAGTACGAACACCTCGAATTATGCCCGTTATCCAAACGCCAGCGGTTCCTCTACGACGAATTCATGGCTCGAGCAGATACTCGCAAGGACCTCAGGTCTGGGAATTATCACCGGATCGCCAATATCCTGATGCAGCTCCGGAAAGTCTGTAATCACCCTGATTTGTTCGAGGTTCGCCCGATCGTCACGTCTTTTGCGATGAGCAAGTCGGCGATTGCGGATTACGAGATCAAGGAGCTCCTCATCCGGCGGATGCTCCTGACCACAGTTGATGACGACGGAGAGGTAAACCTCGATCTGCTGGGGTTGGTGTTTACCTATCGACAGGGTACTTCTGAGCTCGCCGCGCATCGAAGGAGGTCATTGGCCGAGGTCCTTGACTTCTCGAGTCGCTGCGAAGCACTGGGAGAAACGCCGCCGCGAGATGTTCGAACGTTCGAGGGATACAAATGGTGGAGACAGTATCAACTTCGCCATGCCACCTGGATGCGCTGGAACCAAATGGGTTACGTGAACGGTCTGAAGTGTTCACAAGTCCCGGTGTACAGTCAGGAGCTCCTTACTACGGTGGCGAAGATTCATAAGCCGATCTTACCCCTTTCCGAGATTAATCTGGGGGCAGTTTACTGGCAGACGAACGTGACTCTTCATTCCGCCGTAATGTCTTACACCGAACGCGCCAGATCAGTGGGATCACTCATCGAGAAGTTCGCGTTTGCGACCCCTGTTTCTGTTGCTATGGACATGTCAACGCACGCGCTACGTGGATATGAAGATCAACTGAGGGCTGCTGCCACCCCCGGAATCGGCTTTGATGCGCCCTTACACCACACCAGCGTCAAGCTCCGGATCGCGTTCCCGGACCCTTCGCTACTCCAATACGATTGCGGAAAGCTCCAACGTCTGACTTACCTCCTTCGCGAGCGTAAAGCTGGCGGCCACAGGGTGCTGATATTCACTCAAATGACCAAGGTTCTCGACATCCTGGAGTTGTTCCTCAATTTCCACGGATACATCTACCTTCGGCTGGATGGTGCTACGAAGGTCGAAGACAGGCAATATATCACCGAAAGGTTCAATTCAGACCCGAAGGTGTTTTGTTTTATTGCATCTTCAAGGTCAGGAGGGGTTGGCATCAAGTATGTGTTTTGAAACCGGTTTAGTGTTGACGACAAATTGCTTACCACCGAACGCGGACGCAGCTTGACGGGGGCGGATACGGTTATCTTTTACGACAGTGATTTTAATCCGCAGATGGATAAGCAGTGCGAGGACCGGTTAGACCCTCCCAATGTCAAATGTCTTATTCAAGGGTGGCCACGCTGACCGGTTCGGAACTTGCAGGGCGCATCGTATTGGCCAGATTCGTGACGTTCATATCTACCGGTTCATCTCCGAAGTGAGTATTCACTGCTGTGGCTCGTTTACCCTTCAGAGTCCGACGCTGATGTAATTCAATCTTTATTTTATTCCTGCGATAAGCACACCGTCGAGGAGGCATTGCTGAGGAAGGCGAATCAGAAGAGGTCACTTGACGAAATCGTGATCCAGAAGGGAGAGTTCGACTGGCGTTCGCTGTTCAGCAACGAGCAAGAAATAGAGCGCGCACTTGAAGGGGTGGATGATGCGGATGACGCTCGTGCTGCTCAGTTAGCAACGAGAGAGGCGCGGGAGATGGAAGGGTTGGATGATTTGGACTTTGGATATGAGCCGCGTGCAAACCCCGAGCCTGAGGGGGAGCAAGGGGATGAGGGGGATGAGGGGGGGACTGCGCAGGATTATATGCTACGATTTGTTGAGTCGGATAGAGATTTCTTCAGCGAGTGGAAGATATGAAACTGTTTTGCTTCTGTTTTATCCCCTCGGAGATGGCCGAACCAGTCCCAAGACAATGGCACAATCAGACAACTCGCCCACGTTCACAATACCGCCTCTTAGCCGGGGAATGCTCTCCTATTCCTTGACCTTCAACCACCACCTTCCTTTCCCCCCAGTTGCCCTGCTTTCCACACTTTAACGACGCGTACGAAGCCGAGTGGCCGTGTAATTCGACTACGATGCTCAAGAAGATGACGCACAAGCTCACTCATTTCCACGCCGGTCAGAAGAGATCGAACCAGCTTGACCAGCCCCAGCTCCCAGCAGCGTTACCGTACTACACTGAACATCGCGCCTCAATTTCCACGCAGAGGACTTCGCTGAGCGAATGGAGCAAGCGTGAAGGCAGCATGGAATCCACTAGGTCAACACTCGAAAGACGGCCCAAGGCCAACTACTCCATCGAAGACTTTGTCATTCATCGAACCCTCGGCACCGGTAGCTTCGGTCGCGTCCATCTCGGTAAGATTCTCTTCACATATCGCGTCTGGACCGTCCAACAACTTACGTTCTGATGGGTAGCACAAAGCCGGCGGAACCTGCGGTTCTACGCGATCAAGGTGTTGAACAAGGAAAAAGTTGTTCGCCTCAAGCAAGTCGACCACACAAATAGTGAACAGGGCATCCTGCTATCAATCTCACATCCTTTCATCATCAACCTTTGGGGCACGTTCCAAGATGCGACCAATTTGTACATGATCATGGACTTCGTGCATGGAGGGGAACTTTTTACATTGTTGCGCAAGGCTCAGGGAGGGGTAAGTCACCCATCCCCGCAGTTGCGATATACTTGTATCGACCCTCGCCTTTCATCTTCTGTCAGAGGTTCCCGGACCCCGTGGCAAAGTTCTACGCCGCCGAAGTGGCTATGGCTCTCAACTACCTCCACACACACGACATCGTATACCGAGACTTGAAGCCAGAAAACATACTCCTCGCAGATGATGGCCACATCAAGATCGCTGACTTTGGCTTTGCGAAGCACTGCGAGGGGACTACTTGGACGTTGTGTGGCACGCCTGACTATTTGGCTCCGGAGGTCAGTTTTTGCCTCCGATCACCTGCCACACCAAAACTCACGCCTTTGTGCTAACCTCAAACGTTCATGTCTATCTACACTCCGATCAATCTTCTGGCCATTCACCAATCATTCGCGTTCCCATCCATTGCCCTTGATCTCATTGTGGGTCACCCTGATAGGTTGTCAACCAATCGCGTTACAACAAGAGTGTCGACTGGTACGCGCTTGGTGTGTTGATCTTCGAAATGCTCTTCGGGCAGCCACCATTTCACGAACCGGAGATCAGCCCCATGGCCTTGTACAACAAGATTTCCAAAGGGCCCAGTACCATTCAATGGCCGCCGTTCTTCAACCCGAGAGCCACCGACCTGATTCTGAAGCTGATGGAAACCGATCCTTCGAAGAGATACGGAAATATGAGGAATGGCGCCGGTGACGTCTTCGCCCATCCCTGGTTTAAGGAAGTCGTGTGGCAGAACCTTCTGACGAAGAATATCTCGCCGCCGTATATTCCCAAGACGATATCCGATGGCGATGCTAGCGCGTATGTTTCCATTTCGGAGCCCGCGTTCCATTGGTGCTGATTCAATCCGTTGCGACAGTTTCGAACGATATCCTGAGGACGAATGTTCATCCAAGTACGGACGGCCCGGGCTGGACCTCTTCGGCCATCTTTTCGAAGAATGGGATTATACGGCGTGAGTTTTCTCACGTGTGGATCTTTGCGGCATTCCTTCGTTCGATGTTTCTTCTTGGGCCCGTCGCACCACCACCCCATTGTCGGTATAAAGTCATCTCATTTTAACAGTAATCTTGTCTCCCATTGTCAAGTCAACCCTCAAAATGTACACCTTGATGCTGTGACACCCGACATATCATAATGTATTTTGTATCATATACCTGTCCTCACGACCGCCTCCTCCCCCACTCCCTCTCTCTCTGCCTGCCTATCGGACTTGAACACCCTGATTCCTCATCGTCCTCGGTTGCACATATATATACCACCGCCCCTCGCCATTTCTAGAGGTCTCATTTCCAAATTGTTGTTTGTTCTTTTCTTCTGTACATCTGTTTCTGTCGTTTGTGTGGTAGTTCTTGAATGAAATCAGAAACTATTACAATACTCAGGATGAGACCTGGAATATTCGCAGGAGATGGGGAGATCTCCTGCCATGGGGGGTATGTACAGACGATGCAGGGCGGTGGACGTCCGTCCGGAGAGAATCGAGTATGGGACAGAATTGACAAGGAATACGACAGAAGTTATAAGTTTAATGAGCGTGCGGGATGAGTATAATGTAGCAGTATCAGTAAGTGTGCGGGAACGACATGGGAGAAGACGAAAGAGGAAGCTGCAGGACAACGAAAGAAGCAGAACATCGAGAACAAGAGGAAGGAGAGTGACTGTAAGCCTCAACAAAGACACAGAGGGTGAAGGAAGATCATAACGTCTATGAACAGGATTACGTTGCTGTTCGGCCACCGCAAAACAATTAACCGTCAGTGTAAGGTGGTGATCAGAAGAGGGAATGCTCACACAAAACGAAGCGAGACACTGCAATGACTAAGGAAAGCGGATGAGGAGAAAAAAAAACAGAGGCGGCGAGGGAGGAGGGTAACATGGGAGAATCGCCGACCGATCGTTCGAGTTATTAAAATTTAGGTTCGGTCGACGCTCTCCCGCTGCTACTCCTTTTCTGGCCGGACAATACAAATAACTGTGGCGGAGACGGGAGGGGTTGCGGGCGAGTTAAAACCGAGAGAGCTTTATAGCGTGTTTTCTTTGCGTGTTCTGGTGTTTTTCCCCACAAACCTCTTTTTTCTTCTCTCAATCCACTTCCATCTCTTCCGCATTTTCCCTCTCCTTCCCTTTCCGTTTGTCGTCCCGCCATTCGGCGAGGACTCGCAACGGGTTGTAGTCGGGTAAGGAGCTCCCCACCGGGATGTGGGCGCTGGTCAAACGCAAATGTGTGAACCGACCGGCGGAGACTTCGTTCAAGAACTGCTCGTTCCGTCGGGCGATGTTTTGGGTGCTCCCGGCGAGCTGCATTTGCCCGTGGATAGAGCTGAAAATCGCGTTTACTTCATCTAGCTTTGCGGCGATCTCGGTCACGAGAGCGGCTCGTTCGCTCGCGAGATCACGCTTAGGTTGTGTGGATGGTTCTGGATCTGACTCTTCTTGTGGGAGTGGGATGGGTGATTCAGGATGTGGTGAAGAAGGTGGAGGTTCGGATTGGGGAGGGGCGGTCGAGGTCGGAGGTAGGGATGTACGCGCTGACATGTCAGCATTGCTTTCTGGGACTAAGGGTTGGGTCGGTGGTGGGTCGACTCGAAGGGTTCTATGAGAGTCTATTGAAGACGACTTTCGGTGTCCATTTCGTCCCGTGGTGGGCGTAGGTTGGATGGTGGGTAGAGGAAGATGTGGAGGGCTTGAAAACGCGACCTGGATGGCTTCGTGCAATCCCATCGAGGTATTCTGTTTTGGGGTCTCGGGTGGTGGCTGGAATTGGGTAGTTGCCACCGTGGGGGACACGGGTGGCTCAACTTTGACCGTACCGGGGGAGGGAGGTGACCATGCGGTGGAGTCGGCAGGAGGTTCGGGAGAGATGGAACTTCCGGGGGTTGGTAGCTGCGAACGCTCTTCTGCCATTGCAACGGGGTCCAGACGAGACTTGCCTTTGGATTGGCGTTCCTGGGCTTTGCACCACATGCGCACATGGACCGGTCTTGCATCGAGGCCTTCCGCCCAGTGATCATAAGGGAGATCGGATACGTCGCCCCTTTCTCGTCGGGCAAGATGATCAACATAGAGATGCTCAAGATCTCTCAATGCCTCTCTCGTGAGCGACGGCCAGACTTGAGCATCAAGGATTGCAGGTCAGCGTGTGAATCTAAGATTTGAATGAAATGATTGACGGTGCGGATCGATGACTTACGAGTCTCGTGGCGAACATCCACCCACTTTGTATCGTTATCGGTTGGATCGAATGCAGATGTCGGAAACGGAAGAGAGGGGCGTCTCTTCTGTTCTTGTCGGGCGTGGTTAAACCAGTTGATGATACGGATGTCGGTGACCTCGGTGTCTCCGAGTCCTTTGAGATGGGCGAGCATCTGTTCTCTCTCTCTTTTCTTGGGAGCTTTGTTTGTGCGCTGGAAATAATCTGCGACGGAGACGGGGAACTTTTAGTTACCCGCCGATTCGGGCTCAAAGGCGTGTGATGCGGGCTCACCTTTCATGAACGCCTTCGCTGCCGGAGAGAACCTGAATGATCGTTTCTTATCGGTTTTTGAAGGTCCAGCAGTTGGTTGCTGGTCTTTCCCCATGGCTGGAAGGCTGGTGGGTGGAAGGTTGAAGAGGGCCCTGAGGATTTTTAGTGTTCACTCATATTTATAGTCGAGGTACAGTGTCACACACTCTTCTGTCACTCTTGGCATTCTCTTTTGGCCAAGCAACCTCCCTGAGGGGGGGCTCCCATCTGTCACACTTAGGTAAGTATATCAAAAGAGGCTTTGACTAAAAAGGGGAAGCTGATGCTAAAAACTTTCACTGCTGAGGCTGGAACTTTCATCTGTCTCTCCCACCGCAATGTGCTTGGAAGCTACCACCACGCCCTCAAAAACCCAGAAAACGAACGCCCAGTAACCACGCGGAGACCCCAAGTTAGCCGAGGTCCGAGACGTGGAGAGAAAAAAAAAACAAATGATCGATTTCACATGTTAGAGGGGGTAGATTCCGCTCGATCTCCTCCGTCCCCCCTCCCCTTCGGATCCAGGTGTTATGGAGAGGTCAAACCCCTGTTCATCACCTCGATTTCGCCCCATCGCTAGACTAGAACTCGGCCGATGTCGTCTGAGAAGAAACCGGTTGGGTTTGCGACCCACTTGACGGCGGGCGGCATAGCGGGCGCCATGGAAGCTGTACGTACGCTCTCGCGGACATCTCCACTTTCTCCGAACGCGCGCACACCAGGTGGTCTGATTCGGTGCTTCGTTGTGCTCCTAGTTATGCTGCCAGCCTCTTGACACGATCAAAGTGCGAATGCAACTCTCGCGGTCGGGTAGCTTACCTGGGGTACGTCTTTGACCACACCCTTCCGTCGTGTCCGTTTAGCTAAGACGGGGATTACGTTTTTTTCTTGCTTCGCTCCTGTCCCTTCACTCGATGATGACAGACGAAACCACGAGGGTTTATCGCTACCGGAGTTCAGATCGTCCAACGAGAAACCCCTCTGGCGCTGTACAAGGGTCTCGGCGCCGTCCTTTCGGGAATCGTGCCCAAAATGTCTATTCGCTTCGCCAGTTTCGAAGCCTACAAGAACTTTTTGGCAGACGAGGAAACCGGGAAGACTTCCGTGGGCAACATCTTCATCTGTACGTTTTTTGCATCTTCTCCCGTCACGTTTTCTGGCAGTTCGCCTTGATAAACTTTCACACCCATATCTGACGTCAAAAACAGCCGGGTTGGGCGCTGGGATCACGGAGGCCGTCGCTGTCGTATGTCCGATGGAGGTCGTGAAGATCCGGCTCCAGGCACAGATGCACTCCCTCGCGGATCCCCAGGAAGTCCCTCAATACCGAAACGCGGGACACGCAGTTTACAAGATAATTCGCGAGGAGGGATTCAAGGCTTTGTACCGTGGAGTTTCCTTGACGGCTCTCAGGCAAGCCACGAATCAAGGTGCCGTGTGCCCAAAGTGTATCTTGAATACCGTGTGGCTGACGGGATGATAGGCGTCAATTTCACCGCATACCAGGAGCTCAAAAAGGTGGCGGCGACGCTTCAACCTGATGTCGAGCAACTGCCATCTTATCAGCACATGCTGATTGGGCTCATATCCGGCGCGATGGGTCCTTTCTCTAATGCTCCAATCGATACGATCAAGACTCGTAAGGAGCGCCATCAACCCCTCTCGACAGTACATGCTCACGTTACGACAGGTTTACAGAAATCTCCGGGTATACCTGGCCAGAGCGCATACCAAAGGATATCCGCGATCTCCCTCGACATGTGGCGCCAGGAAGGCTACCGAGCGTTCTACAAGGGAATCACCCCCCGCGTGCTCCGCGTCGCTCCAGGACAGGCCGTCGTGTTTGCGGTGTACGAGCGAGTGAGCAGGCTCATGGAGAAATTGCAAAGCTCGCAAGGCGTGGAGTACTCTGAGTGATCGTCTCGTAAATCTCTCTTTCCTTGTTTATAGGCCAAGTTAAAGCCCTCGTCTCCCCGTTTATCAGGGATCGGGCGGCGACTACTAGAATACCGTATATTACAATTACTCTAGCTGTACCTCTGCGTTTCTCTCTGCACGTGGAGAACTGTACCGTTTCGCAAGAATTCTTGAACCGCAGCTAGCCATGGGCACTTCAATAGTGCACTTCCTTCCCACCCCAATCACACCGAACGTTCGGCGCTGAATCGTCCGGAACCTAGGTAGGAGACAATGTCACCTTCCTTTGTCTCCTTAGATACTAGTGCAACGTGAACGAGGTGCACGATTTCCGAATTTGGGTGGGAAAGTAGGCACGGGCGATTCAGAAAACAGCGGTGAAATCATGGGCTGCTCCGCCAAGCTGCCAGGTTGTATCACGGCAAGCGTTAATTGCATCGTAGGAAACGAGATATGTACCAACAGGGCCAACATCCGCTCCAGAACAGTGGTGCGCGCCTACATCGACGACCGTGGCCGATCACGATAATTTTTTCGGGCGGTACAGAATTTGAATTCAGGAAGAACAACGCAAAAATCGGGCCATGGTCGAGCCACAGTGACAAAGGAAGAAAAAACGAAAGAGCTCGCCGTTGTAGGCGGGCTTCAGCTTCGTAAGCGAACAGTCATGCTGTCCGCTGATCAACGTTGCCACCTCTTTCCCCCTATTCTGCCCTTTCGGGAAGGTACGCGGTACAGGTCACGGCTCGCGTAAACTTCTGCTCGTGTCCTTGTCCATCACTCTCCAGTGGCCATGCGTCCTCGTTCTTTCACAGAGTGGACGGTTACGAGTTAGCCACCCAACATCCCCAAACGCGCCACGACACGACGAACGCACGCGTCGCGAGTCTTTGAGGCAATATCGCGCAACAAAATGCGTACTTTCCGCGGATGAGGGCGAACACTGACACCCGCGGAGAACACCCCCACCAGCCACCACGGCGTCGCCGAAAAAGGAAGGCTTGTTCTTGCTCGGTTCGTGTACTTCAAAGCGTGCGGGCGGCTATTGAAACGCAGATTCAAAACCAAGTAGCCATTGCACGGCTCTCGCATGTCCTGATGTGTGACCACAAACTGGGCCATTGCAAAGGTCAGAATGCCATATAAACCCCACCGCGACTTGGTTTTCCTTACCTCTTCGCTCTACATCTCCACACGCCTCCCAACTCACACATCACTTTGACCAACGCCTATCTCTCACTGTCCATATCCACCCCCAGCGATTACCCAAATCATGAGTGTGTCGTGCACCAACGCCGCCGCATCTGATGTCTCATCCACTCCTGCTCTACTTCTCTCCAATCGTTTCCAACCTCTTGATAACTTGCCGCAAGACGAGGAGGCCACCACGCCAAACTCCAAGTTTCATGCTCAGGGAGTATACAAGCCACCGCACATGCGCACTCCCTCCGAGCCCATGGCGTCGATCACCGGATTAGAACTCACCGCCGACGGCGTGTTCACCGCTCGCCAGAGACACGGCTCGAATCTGGAGAGCGAGGAGAATGTCCCCTTCCGTTCTCGCACGTCTTCCACGTCTTCCGCAACTGCACCCGTGTTTGGGTTCGGAGAGATGAAAAAGATGATCCGTGACCAGGTCGTGGCGGCTCATAAGGCGGCGGCGGAGTTGGAGATGGCGGAGAAAGAATTTCTTAAGGAGGAAGATCGCTACGAATATGGGATACGCATGCTGAGGAGGGCGGGTTATGCGGAAGACGAGATACGCACGGCCGTTGGTTGGCCAATAACATCACCATCTAGACCGCAATCAGTCAAGCCGGTGGACGCAGATGTACGTATTATTCCGGGCGTATTTGTTTCGGAAAGAGACTCACCCCCAAGTTCAACAGACCGTTGCAAAAGGCTTGGCCAGCGTCAATCTCGGCTCCAAGCAGGAGCTTAAACGACAAGCAAAAACCCACGAGAAAAAGGGGGTCCAAGAGACAGGAGAGGATCTCGCAAACAGGACGCCCATTCCTGGAGGTCCGATGTACTCCTCAGCTAACCGCCTGGGAGATGTTTATCAGACAGGGAAGTACGGTCGTTCTTCCCCTGACACCACTCCTGCGAAAGACACCCAACGCGACACCATGCTCCAGGCAACATCTTGGAACGAACAAGTGCAGACCCATCCCGGGATCACGAGACTCCACGGACCGGTGTCCTCTGGAGCTTTTCAGGCGCCTGACCAAATCTACCAGACGGCTCCTGCGAAGAGGTTCGGTTCGTCTATCGACTCTCTGCCACCTAGATTCCGCCGACAGCAGACCCTTCACCAACCTGCTCCCCTGAATTACCAGAACTTCACTCAGAGCGGGCCAAAAGATACCATTCCGGTAGGCCATCCAGTCCCCTGGCCACCAGTCCTGCCCCAGACCACGATCCCCAACAACAACGTTCGGTCGCAATCCAACCCGCCCCCTCCCCGCCCGTACTTCTATGAAGTAGACTTGGTTTTCGACTTCGAAGGTGTTGCCCTGTCGTCGGATTGTAACCGCGACGTTTTCGTCAAGACTTATTGGAAGGCGAACGGGTTCTCGCCGAGCCAGGCGGCGTGGGCAGCTTGGGCAAGCGTGGTAGAGAGGATCGAGAAAGCGAAGCGTGCGCAGCAGTACGAATACCAGAAAGCCGTGGAGCAGGAGACGAAGGAGCGATACGGGACTGGGAGCAGACTGGCTAAATGGACTTCCAACTTGACGGATGATCTCTCCGGCCTCGAGCAAGGGTATTCCTCCTCCTCGTCCGACACGTCGACGAAAGTGGCATCTTCTAGGAGTTCAGAAGGGGGTGAAGAGGGGAGGATGGCGGTGAGCCTCGTCGGGTCGAATGCGAGGCGAAAGGTCGAGACACTGCGAGGTCAGAAGCCGTGGAAGGATGTTACAGACCAGACCTGGGCGTTTGGAGAGCCTCCGAGGTCGGACGATTCACAACAGTACATGACCCATGCCCTCCAGCAGTCGGGATGGCAGGTCCGCGGCCCTCGACTCGAGTGATTCCTCGCCCGGGCAATAGATTTTCTTCTTCACGTTTTCATATTCCTCTCATGTTTTCCTTCCAAATATGCGTCTTCTAGTTATGCCCCGTGCACAATTCTATCTGTATCAAGTAGTAGTCAAGTAGTAGTATGGTACTGTCAAAATGTAGATGAGAAAGTTTAGAATATGTCGATATACGAACCTATGCGAACCGATCCCTTTCCCCCAGTTTACCCCTACACGACAGCAAACCGACGAGCCCGATCCCCTCGCGCGCTTGTGAAAGCCCTTCGAATCGGTTATTGGCACGGGGAACAAACGAGAACAATGACACGTTGTCCGACAGAGGAGAACATGGTGGATGATGGACGTTGGCCGTTTCAGATTCACACGCGTCCGACGACCACGCACTCCCAGTCCACCGCGCAAGACTCACGTCAATCTCTCTCTTCCTAACCACGACGGCCACTTAGCTGGCGACCCCGTTCTAAGCTTCAATCAACGTCCATGGGGTTCTTTAGCAACTGGTTCAGAAAGGTGCGTCGCCGCTGCCCATCCGATGACGTCTGTGGCTCACGCTTTACTTTATTTACCTACTCGTCTCGCAGGGCGAATCGGACGACTATGAGCAGATCCTTGCCACCATCGAATCGGACATTCAGAAGCGTCAGATACGCCTTTCGGAAATCAGACTTCGAGAACGCAGAACGACCCTCAAAGTCACGCTTTACACTCTCGCGTTCTGGGTCGTTTACGTCAGTCTGTGGTACACTCAGGTCCTACCTGTGCTGAGCGGCCACAGACCGAACACTGCGTTCGAGAAGTTTGTGAAGGGGGTGCCGGTGCTTATTGGACCGATATTGTGAGTCACTTGTGCGTTGGGATTACCGGTTTGTTGGCTGAGTGGAGCCGGTTGTAGGATTTTGTTCGCGAGGAGGATCGCTCAAGTGTGGTATACTAGGATCGGAGACGCGGAAGGTTCCGTCTGATATCGAACATATTTGCATAAACTCACGTCTGGACGTTCACAGAAAAGACGCTCGTGACGCTTCGTAAACAGCAACGGGAAAAGATTGAGGAGATCAAGAAGAAGACGAATTATTATACGACCAGAAACCTCCTCGACCGGTATGACGAGTCTGTCTTGAGCCCGGGAACTCCCCCACAGCGAAGGCAGCCTGTGCCCCAAACACCTGTCCAGGCTCCCCCACGTCAACCAAACCAGAACCAGGGACAAGTCAAGCCACAGAAAGCTCCTACTCCTCCCATCTCGCAGGCCACATTTACGCGTACGTTCTCAGGACGGTGTTTGCTGGTTGAACTCGTGAAGTTGACGAATCTTTAGCGATGCCAGTCACGCCGCAACCTCCACCGAGGAAACAGTGGTATGATAAGCTAGCGGACGCAATCTTGGGTGACGATGACCCCACGGGCTCTCCCTCCTCTCGATATGCACTCATCTGTCAGAAGTGTTTTGCCCATAATGGATTGGTGAAGGAAAGCGTTTGGCAAGATACCCGTGAGTCGGTCTCGTGATAGCCCCCTGCCCTTCGACCTTGCTGATCGCTTCGCAGAGTATGTGTGCCCCAAATGCGGACACTTCAACCCCTCCGCTCGTTCCATCCAACAAGGCATAACCTTTACTAGCCCGAGTCCCATCTCAGCTATGAACAGCCGGGGACCTGACGGTGTCAACGGCTTTCCGCACTCGCCCCTCAATCAACCTATCCCTATTCCATTACCGCAAAGGCATTCCAAACTGTCTCCGGAACCCGCGAAATTGCGTTCAAGGAAATCTTTCAAGCGTGAAGAAGACGAAGATATTGGTCATGGGGGGACCACTGTGGATATGGATGTCGATAATGATTCCTCCTAGGGTTTACCGTGGATGGTTTGTTTTTTTGCTTGTATGCACCGCACACCTTCAGTTTTTTTCGTGAAGTACCACTCTCATTCATCTCTAATCTGAATTATCCCCTTTCCCCAATTCCAGTTGGCGTACCAAACACTCATTCTCGTTCCGCTTCCGCGCTTCCTCCTTCAACTCGTGACCCTTTGGGGCGATTACCTCCACCCTTTCCTCATTTCCCCTCTCATCGAATCAGTAGTTTCTCGGAACATATGACTATACTGTAATATCCTGTATACTAGGCCCAATGCAGAGCCTGCCCTCCATGCGTTCCCTGTGTGCTCTCACCAATGACTCGTGAATCGTGTTTTCTTACGTTTCTCCTTCGGACTTGTGATCCGCGCGTCTTTTCTAGTTCGGCAGACATGATACCGAACCAACAAAATTAATACGAACGTGCGGACCTTGCACGGTTGACACTTCTGCTTCCCACCTCTATCTCTCGGCCATCCTCGTGAAGTTGGTGCTTGTGTCTGCAGGTCGAGTTCATACGAGAATTGGTGGAAGTTGCACCGCAGGAGTGTACTCTACCACCCACGACTGGGCTACTCTCACTTTTCCCTCCGAACTGCGTTCTACCGCTGCGGTCCTACCGACCGTTGACTTATCCATCGTCCTATTAACGTCGACCGTCGATGGCGAATCTAGACGTATACCCGGAGATCCCGTCTTCTTCCCGTGCGTCCTTCAGGACCGTTAACGACGACGACCCCGTTCCGACACCCAAGCGCACTGGCACCCCCGCCCCAAATCGACATGTAGACGAGAGATCGAGGTTGCTGGACGGCTCGGAGGACGATGTGTTCGTCGAGCACCATTCTGAGCAAGTCGTTGGGCGAAGGAGGGGTCCATCGACCTATGCTGTGATTGGCACTGGGTCAACTCCTGGAAGGGGCTCGTCTCCCGTTCCTCACTCAAATGGCGATGGCGTTTGTGAGCTTTCCGTTTCTTGTCTTTTTTTTCGAGCGCGGCCACGGGTTTACTCAAGGAGCGCATTGGATGCCTGCAGCCGGTCAAGCGGGCCCTTCAAAGCCCGAAGCCAGGAAAGCTCTGGCAGGGAACTGGAGGAAGCGAATGAGCTATTACGTCCCCGTAACGTCCTGGATCCCCGGCTATTCCTGGTCTTTGTATGTACCACTCCGCTTTCGCTCCATCCTCCTCTTCACCGTGCAATGGAGATGGAGCGATTCCAGTTTTAGGAACGCATCCTAATTCCTCTTGGGTTCTAGTCTCAGCGGCGACTTCTTCGCTGGGTTGACCGTGGCCTGTATCTTGATTCCGCAGAGCGTCAGTTACGGGACGTCTCTCGCTAAGCTCGATCCAACTGCCGGTTTGGTATGTCACACCATTCATTTTGCTTCCGAGGATAGGCTATTTACCTCGTGCCGCTTACATCACATCCCATGACGGTCTACCAGTTCTCCGCATCTATCCCTGGCATTTTCTACGCGATGTTGGGATCCTCACGGCAATTGAACGTTGGTCCGGAGGCTGCCTTGTCTCTCCTTGTGGGCCAGGCGATCACGGATGTCATGCGCAACAACCACGAGGACGCTGAGGATATCCTCACCGTTGGCTACAAGGTTGCAACCGCGATTACCTTGCAGTCTGGACTGTTCTCTTTCTTGCTTGGGTTTTTCAGGCTTGGATTCATCGATGTCATCTTGAGCCGCGCGTTATTGAGCGGGTTCGTGGCCGCTGTCGGTGTCGTCATTTTGATGTGAGTCTTGTCCCTTCCTTCACCGTGACATAAATTTGCTCCCCCCTCTGACCTGCTATTGCCACTTCAGCGAGCAACTGATACCCATGCTCGGGCTCGTTGCTCTCGAGAAAATCCAACAACCAGAGACCACCATGGATAAACTCTTCTTCTTGATTGAACACGTGCCCGATCTTCATGGACCAACTGCTATAGTTTCTTTTGCGGCACTGGGAGCGCTGGTGGCGTTGAAGTATTTCAAAGGCTTATTCAAGAGTGGTTTGATCAGGGGTATCCCTGAGGTATTGATCGTCGTTATTGTATCAACTTGTGCGTGACCCTCTAGGATTATCCGTGCATTTTCGTCTGACCCGTTACTTGGAACCACAGACCTTTCCGAAAGGTTCAGCTGGGACAAAGATGGGGTGGATATTCTCGGTCCCGTATCCGTCAACGTTGGACCGTCCCTCCTCGGTTTTCCCCTGAGTGCAGAGAACAGAAAATACCTCACGCAAACCACGTCTACTGCGATGTCAGTCCCTTGATTTAGACTCGATTGTTTGACGTTAATGGATGGAGGCTAGATTGGCGTCCGTTATGGGGTTCTTGGACAGCATCGTATCTGCGAAACAGAACGCGACGAAATTCCAGTATACTATCAGTCCGAACCGGGAGTTGGTCGCCTTGGGGGTCGCGAATTTGGCGGGATCTTTCGTGCCAGGGGCTTTACCTGCTGCGGGTTCTATCACCAAGTCTAGGATCAGTGGGGATGTGGGAGCGAGAACCCAGATGGCCAGCTTGGTCTGTTCCGGTTTTGTGCTCCTCGCCACCTTCTTTTTGCTCCCGTGGTTGTATTACTTGCCAAAGGGTGTTTTGGCTTCCATGTGGGCTTTGTCGTCCTGGCGTTCTGGCGCCACGCGTACTGACTGGATGACGTAGCGTGTGTCTGGTGCTGATATTCCTTCTCGCTGAGACTCCGGAGAGCCTAGAATATTACTGGAGGTCAGTTCATCTTCTACGTTGACGGTGGGTGCGCTTAACTGTGTGCCCGTTTAGGATGCGGGCTTGGATTGACCTCGCTCTTATGCTCCTGACTTTCGCCCTGACGATCGGCTGGAGCGTTGAAGTCGGAGTGGCGGTCAGTATTGTCATCTCGTTGCTCCTCGTCATACATAGGTCCTCCAAGGCAAGGTTGATGATTCTCGTGAGTTGTCTACCACTGTCCCTTCGCTCAAATTCGGGATTGAGCTAATGCTGCCTTATGATTTAGGGAAGGATTCCTGGGACGGACAAATGGAGGCCGATTAGTGAAGACCCTGAGGCGATGGAAGATTCTGCGTCTGGGACGTTGATCGTGAGGGTCAGGGAGAACTTGGACTTCGGTTCGTGCCATCCAAAATTTTGTTGACCACCTTCATGTCCTGACGTGAGCTTATTACTTGTTCCGTTTAGCTAATACGGCACAGCTGAAAGGTATGATCATATGTTTCTGCGATATTTAGTGGATGGGACCGATGGATCCGTTGCATAGAACGGCTACGGCGTTTAGAACTGTACGGGCACGCTAGGAGCCACCCGAGTGATGAGCCTAGGAGACCGCAGGCTACGGTTTTGATTTTCCACATGGCTGACGTCGAGACCGTCGATGCTTCGTGCGTGTATTTCGCTACCCTCACTAGTGCGTGATTCTGACATTTTGTGTACTCCAGAGCCGTGCAACTCTTTTACGAGTTGGTAGAAACGTACAAGGTATTTTACAAAGTGGTCTTCGTCGTCGTGGCCTTTGTGTGTGACTGTTGTTTTTTTAGAACCGAGGCGTTGGCGTGTTCATGACACATCTCAGGATAGGTCCTTACAAGATGTTCGAACGTGGAGGGATCGTGGAATTGATTGGACACCATTCTTTCTATTCCAACGTCGCTACAGCGGTTGCGCAAGTCCAAAGCGGGGAGGCACATTCGACTTGACGAGACTTTCGGAAGGGATACTAAGAAGGAAAGAAGAGGGAGGGGGAAGCGTATTTATTGAATGGTTTGGGTGGGAACGTGGCTTTTATGTTTGACTTAGACGATCTTGGTGCATGATTATCAACTGGTAAATAGCCAGATCTGCCAAAAACACACCCGTATGGAGGGTTTATACTTTTGTTGGCCAAGAAAGTCGCCAGGGAACTCGGAGCACGGTGTTGGAACTTCGTAGCCAAAAAGTAGGGAATGGGCGTTCAAACTTAGCATCGTGGAATATCGCCCGATAGTGGATTGATTGAGGCAAGGGTGGCTGAAGCGGTCTTTGAGGTGCGCATGGGCCCCTTGCGATCGAGAATTCGGCCAGGAATGGTGGATCTGAAAAACCGAAGAGTGACCTAAAGGAGCCGGAAAAGTGACAAGAGAGAGAGCTGCAGGGGTCGGGGAGATAGAGAGTTATGAACTCTCGGGTTGCTAACGGGGATATCTGGTGTGATAAACGTGGATATTGGGTGGGAATAGGTGTTGTGAGACAGGGTTTTCGGAATTCCCTGAATACGGCACATAGCGAAGTACAATCAAGGATTTGAAGATCCCCAGGTGCTTAGAGTTTGTTCTGTCAGAGTATCATTCGTGGCCACATGTCGCAGATAGAACAAAATCGTAAAGTAGAAGGTAATTTACCCCATGGGGTCCTACTCTGAACGGAACCCTGCTCCCCAGCTCGACTAGAATCCGCGTGAGCTAGTTATGACACCAGGAGGGCTTCACAGGACCAAGGATCCCCCGCCTACCGTTCTGCCGCTGGCGGGGACCGGGCGAAGGAGCAGGCCAGTAGGAGGCTGGGACCCAGTGCTAGACACCATGTGGGGTGCTTGCAATCGCAATGCAACCACCAATGGGCTGATCATAACGTCAACCTGACCCGAATGGCGGGGATAGCCAGCAGTTGGGGCTGTCACCAACATCCCCCGAGGCAGGTGGAAGTAGGACGGTGTAGGTGTGAGCGTCGACCTTGGACCGCCCGAGGAAATGGGAACGGGAAAGTTTTTGTCACGTCGACCGCGTGTCGTTGTGACTTGTGTGCGGGGCGGTGGCTGTCGCCATTTCCGCAGTAACAGAGGCGGTGGCGTCACAGGATGAGACGCGAGATGACTCCACTGGGACTGATGCAGGAATGTGAGGCAAGATTCAAAGAAAACCGTTCAGACGGTTCAGCGTCGGTAGTATCATGACGCTAAGACTCAACGCTCGTATCTGTGAAATGACAACTGGAGATATACATGAGGCGATGATGAGGCAATTTTGAAGGGTGGAGGGGTCAGCCACAGGAGACAAATAAGCACAAATATGGGCGTAGTCAGAAATGGTATATTACGGGGACCGACCGCGACCCGATTCCGAACTGTTGCCTCTTCCGCAGAGACGATGTTGCCCTCTTTGTGTCTCTCCCTCCTCATCACCTCCGTCATAGCCACCCCGCTATCGACCCCCCATGATATCCCAAGGGAGAGGTCTCCTCTCGCGCTCGCCCCTTTCCATACCCTCCAGGCTGAGCAACCTGACAAGGTTCTCAACCACTCATACATCGTCATGCTGAAGGACGACCTCCACTCCTCTACTGTGGACAACCACTTCAACTTCCTCCAAGCCGCTCACGAGGAAGATCCTCTTCTCATCGATGGACCCGTTGGTATCAGCCAGGTTTACAACGGTCACCTCAAGGGATACGCTGGCCGTTTCACCGACGCAGTCGTCCAACGTATCAGAGAGATGCCGGAGGTTGCTTATGTCGAGCAAGACTCCATCGTGCACGCTTTGGAAACCCAGCGCTTTGCTCCATGGGTAAGTTCTTCCGTTCCGGTGTCATCGCGTGGTTGGTAACGATGCCGTCTTTAAGGGTCTTGCGCGTATCTCCCACCGTAAGAGGCTCGGACTTGGGACTTTCACTCTCTACGAGCACGACCCTGCCGGCGGTGAGGGTGTAGACGTTTACATCATCGATACCGGTATCAACATCAATCACCTCGAGTTCGAGGGTCGTGCCTCCTGGGGCAAGACTATCCCTCAGAACGACGTCGACGAGGACGGAAATGGTCATGGTACCCACTGCGCTGGTACGGTCGGTTCGCGGAAGTATGGCGTCGCCAAGGCTGTAAATCTCATTGCCGTCAAGGTCTTGAGTTCCAATGGAAGTGGTACCATGGCCGATGTCGTTGGTGGCGTTCTATGGGCTGCAGAGCAGGCTGCCAGCAGGCTCGCGGCTGCCAAGGCCGAGTACGCCGCCACTGGAAGGACGAGGCATAAGGGCTCTGTTGCCAACATGTCTTTGGGTGGTGGCAAGTCCATGGCTTTGGATGATGCTGTCAACAAGGCTGTCGACTCTGGCATGCATTTCGCTGTCGCTGCCGGTAACGACAACAGGGATGCTTGCACTTACTCTCCCGCTGCCGCAGAAAAGGCCATCACTGTTGGCGCTTCCACTTTGGGTGACGAGAGGGCCTACTTCTCCAACTTTGGCGAATGTGTCGATGTCTTCGCCCCAGGTAAGTATTCTCACAACGCACCGAACCAAGTTTGTCATTCCTAATCTCATGTTCAATTATCAGGTTTGAACATCCTTTCTACTTGGACTGGGACCGAGACCGCAACCAACACCATCTCTGGTACCTCCATGGCTTCTCCCCACACCGCTGGCCTCCTTGCCTACCTCCTCTCTCTTTACCCATCCAAGTCTTTTGACCCGGATGTTTCTGCCTTCATTTCCCCTCCTGTCGTCCAGTCTGTTCCTCAACGTGCTCTCGGGACCATGTTCACTTTTGCCCGCGCTGCCCTCCCCTCTTGGATGTCTTCGATGCTACCCCCTCCAATCTTGGATGCAGCCCCTGTCCCCTTTCCCACGCTGACGCCTATCCAGCTGAAGAGGGCGCTCCTTTCATTGGCCACTCCAGGTGTCTTTGGCGTGTTGCCACCCAAGACTCCCAACTTGTTGATCTTCAACAATGCCACTGGTTCGTAATCGTGGCGCTGCATTTTGTCATAGATTCGTTCTGTGCTGTCCCCGTGCAGCTTCGTCGCTGTTCTCGTACTGAGGTTACAACATTCTTTCTGTTTTCTATGATGTCTCGCTCTCCGTAATGTTACCTTTCTATGTTCCCCTCTTTTTGGCCGTGTGGGTCGATTGGACCTGATTCCTTTCTCGTAACCACTGTCATTTTCTGAGGCCTTGTATAAAAATATATCTATACATCACATTCTTGCAACTACGCGTGATAGGCCCATTCAAGATTTACAGCCTGATCTCATTATCTTGACTTGGGGTCTGGTTATGAGGTGCTTTCGTCAATGACCACTGGACCCCTTGAGAACCCAAATGTGTTGGTGATTTTGAAGTTGCGTGTTTGAAACAGGTAGTGTTACAGGATGCTTTCTTGTTGAAGCACAAGAGCACTTTGTACAGTGGTGTATTTGAGAATGCTGTCAAGAAGTATCGCCAGAGGACAAAGATGATCACAAGGAGTTAAACATTCCTGGATTAGACCCTCTGTCGTTGAAGGGTCATTGGCTCAAGCACAACAAATCTTGAAAGCTCTCCTCGGAAAAGTCCTTGAACAGATGGGAGCCTTCCATCAGTATATTCAGTATCTCCTCCAGGCCCAATGCAGGGAATTAATTATCAGGGACCTGATGGTGATGTTGTATGATATCAGCCAAACTCAGGAACTGGATGACAGGATGAAAGAAGAGATTTTGCAGGACGACAAGGCAAAGAATGTAAGCATGAGTCTATGCCTTATTACTTTTTCACTTTAAGTGATTAAATCTATTTCTAGATGCCCTGTATCCTCAATTTTGAGAGTAAGTGCTTTCCCAGAGTTTTGCTGTGATTCTGACCCACTTCCAGGGGTGCTTCAAGAGCTTATTGATGTTGCTGGAGGCTCACAATCTGTGTTAGTTGAGAGAAATATAATAGTGGCACCTTACAAGGAACAGCAACAGGGGATTAAGTGTGAAAATCCAGAGGGACATGCCTCAGGGTCTGGCACCTATCAAGACAATACTCCTCATGGCTTGGATGTTCTGTGATGGGTGCATCCTATTATGAGCAGGAAAACAAGCGTGCTGGAAAATTGTCTAGATGGACGAGAACAAGATTCTCAGTGAGCGAGGGTAAAAGCAACACTGAGGGTGAGAAGCGGACAAACCACGGTTATCTACTGAGTGGGAGTGGAATGTCTCGAAAACGAAGATCAAGTGAGTACAGAAATGATATGAGCACATGATCTGATATGTCTGAAATAACATAAGTTGGATCAAACAAGCAAAACTAAAGATGAGTCTTGGAAGGACAAAGTAAACTTGAAATAACATGACATGCCCCCTCAAGTTTGAGAGAGGCCAAGAAGACAGGCAAACTTGGTAAGCTTGATACGAATCAACGGTTTGGTGAAGACGTCAGCAGGCATGTCTTCCGTCCCATGGTGATCGAGGAAAATAATGCCATCATTGTACGCCTCGCAGACATAGTGGTATCGGATGGTGATGTGTTTAGTGCGGGAGTAGAAGGTCGTGTACTTGGCCAACTCAATGGCGGACTTGTTGTCAGAGTGCAGGATGATAGGATAGTCAAGCACAAGAGGAGAGTAAACACTGGGGACAAACCCCAGTTTCCCAGCCCGGTGTAGTGCCTCCAGTTCTGGAGATGTGGGATTCTGATGTTTGCTGTCCTCAGTCCTCATTCCTCCTCTTTGCTTTTCCTCTCCTTCGCAACCTTCGGAACTTCTTCCTCTTCGCCGGCACTTCCTCTTTGCAAACTTCCTCTTCACAAACTTCCTCTTCACTGGAACTTCCTCTTCTCCAGAAGGCTTTCCCCTTTGCTTGGTTCCCCCCTTTTATGATGACTTTCCCCTTTCATGACAACTTTCCCCTTTTCTCCTCTTTCCCTATGACTTCGCCATTGCATCATAGGTCCCTATTTCACAGTTTTCCTCCTTTTTTCTCTGGATCCTTCTCAGAGCAGACCTTAGTATATATATCCTGTACTAGCTACTCTGGAGAACATTGCGCTCCATCCTATTGAAGTCCAGTCAGCCATGTTCCCCTCCTCTGTCAGGAACATGGTATTTTTAAACTTTTTATAACACGCTCTTCGAACTCTTCTTACCATTTCGTATGTTTGAATGCTTCACGCTCTTTATCCTTCACACCCATCATTCAAAACACACAACGCACATACATTCACGGCAAACGGAACTACAAGGCTATACTAATGCTTATACAACGTCCAATCAAAAGTCGACTCTATCTATGGCGGGTACCCAACGCATCAGCTGTCCATCCCGAGAATTGAAGAACTGGCCCCTCCTCGCAAGGATCTCTCCGAACATGGCATCCCCATCATCCGTGCTCAACTGAACGTCTAGTTCAAGTTGATACAAAGATATGCCTTCGTAGGGACCGACCAACCGCCCAGATGTCACCAAACTGTGGAACACTTGGTCCCACATCTCCATCACCAGGTGACTGCTCGGCAGCACTGTTGACGTAGTCGAAGAGAGACCCTCCGTCTCCCTCATCGGAGGCCTGGGTGGGATCCTGTACTGCGAGTCGAGTGAGGTGCCTGAGCTGGACCTCCGACTCGACCTGTCGGTTGGGACGATTGACCCTGTATCGGAATGGTCTTCCCGTACCTCGACCAGACTCTTCACCATCCAACTCAGCTGGATGCGGGTAAGGGTAAGCAGAGGGAGCCATGCAATGATCGTTGCGGTGTCGGGAGCGTTTACAACGTTGCCCCTTCGTCACCAGACGTACCTCGGCGACCCTCGGAGCATCTTCGGCTCAGTCCATGACCATATCTTCGATCGGTATCAACTGACTGACACTGGGGGCAAGGGGTCACTTACCCAGCAATTACATTGTGATTACATTGTGATTTTTTAGACAATGTATCCAGCCTGTGGCCAGGAGGTACATGCTGAGTTCTTTTAGAAAGGACCCATCAATGTGACCACAATGTGGCCAGTGGGTCCATCTTGATCACTTTTAAAAAGTACCCATCAATTCGATCACAATGTGCCCTGTGGGTCCATGCGGGATACATTGTAAAAGTATTCATCAAAGTGGCCACTGGGCACTTTGCGAAAGAAACCAGGGTTTTCTTTCATACTATTATTTATAATTTATCCTACTTGGTGCCTGAGCCACTCATTGAGAGTTCTTTCAAAAAGTACCCTGCAATGCGACCACAATGTCCCCAGGGGGTTCTTCTCAATGTTTTCACAACTAACTCTCAAAGAAACCATTGAGTATCTGGTTGAATACTTTGTGGACACATTGCTGGATACTTTATAAAAGAACTCTCAATGAGTGGCTCAGGGGTATGCTGGACACATTGTAAGCAAAATCGTGAAAGAACCCAGGGGTTTCTTTCACAAAGTGCCCAGTGGCCACTTTGATGAATACTTTTACAATGTATCCCGCATGGACCCACAGGGCACATTGTGATCGAATTGATGGGTACTTTTTAAAAGTGATCAAGATGGACCCACTGGCCACATTGTGGTCACATTGATGGGTCCTTTCTAAAAGAACTCAGCATGTACCTCCTGGCCACAGGCTGGATACATTGTCTAAAAAATCACAATGTAATCACAATGTAATTGCTGGGTAAGTGACCCCTTGCCCCCAGTGTAAGCGGCTGCAATGGGCAGCGCCTGCAGTTCTCTTTGTTGGAGTTGGCCAGAGTAGAAGCCAGAGCCGGAGTCGGGATGGGAGCCTTGTTCTCTACCAGAGGCGTGGTGTAGGACAATGGGTTAGGCAATGGGAGTACCACCTCGTTGGCGTACTCCAACTCGAACGGAACATCGGCCGTGCCCTGTCCAACCAAGACAGGACCTTCCTTGCAGTTACAGGTCTTATCCTGAAGGGATTTGACCCGCGCAGTCAGCACGGACACCATATCCTCAAGTTCTTTGATCTAGAAAGACATCCTTCAGTCATTGTATAATCACAAAGGCTGAAAGACGTCTACCTTGCTGTTCTCCTCGTTGATCTTCTTGGAATGCCTGTCCAAGCGGTTATCCCACCTATCGAAGGCCCCTGTCATGTTGTCATCCCAAATACCCAAACCTGCAACTAGGTCTTGATGGTTTGCAACCATCGCCTCCAACGCCTCGTTCGTTTTCCTCTGGAACTCAGCTATAGTCTCCTTCATCAAGAGACCCTCAGCGGACAGACGAAGCACGCCTGCCTTCGCCTCTTTCACCTCACACTCCAACCGTTCAACCTAGGCAGTTTGGTTAACGAGAGTCATACTCGTATATCCAAACAGAAAACCTACCCGGCTTTCCCCCTCTCGAACGAGTAACCACAACAGCGTGGTGGAAGTAGTGGCATGGCGGTAAACTAGCTGAACACTCTGGGTAGTCGGATACCCTAGAAAGAGTGAACAAGCAGTTGAGGTGGGTACCGGTTGAGTGTTGAGTTCTGTATGACCACCGGAACAGAAGATCTGTTCAGAGATGCCCGAAGATGTCTAATGGTTATGATATCAGACTTCTAATCTGAAGGTTCCGGGTTCAAGTCCCGGCGTGGGTTCCAGTTCAGCAGACGGCCTGAGGAATCGTTGCCCCGTGCTCCAACAGGTTCTGATCGTAGATCCCTCGCACGAGGGTGTACCAGAGCTCCTTGATAGGATGCTCCAACTCCCCGAAACTACCCCTCATTTGATGGATCGTCTTCTCGGCGATCATAGACCGGACCCAGAGCTCATCGTCCCAGGTCAACCCCATCAAATGTGGAATTGTCTCCCTGAGACATGCGGCGTCCACCTGCTGGACTATCTTCAAGATCTAGGGAAAGAGTTAGAACAAACAAAATAAGTTCAAACTCTCCCCCATACCTCTTCATCAGTGGTGTATGGAACCCCTGCCTCATTGGCATAGGTCTTGTGGGTGGCAGCACGACGGTCGATACGGGAGATGGTGGAGATCCCTTGAGCAACCTTGTAGGTATGGTTGTTGGGGAAAGACATGTTGGTGAGATGATGGGGAAGTTGCTGGTGTTGCTGATCAAGGATGGCTCCAAGAAGAGGTCCTTCTTATAGCCTAGATCGGTGATCCTTCATGTGACCTACCTCGATGCACCTCATTGGTCCGGGTCATATCAACTTCCGCCACTGTACTATCATCGTTGGCTTACTACATCAAGCTGACACCTCGGCCCACAGGACGGCCTTGGAAGAATTTCGTTCTGGAACGCCTAGAACACGCTGTCGTGACTGTCAGGAACATGGTATTTTTAAACTTTTTATAACACGCTCTTTCTTCGAACTCTTCTTACCATTTCTTATGTTTGAATGCTTCACACTCCTTATCCTTCCCACCCATCATTCAAACACACACACAACGCGCAATCCATTCACGGCAATACAAAACGACATGGCTATACTATGGCTATACAACGTCCTTCAGAAGTCGACTCTATCTATGGCAGGCCTCATGGTCATCAATGTTCCATCCCGGAGATCAAAGAACCGGCCCCTCCTCGCAAGGATCTCTCCGAACATGGCATCCCCGTCCTCCGCACTCAACTGAACGTCTAGTTCAAGTCGATACGAAGAGACTCCTTCGTAGGGACCCACCAGCCACCCAGATGTTACCGAACTTCTGAACACCTGGTCCCACATCTCCGTCACCGGGTGACTGCTCAACAGCGCTGTCGACGTAGTCAAAGAGAGACCCTCCGTCTCCCTCATCGGAGGCCTGGGCGGGATCCTGTACTGTGAGTCGGGTGAGGTGCCTAAGCTGGACCTCCAACTCGACCTGTCGGTTGGGACGGTTGACCCGGTATCGGAAGGGTCATCCCTCATCTCAACCAGACTGGTCACCATCCGACTCAACTGGACGAGGATAAGGGTAAGCCAAAGGTGCCATGCGATGGTCGTTACAGCGCCGAGAGCGTTTACAACACTGCCCCTTGATCACCGGACGTACCTCGGCAACCCTCGGAGCATCTTTGGCCCGGTCCACGATCATGACCTCATCCTCGATCTTCACCAGCTGACTGATTGGCTGTAGTGGACAGCGCCAACAGTTCTCCTTGTCGGACTCGGCCAAAGTAGAAGCCGGAGCTGGAGTGGGGATAGGAGCCTCGTTCTCTACCGGAGGAGTGGCGTAGGACGACGGGTTAGGCGATGGGAGTACCACCTCGTCGGCGTACTCTAACTCGAACGGAACATCGGCTGTCCCCTGCCCAACCAACACAGGACCTTCCTTGCAGTTGCAGGTCTTGTCCTGCAAAGACTCGACCTGCGCAGTCAACACGGACACCAGATCCTCGAGTTCATCAACCTAGGGAATGTCAACTTTTATCATTCGCAAAGAGAATGATGAAAGTCGCATACCCTGCTGCTTTCATCCCCAATCTTCTTTGAGTGCCTATCCAGGTGATCGTCTCTCGTATCCAAGGCACTGCGGATGTTGTTATCCCGAACCTTCAGGCCGGCGATTAACTCTTGATGGTTGGCAACCATCGCTTCCAACGCCTCGTTCGTTCCCTGCTGGAAGGCGGCCATAGTCTCCTTCATCAGAAGACCCTCGGTGGACAAACGAAGGACGTCTGCCTTCGCCTCCTTCACCTCACGCTCCAATCGTTCAACCTAGGCAGTTTGGTTAGTTGAGAGTCATACTCGAATATCCAAATGGAAAACCTACCCGGCTTTCCCCCTCTCGAACAAGCAACCACAACAGCGTGGCGGAAGTGGTGGCATGGCGGATGGCCCGAGGAACGGTTGCCCCGTGCTCCAACAGGTCTTGATCATAGATACCCTGCTGCAGGGTGTACCAGAGCTCCTTCTTGGTGGGATGCTCCAATTTCCCGAACCTACCCCTCATCTGGAAGATCACCTTCTTGGCGATCATAGACCGGACCCAGAGCTCATTGTCCCAGGTCAACCCCATCAAATGAGGAATTGTCTCCCTGAGACATTCGGCGTCCACCTGCTTGACGACCTCCAAGATCTATTGGGAAAGAGTTAGAAATAGCACAAAATTATTTCAAACTCCCCCCCACCTGTTCATCGGTGGTTTAGGGAACCCCTGCCTCATTGGCATAGGTTTGCGGTTGGCGGCATGGTGGTCGATACAGGAGATGGTGGAGATCCCATTGGTGACTTTGTAGGTGTAGTTGTTTGGGAAAGACATGTTGGTAAGATGATGGGGAAGTTGCTGGTGTTGCTGATCAAGGATAGCTCCAAGAAGGCGTCCTTCTTATAGCCTAGATCGGTGATCCTTCACGTGACCTACCTTGACGAACCTCATTGGTCCGGGTCACATCAACTTCCGCCACTGTACCATCATCGTTGGCTTACTACATCAAGCTGATACTTCAGCCCACGGGACGGCCTTGGAAGAACTTCGTTCCGGAACGCTTAGAACACGCGCGCACTAAAAATAGGTCTCATGACCTTGACGACCCCTTTATGAACCCCTTTACGACCCTGATGACTTATTTATGATATCACGATAACGACCAACCCTGGACCCTGATCACACACGTGGATAGTCACATCACAGTCTCCTAACCGGAGGAAGGAATCACCATTATTTGGAAGGAGTGCCTTAGACTCTTTCTGGTTAGCCAAGTGAATGTGGAAGTAGCCGTTAGTGTGAAACACCGGCAAATCTGTAATCCCTCATGTCCCATGAGTCTAGGCCCGACCTCCTCATGTTCGGACGTACGTTGAGGTTGCCACTAGTCCGTGATGCTGTTACTACCTACAGACAACAAGGGATGATGTATGGTCTCTATCTTTGGCCTCTCCAAAGGAAGCATCCAAGAAGATTCTCACCTGACCCTTGGGTGTGATCCCCAGGTACGAAATTTCATAACCTCATGCCCCTTTTTCTTTTGGGACTAGAGTTATCTTTACCCCTATGTTTCATGCGGACATTCGTTATCTTTTATGCAATCCTTCACATGCTAGTAAGGCCCTTTGTCCTTTATTCTCCCACGCGTCATATTTGTTCGCTTCCCTTACTTAGCGTTCTCACGCTCCTTATCTCCCATTGTTCGGACTTGATAAGGGTATAGTAGGGTATTGACGTCATGGCCACTCCTTTAGTATAAGTAGCAACTGTGGCTGTATCGTAGTACCTTAGTTTTGTTACCTCAGGAAATCCTCTGCCCTTCTCAGCCCAGTTGCAGTTAAGGACAAGTCAGAGTTTCTTGTTTGAACACAAGGCATCCCCCATCTACTCTCCCTCCTGCTCTGCGCGTCAACTGCGCCTTGAAATTATAGAACCCCAGCGTTCACCTTATAGAATACCTCAAGTGTCCAGTTGATCAACTGGTGGAGTCATCAATCCTGCTGTAGGGATAAACCCTTGCTTGTTAAATTGAACGAAGTACGGTTTAGGTTGGGTTTCCCTTTAGGATTTCGACCTGACTTGTAGTGACCTCGGACAACCTACCGGAAGAATACAGATGTGATTGTTCTCTCACAAACTAGTTGGACTAGTGAGTACTCTGCGGAGTCGGCTCAGTGCACTGGTAGTTGTTGGGGTAGAGTGGCCCTGACAGTACCTTAGTTTTGTTACCTCAGGAAATCCTCTGCCCTTCTCAGCCCAGTTGCAGTTAAGGCCAAGTCAGAGTTTTCTGTTTGAACACAAAACACCACCATCTGCTCTCCCTCCTGCTCTGTGCGTCAACTGCGCCTTGTAACTATAGAACCTCAGTGTTTATCGTATAGAATACCTCAAGCGTCCAGTCGATCACCTGGTGGAGTCATCAATCCTGTTGTAGGGATAAACCCTTGCTTGATAAACCGAACAAAGTACAGTTTAGGTTGGGTTTCCCTTTAGGATTTTGACCTGAGTTGTAGTGACCTCAGATAACCTACTGGAAGAATAGAGACATGACCATTCTCTCACAGCTAGTTGGACTAGTGAGTACTCTGCGGAGTCGGCTCAGTGCACTGGTAGTTGTTGGGGTAGAGTGGCCCTGACATCCTCCTAGTCTGAAGCTTTGCTCTAGTCCCCTTGTTGTCCCCAGTGTCACTGGGGGCAAGGGGATACTTACCCAGAGGGTACATTGTGAGTACATTGTGAGTTTTGAAACCATTTGCCCAGCTGTTACCCACCAGGTACATGTTGGGTACTTTTTGAAAGATACCCATCAATTCGCCTGCATTTTACCCACTGGGGACATGGTGGGTACTTTGTAAAAGTACCCACTCAGGAACCCAGTGGGTATTTTTTGAGTGAAACCCCTGGGTTCTTTCACAATTCACTTTCCAATGTGCCCATCACAAACCTGAGCCACTCATTGAGAATTCTTCCATAAAGTACCCACCAATCTGATCACAATGTACCCAGTGGGTTTTTTTTAAAGAACTTACAAAGAACTCACAGTGTGGCTCAGTTTCATCACAAACTCTCAAAGAGCCCATTGAGTATCTGGTTGAGTACATTGTGATCAGATTGGTGGGTACTTTATGAAAGAACTCTCAATGAGTGGCTCAGGTTTGTGATGGGCACATTGGAAAGTGAATTGTGAAAGAACCCAGGGGTTTCGCTCAAAAAATACCCACTGGGTTCCTGAGTGGGTACTTTTACAAAGTACCCACCATGTACCCAGTGGGTAAAATGCAGGTGAATTGATGGGTATCTTTCAAAAAGTACCCAACATGTACCTGGTGGGTAATGGCTGGGCAAATGGTTTCAAAACTCACAATGAACTCACAAGGTACCCACTGGGTAAGTACCCCTCACCCCCAGTGTGTCTTCTTGCTTTCCTCAGTGCCTTCCCCTTGTGTTCTCTGCTTCCCTTGTCAAATCTTCTCCCTGGAACTCTCAGAACCCTCAGAACTCTTTTGGAACTCTCGCGATCTCTCTGTTCTTCTTGCTTTGTCTCTAGCTCTCTTCTGGTCTCTCCACCTTCACACTTTCTTCGCAACTGTTCCCCAGTCACTGCTAGGAGTTCCTTGACACTGTACAACCTAAAACCCACCTTCACAGGAACACTCTGGGCTCTGATCCTCTGTCCTCACGGAGGTTCCCCAGAAGATCCCCTGTTCACTGGGACATCGTAAATACATTGTAAGGAAATGGAAAATGTGCCTGGCAATGACCCACCTGGTACATCATAAATATATTCAAAATGTCCAGGTCAATTTCCTTAGAGTGTTGCCAGCACAGGAAATGCTCAGTACATTTATGGTGTTCCTGGTCATGTGATCTCAGTGTTCCCATTAGGTAATCCATGGGAACATCATGAATTTTCCCAAAGAAATACCCATGATGTCCCTGAGTGGCTCATTGAAAGAAAACCCTGAGTGAACCCACAGTTGCCCAGGTCATGTGACCTTGATGTCCTGATTAGGTAATCTGAGGGTAAACCATGAATTTTCCCAAAGGAAGTAACCATGGTGTTCCTGAGTGGCTCATTTACAGTGTTCTTTCTGTCACGAACACGTGACTGTCAGGGCCACTCTTTGCCCTTCAGGTACCAGTGCTGTTGGTGAGTCGCAACTCCAACCAACAAGAAACAATGGGGCAAAGGGGGAACGACTTCCCTATATCCACCCAAAGTCTACGTGGTCCAAAACGCGATGGACGAGCGTTCTCCGGTAGGTTGTCCGAATTCACAGCAGGAGTGCCGAGCCTCTATCTGACAAATCCCTATTGTCGTCTGAGGGCAGATGTAAGAGCCTGAGGATGGCGCCTCAAACTGTTGCTTGATCAAGAGAGCGACGAGGAACTCCTTTTCGTAAGCGCGTTCGCTGGTTCTTGATACAAGGCTGAGAGAGAGAGGAGAGCGAACGTGTTCAAAGAGGTACTCGATAAGCTCTTCAGTGGCCTACACCAAATACACCGATGCTGCAAGGAGAAGAGGACTTCCCGAGATATCAAAGATAGGGAATCCTCAGCTACTCTACTGGTACCTATATAGGAGAGTGGCCGGGACAGAGATAATCCTATCTAATAATAACTCGGAGCAAAGAAGGGCCGTGAGTAAGCCAGAACAGTAAGCGGCCCGGAATGTAGAATAGAAATAATAAAGGAATGACTAATGGGTCAGGTTTCGTGAGAGAACAAGAAAGGGGTCATGATGTCGTGTGGGAAAGGAATGACAAAGAACAATATCACATGCGAAGACTGACCAATAAGAGGACGACGCATCAGCTCGTCTGATCGAAATAACAAAAGACTGAGTGGGGCTCTAATGTCAAGACAAAGGTATGGAGGTCTGGACCAGTGAAACGATGGACTGATCCAATGGCGAATAGGGCGCGAGCACTTTCGGTGGTCGGATAAAGCATAGCGCGAACCGGCCGTTGGATCCATCAAACTCCCTTCTTCCCAAACCAACAATCCCACCAACCAACTACCCATTCATCATGCCCATGATCTCTGATCGTGTCTTCCGCGCTGAGAACAGTACCGCCACCATCGAGTCTGTGGATCCACGCTCCGTGCAGAACAAGGGTTACTTCCTGCCGAATGCCAACGTGGCGTACCCCAGTTACCGAGAGGTGCGACGTCACGTGTCGCCGTTTGTTGGCAACAACTGACATCGCAGTCATAGACCTTCACGGCTGCCGATAAGGTGGATGCTCGTCAATTGGAGGCGACAATTGCCAAGCCTCCCAGCTACCTGACCATGGACGACGAGTTGTGGTATCACAACTTGATCGACCACAAGCTGCAAGAGTCGATGCGGGGGGTGACGTTCAACACCGAGCTGTGCATGCCATGGGAGACTCCGGTGGCATCTGCGCTGTGGGGCCTTCTGCGGATGGGGATCTACGACCTAGGGAATGGCGAAGGAAGGTGGCCTGGAGCTACTCGCTCCCAACACTACACAGCCACCGTTGGTCACCGCCTTTGGTTCCTTTTGAGGACAGAACAGAAAGCGGTGAGTCGGTCTGTGCATCCCGCTTGTGGGATAACACTGATTGGCTTGTAGAACGAGTGGCTGAAACGCGAGGTGAAGGAAGCGAAGGACGATGCTCGCAGGATGTACTCGGAGGCGTTGGACACCAAGAAGACGCTCCTCCTGATGAATGATACACTTCGCGTGACGTTCGAGAGCGAGATGCTGGCGATGCGGGAGGAGCACAATCGGTTGGTCGAGTCGTTGAAGGAACGGGACGACACCATCCAGCGAGACCTGATTGAGGTTGATCGATGGCTCAACCGTCACAGAAGGGCGTTGAACGAATTGGACACCAAGGTCAGGGCGACTTCTCCTGGTCTTTAACCAAGAGAGCTCATGCCACTTCCAGGTTGATACGTTGGACGATGCCTTGCCGTTGCTGGGCGCTCGGGTCGAGTCCATGAGTGAGCGGCTATGCCACTGTCGCACTCGTTCGCGATCAGTGGCAGCGGTTTGTGATGAGTCTGAGGACGAGTCGATTCCGGACAGGATGGCTTCCCCTATAGGTCGGGATGTCGGTTGACATGTTTGACTTGTCCGCTGACATTCCACTAGCCTCTGATGGTTCGTACCGTACACCGGCGCATACCGATGGTGGGGAGGAGGTCGTTCGTGAGACGTCCAAGGAGACGGCGGTTAACCCGGTTAGCAGTTTGCCCGAATTGGAGTATGCGGGGGAGAACGAGGTGGCACTGGGGGCAAGGGGTCAAATACCCAGTGGGTACATGCTGAATACATTGTGATCACAGTCAAAAAGTGATCACAATGTGCCCAGTGGGGGAAATTTGAATACATTCAAAATGTGGATGGCCATGTGAGTCCAATGTGCCCAGTGGGCACATTTTGATTGTGATCACAATGTACCCATCAATGTGATCTCAATGTGCCCACTGGGGACATTTTGATTGCAATCACAATGTACACATCAATGTGATCTCAATGTGCCTGCTGTGCACATTTTGATTTCTTTCACAATATTCCCATCAATGTGTTCCCAATGTACCCAGCTCATTACATAATAGTTTCTTTCACAATGTTGTCCACAATGTGTCCAGCATGTGGCTGAGCCACTCATTCAAAATTCTTTCACAAAGTACCCAGTGATGTGTCTAGAATGTGTACAGCCATACACATAATGATTTCTTTGAAAGTTCATGATGAAATTGAACAATATTGAGATTACATTGTGATTACTTCAAAAAGAACCCCCTGGGGACATTATGGACACATCACTGGATAATCTTTGAAAGAATTTTGAATGAGTGGCTCAGGCACATACTGGACACATTGTGGACAACATTGTGAAAGAAACTATTATGTAATGAGCTGGGTACATTGGGAACACATTGATGGGAATATTGTGAAAGAAATTAAAATGTGCACAGCAGGCACATTGAGATCACATTGATGTGTACATTGTGATTGCAATCAAAATGTCCCCAGTGGGCACATTGAGATCACATTGATGGGTACATTGTGATCGCAATCAAAATTTGCCCACTGGACACATTGGGTTCACATGGCCAGGTACATTTTGAATGTATTCAAATTTTCCCCACTGGGCACATTGTGATCACTTTTTGACTGTGATCACAATGTATTCAGCATGTACCCACTGGGTATTTGACCCCTTGCCCCCAGTGTGGCCGTTCCGGTTCCGCCTCCTTCGATCTCTCCGGTGCATGGACAACGCTCCATTCGTGCCTGTCGATGGGTTCCTTACAACGGCGCTCGTCGTCCAGCCCATCGCATGTGTCCCAGTAATCCCAACGTCGTCCGACAGGGAGGAGACATCGAATCCACCGTCCTATTCCGACGCGACGATGTTACAGTGTCGCCTGGATCGTGGCGAGCTAATCCCAGTGGAGTCCGTAGACGTGAACGGATTGACGAACCTTACACTCTTGTCGGTCCAGCGTGCAGTGGAGGCCATGCGCTTGGTGGCTCAACTGACCGAGAGAGTGGAGGGTTGGTCAGTCCAGAGGACTCAGGATCAGACTATGGTCGATTCAGCGAGGAACCGCCTTCGCGCCGAAGTTCAGCTAGCCGTAGCTCATCGTCTGGAGGAAGCTCGGGTCATCGAGATGGTCGACGAGGAAGTTGTCGAGAGTGCCTCGGAGGGGACGGAGGAGGAGGTTGCCAGTGCTGAGGAGTACTGGCAGACTAGGTCTTGACGGCTAGAGTCGGTGCACGTTAGTTTCCGTTCATAGGGTCGGTGCGGATTCAACTCCGTTGGCCATTCGTCTTATGTCTTCGTCGCGGGTTCGCCCGCTTGTAATATCATCTGTGCCTTTGTCTGTGTCTCTTGATTGTCAGGCCGACGCGACCTCTACAGTTCAATAGCACTCTTGCTATCCAAACCTATCACGATCAGGGGTCAAACACACAGTTATAACCCTGTTGCAAACCCAGGGATATCGGAAGTCTCTTCACAGACTAGATTGGAGAAGAGGAGAAAGAAGGAGACAAGGGTCTTCAGGCACTCTTGCTCTAAGCACACAGCAGTAGAGGTCACGGAGAGTCTGATGATAACAAATCTAAGGAGTACAGGCTAAACTACTCTGAGTATATATACTACTTAGATTTGTGACGTGACAGTGACATGTAACTACACTATGGATACAAACACAGACAAACATGGTCCGTGCACAGCACTGCATGGTCTGTGCGTTACGTGGTGACTAATGCTACAAATTATCAGCTGATAAACGAAAGTGTGGCGGCCAATAGCAATTTGAGAGCATTACAAAGCAGTTACAAAGCATGACGTAGCCTGGGAATGTTCGGAAGGAATGTGGGTATGACTGACTAACAGCCAATGGCAAAAGGGGAGCATATGACTGTCAGGAACATGGTATTTTTAAAATTTTTTATAACACGCTCTTTCTTCGAACTTTTCTTACCATCTCTTATGTTTGAATGCTTCACATTCCTTATCCTTCCCACCATTCATTCAAAAACACACAAACGCGCATACATTCAAGGCAATACGGAACAACATGGCTATACTAATGCTTATACAACGTCCTCAAAAGTCGACTCTATCTACGGCAGGCCTGAAGGTCATCAACTGTCCATCCCGGAGATCGTAGTGCTGGCCCCTCCTCGCAAGGACCTCCCCAAACATGGCGTCACCGTCTTCGGCACTCAGCTGAACGACCAGTTCACACTGGGGACAAGGGCACAAATACCCAGTGGGTACATGCTGAACACATTGAGATTACAGTCAACAAGTGATCACAATGTGCCCAGTGGGGAAAATTTGAATACATTCAAAATGTGCCAGGCCATGTGTATCCAAGGTGCCCACTGGGCACATTTTGATTGTGATCACAATGTACTCAGCAATGTGATCTCAATGTGCCCAGTGGGGACATTTTGATTGCAATCACAATGTACCCACCAATGTGATCTCAATGTGCCCAGTGGGCACATTTTAAATTCTTTCACAAATTGCTCAGCAATGTGTTCACAATGTACCCAGCTCATTACATAATGGTTTCTTTTACAATGTTGTCCACAATGTGTCCAGCATGTGCCTGAGCCACTCATTCCAACTTCTTTCACAAAGTACCCAGTGATGTGTCCATAATGTTCCCAGGGGGTACTTTTTGAAGTAATCACAATGTAATCACAATATTGTTCAATTTAACCATGTATTCTCAAAGAAATCATCATGTATATGGCTGCACACATTATGTACACATCACTGGATACTTTGTGAAAGAAGTTTGAATGAGTGGCTCAGGCACATGCTGGACACATTGTAGACAACATTGTAAAAGAAACCATTATGTAATGAGCTGGGTACATTGTGAACACATTGCTGAGCACTTTGTGAAAGAATTTAAAATGTGCCCACTGGGCACATTGAGATCACATTGGTGGGTACATTGTGATTGCAATCAAAATGTCCCCACTGGGCACATTGAGATCACATTGCTGAGTACATTGTGATCACAATCAAAATGTGCCCAGTGGGCACATTGGATACACATGGCCTGGCACATTTTGAATGTATTCAAATTTTCCCCACTGGGCACATTGTGATCACTTGTTGACTGTAATCTCAATGTGTTCAGCATGTACCCACTGGGTATTTGTGCCCTTGTCCCCAGTGTCAAGCTGATAGGAAGAGATGCCTTCGAGCGGACCGATCAGCCTCCCAGATGTCACCGAACTGCTGAACACCTGGTCCCACATCTCCATCACTGGGTGACTGCTCGACAACACTATCGACGTAGTCGGCGAGCGACCCTCCGTCTCCCTCATCGGACCCCTGGGTGGGATCCTGCCTTGCGAGGCGAAGCTGGTGTCGGAGCTGGATCTTGGACTCGACCTGTCGGTAAGGACGGTGGACCCGATATCGGAATCCTCGCTCCTCACCTCGACCAGAGAGGTCACCATCCGACTCAACTGGTCGAGGGTAAGGATTAGCCGACGCGGTCATACGATGAGCAGGACGGCGTCGAGAGCGCTTGCATCGTTGCCCCTTAGTCACCGGACGTACCTCGGCGACCCTCGGAGCATCTTCGGCTCGGTCAACCTCCATGACCTCATCCTCGATCTTCACCAACTGATGGATCGGCTGCAGGACGCAGCGCTCACAGTTCTCCTTGTCGGAAGCGGCCAGAGTAGAAGCTGGAGCCGGAGTAGGAACAGGAATCGCGTTCTCGATCGGAGGCGTCGCATAGGACGACGGGTTAGGAGATGGGAGTACCACCTCGTTGGCGTACTCCAACTCGAACGGGACATTGGCTGTCCCCTGACCAACCAATTTGGGACCCTCCTTACAGTTACAGGTCTTGTCCTGCAAGGACTCGACCTGCGCTGACAACACGGCCACTACGTTCTCGAGCTCTTCAGTCTAGAAGAAGTGTCAGCTTCCCTCATTTCGTCTTCGAGATGAGGAAAGCTACCTTTTCATCCCTCCTGGCCAACGCCCCCTTAATGTTGTTGTCCCGAACCTTCAACCCTGCGATCAACTCTTGATGGTTGGAGACCATTGCCTCCAACGCCTCGTTCGTTCCCTGTTGGAAGGCAGCCAAGGTCTCCTTCATTTGAAGACCCTCCGCTGATAGACGAAGGACGTCTGCCTTCGCTTCCTTTACCTCCCGCTCCAATCGTTCAACCTAGGCAGTCTGATTAGTCGAGAGTCATACTCGAATATTCAGACAGAAAACCTACCCGGCTTTCTCCCTCCCAAACGAGCGACCACAAAAGGCTAGTGGAAGCGGTAGCATGGCGGACGGCCCGAGGAACAGTCGCTCCGTGCTCCAATAGATCCTGATCGTAGATCCCCCTCTGAAGGGTGTACCAGAGCTCCTTCTTGATCGGATGCTCCAACTCCCCGAACCTACCCCTCATCTGGAAGGCTACCTTCTCGGCGATGATCGTACGGACCCAGAGCTCATCGTCCCAGGTCAACCCCATCAAGTGTGGGATCGTCTTCCTGAGACGTTCGGCGTCCACTTCCGTGACGACCTCCAATATCTAGAAGCCGTTAGTTTGACATCAACACCAAAAGAATGTTCCTCTACCTAGAGGAAGGCGTTAGTGCGAACACACAAAGCTCTAGGTCTCCCCCATACCTGGTCATCAGTGGTATAAGGAGTCCCTGCCGCACAGGCGTAGGTCTTGCGAGCAGCGGCACGACGGTCGATGCAAGAGATGGTAGAGATGCCGTTGGCGACTTTGTAGGTGTGGTTGTTTGGGAAAGACATGTTGGTGAGATGATGGGGAAGTTGCTGGTGTTGCTGATCAAGGATGGCTCCAAGAAGACGTCCTTCTTATAGCCTAGATCGGTGATCCTTCACGTGACCTACCTCGACGAACCTCATTGGTCCGGGTCACATCAACTTCCGCCACTGTACCATCATTGTTGGCTTACTACATCAAGCTGACACCTCGGCCCGCGGGACGGCCTTGGAAGAACTTCGTTCCGGAACGCCTAGAACACGCGCGCACTAAAAATAGGTCTCAAGACCCTGATGACCCCTTTATGACATCACGAACCCCTTTTTACAACCCCTCATGACTTTACGATTACGATCAACCCTGGACCCTGGAACACACACGTGGGCACGGGGTATCAACATTTGGACACTGTGCTTCTAATCGGATAGTAACCCTATCTGATCTAGTTGTGCTTTGGAAGCAGAGTAGGCCCTAGCCGAGAACGGCGGCCGAAGAATATAATCCCTGGTGCCACTTAGGAAGAACGATATTCCCAGGTGCTATGCCTAATCAAGACTGGGTCTGATCAAGCGATTACGGTTGCAACTCCCAGGTTACTGCCTGTCCGTTGGTATCATACCACCTACCGACAACAAGGGATGTGTAGAGCTCCTTCGATCTCTAGCCAATCACAGAAGCTCAGAGACGGTGCTCACCTGACCCTTGGGTGTGGTCTAGACCCAGGTACGAACTTTCATGACCCCATGCCCCTTTTCTTTTAGGACTAGTGTTATCTTTACCCCTATGTTTCATGCGGACATGTCTTATCTTTTATGCAATCCTTCACACGCTAGTAAGGCCCTTTGTCTTTTATTCTCCCACACGTCACCTTGTTCGCTTCCCTTACTTAGCGTTCTCACACTCCTTATCTCCCTTTGTTCTGGACTTGATAAGGGTATATTAGGGTATTGACGTCATGGCCACTCCTTTAGTATAAGTAGCAACTGTGGCTGTATCGTAGTACCTTAGTTTTGTTACCTCAGGAAATCCTCTGCCCTTTTCAGCCCAGTTGCCGTTAAGGACAAGTCAGAGTTTCTTGTTTGATCCAAGACATCCCCATCTGCTCTCCCTCCCGCTCTGCACGTCAACTGCACCTCATAACTATAGACTCCCAGCAGTCATATTAGAACACCTCGAGCGTCCAGTCGATCAACTGGTGGAGTCATCAATCCTGCTGTAGGGATCAACCCTTGCTTGTTAAACCGAATGATGTACGGTTTAGGTTGGGTTTCTCTTTAGGATTTCGACCTGACTTGTAGTGACCTCGGACAACCTACCGGAAGAATAGAGACGTGATCGTTCTCTCACAAGCTAGTTGGACTAGTGAGTACTCTGCGGAGTCGGCTCAGTGCACTGGTAGTAGTTGGGGTAGAGTGGCCCTGACAATGACTAAGAAATAGGGGCATATGATGTCATGTGGGTCATGCGCAGTAAACAATAGAAATGATGACTCAACTCCTGAGTCGTGGAAGGGGCGTGGCATTTGGTATATAACCAAAGGGGGTTGGATGACTGGTCTTCCAACAAACCTCCCTTTGTTACACAGCCAACATGCCTCGTGCCTCTACTTGTAATCCCACTCGTCACTCTTCCTCTTACTCTCCTGTTCAGGAGAACAACTTCAATATTGACCGCTTCTCCCATGCTCGCCGCGATCCATCCCGCCCTTATCCTACTTTGGGAGCTGTTATGGACCGGACCGCCACCGCCGACCCTAATGAGGGGTTCTCTGATTTAGGTGGGGGCCCTGCTTGCGCATTCCGGTTTAGAAAACCAAGCTAACTCCTTTTGGGTTTCAGGGACTTCCTCCAAGCTGCTCGAAGGGTGTCTCGGCGCAAGTTGGCGCGCATCGAGACTAATCCTTATGCGGACGAACTCCTCAATAGGGGTGTTGAATTTGTGACTGAGGCCAACGAAACCTTCAACTCCGTGTTGGAGGCCAGCGTTCTCCATACGGGGAACGTTGGGTCCATGTTAATGGATGAAGTGGCTCATGTTAACGAGTGTATTGATGGTCGTCGTGAGGAGATAGAAGCCTTGGAGAATTGGAAAGAGGATATGCAGGGGGTCATTCATGGGCAGGAAGATAGCGTGGTTCGGCAGGGTGCCGACATCGATTTGTTGAAGGTAAGAAAGTTTGGGTCAGGAGTAATTGACCTTTCTAACTCAAACTTTCTTTTAGGGAGAGGTGACTACTCTCAAAGACCTGGTCCGGGCTCTGGTTACTAAAACCGGAGAATTGGAGGACGATAAGGTAACAGGTAGGGGTTGAAGGTTTTTGATATCTTCTAACCCTATTCGTTTTAGGTTCGCCTCACTCGTCGTGTCTCCAAGTTGACCGGAGAAATCCGGGATCTCCAACGGAGATGTAACAAGCCGGATGTCCGAGTCGAAGAAGAGGAAGGAGAGGAGGTTCTGTATCGGGCCGGATCGCCGATAGTTCCTAATCGGGCCAAGTCGCCGCCCGCTTGTTTGTTGGTCCGTCACACTGGGGACAAGCCCCCACTTACTGACCAGATACTTTTTGAATACATTGTAGTTCCATGTCCAATGTACTAACACTTTGCTGGGTGAGAACAAGGTGAGTTCTTTCGGAATGTACGGAACAATGTAACTACTACTTTCCAGCTCAGCACATTGTGGAAACATTCAAAAAGGACCAAATCATGTGACCACAATGTCCCTGATTAGTAATCGTCCTGTACTTTTTGGTTGTCCCAAAGAAAGTGATCAACAAGTACCTGCGCTGCAAATTGTGGTTTCAATCAAAATTTACTGGGTCATGTGACTACAAAGTACCAAACTGGTGAATGCTGAGTACTTCTGGAATGTCCTGAGCACATGTGTCCAAATTTTACCCGAGTGGCTCAAAGAAAATGTGATCACAAAGTACTGAGACTGAGTAAATCCTGAACACTTTTTGAAAGAAACCAAAATGTACTGAATTGTTTAAAAAGTACTGAGTGGCGATTCAGTACATTTTGGTTTCTTTCAAAAAGTGTTCAGGATTTACTCAGTCTCAGTACTTTGTGATCACATTTTCTTTGAGCCACTCGGGTAAAATTTGGACACATGTGCTCAGGACATTCCAGAAGTACTCAGCATTCACCAGTTTGGTACTTTGTAGTCACATGACCCAGTAAATTTTGATTGAAACCACAATTTGCAGCGCAGGTACTTGTTGATCACTTTCTTTGGGACAACCAAAAAGTACAGGACGATTACTAATCAGGGACATTGTGGTCACATGATTTAGTCCTTTTTGAATGTTTCCACAATGTACTGAGCTGGGAAGTAGTAGTTACATTGTTCAGTACATTATGAAAGAACTCACCTTGTTCTCGCCCAGCAAAGTGTTAGTACATTGGACATGAAACTACAATGTATTCAAAAGTACCTGGTCAGTAAGTGGGGGCTTGTCCCCAGTGTCATGAGAACAGGTTAGTTCCCATCGACGATGAGGTCATTGAGATCGGGAGCGACGAATTCTATCAGAACGTAGGAGTCGTCCGCAGGGACACTCCTCGTCCTGAGTTTGTGTCTACTCCTTGGGGTAGTCGTCGTCAATGGCCTGCTCTGGAGTATGACCCGTACGCCGAGTTCGTTCCTGATAGCGAACCGAACTCTGATACGGAGCTTCCAGATTACAATGATTTGTCGGACGTGGACCCGAACGAGATCCGGGAGCAGAACTGGGTGAACGAGGAGTTGGTGAGATCGGCATTGGAAGTAGTACAAAGGATCCGAAGAGATATTGATTAGATAACTCTTTTGTACTGTTGGCTTCCAATGAATCTTCTTTCTTGTCTATTGCGCGTGATCCATGAGTCGTAGAGCATAATGGTTTTCATAAGTCCAATCCAAGGGTCAGATTAATAAGCCGGTTGACTTCTGCGAGAGGTCAGCGCGCGACGCTTATTAATACATCCCTTGTTGTCGGTAGCCTGAATATCTACTAGTCGTCCAGGGGCAATGGAGGGCCAGGTAGGGGGGATCTTCGTATGAAGATCCGCCGGTACATGTTCACGTATTATACCTCAGGTCTTCTGGGGTATCTTGACTAGTAGCACGTTCCACGTATTGGACTTTGAGTCGTTAAGCATAGGGCATACTGCATAATAAACAGTTTACCGCCGTGTTTAGGGCAGGGCACCAACTGACTTAGTGGTGATGAGGCGTTAAATAAAGGAAATAAAAAGGGGGTAAACGGCGAAATCATCACATTGATGACGTGTGATTCGTGATAAGGGGAAGAGATAAGATAATAAAGGGGTATAGGTAAGGAAAGTGATCGAAAGTTGGGTGTGAAAATGGTTCAAAAAGAAGTTAAAATTCAGCACGCTGACAGTGACATATTGACAAAGATCACGCAGGTCATTCAAGACGTTGGTCTTATTCGCAGCAATGGTAATAATACAAGGAGGAGCAAAGATAAGACTAAACCAGAAGGAAAGGATCTACTTTACAAACGCAGTCCTGATCCATCAGACAACGATGGGCAAAGTGAAAGGGGTTGTATACCAACTGAGGGCAGTACGAATAGTCCCTCGAAACCGGATCCACCCAGCAGTCCCGGCATCCCAAGACATTGTGCTCCAACCCATTGAACATATCCCTCCTCACTGAATCTAACCCTTCACGGACTAGATCGAACCCATACTTCTCCTGAAGACTCACCACTTCCAACTTCAGCCGCATTTGAACTTGACGAGCCTTGCTCGACGGACGACACCACTGACCAGTACGAGTCATTGGACTCTTGCGCGACCTCTTCGGGGTCCTCTCCACCATCTGAAGAGTTGGAGCAGGACTCCAAGGAGGGGATTGAGGGAGAGGAATGCCCTGATCCTGGCGGAGCCGGAGGGACGACGGGGGAGGACTGAGGGGGGTCGGTGCAGTAGGCACCATGGCATTGATGTCCGAAGTATCGGAAGAGAGATGCCTGGAAAGGTCCCCAATGTTCCAAGGTGAAGTGAGTAAAGCCGTCATTAAGACTGTTCACAACCACGTACAGCACGTCCAAACGTTTCTCCAACTTTCTGATCCTATCCTCCCGCTCTCGCTCCATGGCATCCAACAAAGGGGAAACACCAGGAGCTCGCATGACAGTCCTGTTGGGGTCTTTGTACCCAGCTTGATCACAAAACTGAGGAGGGGTGTGGTGGGCGGTCAAGAAGTCCACGGCCACCTGATTATTGTGGGCAATATTGGCAGGGGTATCGTACAGATGCTGTTCAACGTCATAGGGGGTATTGACTGCATAAGGAGAGGTGGAGACAAAAGGAGTAGCAGCAGCGTTGAGAGACATGGTAATAGAAGAAGATATTTGTGAGAGGAGTATTGGTGTAGATTGGTGGGAGTGGAAAAGAGACGATGAAGGGAAAGACCAAGAAACCCCGCAACCTAAATACGCCCAAATCAATGGGAAGCCCAAAAGAGTAACAACAAATGCACCATTTCTCATTATTATCCCAAAAAGGATAAATGAACCCTCAGCCCCAATCGATCCCATCAGTCCTGGGAGAAATCCCCACCGATCATGGGAAATCCCCATCACCCTTCTATTGCTACCATGAAACACGAAAATCCCCATTGTATTCCTATTGACTCACTTCCCATTGTTCCCCTAGCAGTATGTACCATCAATTGTCTTAAGTTTTACTTCTCTGACTCATACACCCTGCCCTAAACTATGCACAGACCACGTCAACTCTTGTTTGACTCATTGTAAGATTACTAAGCATGTAGAGGATTGGGTATATAAGGAAGAGTGTTTGCTCCTTTCTTTCCCCATTCTCAATCTCTTCTGTACTTGTCTACTAACTGCTCAATAAACAAAGTAAGCTGGGGAATTCTCCTTACGCATTACTCTTCATCTGACTCATTTAGCAGAAATCCTCCTGCCAGTGTATGTTCAGTGCCCCTAACCCCTTCCCCTCTACTAGTCATATTCAGCGTCTGGTTATCCCTGACGCCAGACGCTCCATCTGGGAGTATAAACTCATCAGGAGTCTTCAAGTTAATAGAACCTCTGGTCTATTAGCTCATCACCCCTATTACTGTCCCTTCGCCACCCTCGACGCCGGTGTTACCACCCCCCCATTCCTACTCGGGGCTGATCACCAGTTCCTCTGGAGATCCGACTTCACTGAAAGTGTGCTAGCCACCGTCTACTTCAGTATTAGTCCTGCCTTTTATTTCCCTACCCCTCGTATTCATCTTACTACCAACGTTCACACTCACTGCCCAGCTATCATTGTTCTCTGGTGGGACATACCAACTGATCTACCCTTTGCTGTTATAGAATACCTCAGTAGTTTTGAACGACTCAGTGATCAAGACTTTGAGCCGTTTATTCAACATCTAGTTGAATTCTGCAGCGACTACAACTCGCCTATTCACCCTTATCAATTCGAGTCACCCCTCGCTCTTGATATCCCACCTCCTCTCGTCTCTACCCCAGGAACCCCCTTCCTCAAACCTCATCCCGACACACCCTATCCCGCTAATCCTCTAGCGCCCCACAAACAGTAAGCAGGCCTTCAACCCTAACACTTTCCAGTGTTCCCAGTGGTGTGATCACGGTGTTCCGAGTCAGTAAAATTCAAATTGAGCCTTAATGGTGCGCCGGAGTGCACCAGTGTGGTATATCCTGAAAGTACCAAGGCCTTTGACCATGATGTACCAAAATTCGGCAAACCATCAGGAAACTGTGGGAACACTGAAAGGAAACTGGGGACACTGGGAACATCATAAACTCATTCAAAATGTTCCAAATTTCTCAGTTTCCTTTCAGTGTTCCCACAGTTTCCTGATGGTTTGCCAAATTTTGGTACATCATGGTCAAAGGCCTTGGTACTTTCAGGATATACCACACTGGTACACTCCGGCGCACCATTAAGGCTCAATTTGAATTTTACTGACTCGGAACACCGTGATCACACCACTGGGAACACTGGAAAGAACACTGTGAATGAGCCACTCAGGAACACCATGGTTACTTCCTTTGGGAAAATTCATGGTTTACCCTCAGATTACCTAATCAGGACATCAAGGTCACATGACCTGGGCAACTGTGGGTTCACTCAGGGTTTTCTTTCAATGAGCCACTCAGGGACATCATGGGTATTTCTATTGAAAATCTAATGGGAGTTGCAGGAGAGTCTTGCAAGGAGAGAGGCCTTGTGCCAGTTTGCAACAGCAGGGGAGTGTGTGAGGGGTTACTGGGGTTGTTGAGAAGGTATAGGGTGTGAGCCACAAACCGTGCACAGAGTGGAGGCAGGTCAACAGGTAGTTGATACCACCATAACCATGACACATATACAAGCCTTTCCAAAATCCAGAGTTTTGAAAGTTTAAGACTTTAACCCAGCAGGTAACAAGAAAAACATGTTAAAATTGATTTCAGTACTAACAGGATCTTAGAAGAGAAATGCATTCACAACCATTCTCTACCTAGCCAATACATGACTAAAATCAAGAATCAACACATCAGTGGGCCCAAAGCACATGACTAAGTGCTGATCATCCCACTGCACATCGATAGGCTTTCTGAAGGACTTGGGCAGCTGAAAAACCACCCTTCCATTGACAACAACCTGGACCTGAGACTGAATGAAGTCCCATAGCATAGTGCCATTGGGGTGGAGTTTGCTTGGGGGTATGTTGGACAATTGGATAGGTGATGATCCTGGAATTCCAAAGTCCCACCCCTGGTATCCTGATTGGGGAGAACAAGCCCAGACCCTTGGGCCATCTGTGACTAAGGATCCTATACCCCTCATATAATCAATCTGTACTTCACCCAAAACTTTCCCTGTCATGATGGACCAAGCCTGAATGTGGTGGTAACCCAGACAGAAGATCTTGGATCCATCCCCTGCTATCTTAAGACTCTCAACCTCTGACCCAGATGGATTTGGTACCAGAATGAGTTCCTCTTCACTAGCACCATAAACACAGATTCTTTCCTCCACATCCCAAGCAAAGATTAACCTGCCATTGACAAATTGACCATCTCTTGTGCTGTTGCCTACAGCTGGAGTTTGGAAGGATGCCTTGCAGAGGCCAGTTGAGATATCCCAGATCCTCACTGTCCCATCTGAATCACTTGTGATAGTGATCCCATCTTTTGCTTGCAGAGTGGTGTGGACAACTTCATGTGAAGAGGAGGATATAGGATCCAGATTGGTTACAACTGACTCTGTTGATAAAATACCAATCTGCCAGAATTTGACTGACTTATCATCAGATGCTGATATGAGAGAGGATGGAGAGGAAAATGCAAGGGCAGTGATGTCATCAGTGTGTCCAATGAATGTCTCAATGGGATGAGGGTCTGAGCTTGCAATGTCCCAAACATAGGCAGTTTTGTTAACAGCTGCAGCAATGAGCTTGCCATCAGGGGAGAAACAGCAGTATTCAGGAGTGCCATCAGTTGCATGGACTTTTTTGATCTCTGCTCTTGATTCAACAGCTTGAACTTTGATAGTCCTTTCATTGCATAGAGCAAACTGTTTACCATCCAAGGAGAGGGCAAAGCAATGACCATCATATGATGGTTCAATCTGGCAACCATTGATGTCCCAATGTAAAACTGTATCATTCCTAAGTCTGCTGACAATCTGTTGGGGATCTGTTTGGGAGAAGCTGACTTGGTACACATGCTCCTGTTGCTCTATGACACAGTGGCACTCCCCTTTTGAAATGTTCCACAGATGAATTGTGTGATCAGAAGACCCTGAGGCAATGGTGGCAGAGTCTGCTGAGATGGAAACACTCCAAACCAAGCCTTGGTGACCAGAGAAGTCCTTGACAGTTCCACCAGTCTGTATATCCCAAAGCTTGACAATTGTGTCATCACCTCCAGATGCAAGCAGTTTCCCATCTGATGAGAAGGTGACAGAGTTAACCTCATCAGCATGTCCAGAAAGGGTTGCTGTGCAGCTACCAGTGATTGCATCCAGGATGATAATGTCTCCAGATTTCAAGCCAACTGCAATAGTGGCATCCCAGTGTGAGATTGTCAATGATCTGGAGCTAAGAGAAACTGTGCGAGAACATTTTCCCCATTCAGCTTGAAGTCCCTTGACCACCCTCACATCTTCTGACACAGTTCCATAACATCCATAAAGCCATGATGAAGAAGGGCAGAATGGGAGGGCAAAAGAGTATATCTGGGAAGGGTTGTTATGAATTATGTCAAAGTGTTCCAGTAGAAAACGCTGGGTGTCATTTGCCCACTTCAGTGAGACTCCTGCCTGAATTTCCATCAACTAAAGTCTGGCAAATAGTCCAGACATTACTTACTGTAGCATACCATTGCTCAACATCATTCATGGCATAAATCCCGACCTCAAGGCTCCTTGTCAGCACGAGGACTTCAATCCAATACAACAAATTTGTTGCAAAGAATCCATCAATTGCCTTCTGTACTTCCCCAACATATGGGCTGTCTCTAGGAATCTCCAGAAGGTGTTTTGACCAAAAGCAACATGCATATTCCAAAGCATCTCCAATGTTCTCCTTTTTTCGAGCAGAGAGATCTTTGAGCTCAGTGAGATCAATAAAATCATCCAAGTTGCAGATGTTCTTCTTCAACCTTTCCCTCATCAACTCCAGGCATAAAAGGAGAATTTCTGCATGGTGAACTTTGGGGTTTATGAAAAACCATTTGTCTTTGCATCGCTCTGGGTCTGTGAGGAAATCTGGGAATGACTTATGGAAGGCCTGAATTGGATCCTCTGCTTTTTCTGGTACAAGGAGAAGGGAGTGGAGGGGGCGGATGGTAGTGGGGATATTGATTACTCTGAGGAGTTTGGATAACTCAGTTACAGAAAGGGGGTTAAACACAAGCAACACTGCTCCAACAACAGTTCTGAACTGGGAGTATGCCTTCTCCTTGTTCTTATTGCTGGCAATGGCACAATCAATGGCTTGCTCAAGAATCTGGGTGTATAAAGGGTCAATTCCCTTTCCTTCTTCACTAAAGCTTTGTGGGAGTGAGGTGATTTGCTCCAGTTGTTCAGTAGGTGTGAAGCCTGTGGATGCCACATATTTGATGGCTGTTGAAGCGTAGATGAAGTAACCCGCTGCCTTTTTACAAAGGATTTCAATGTGGGATGGATTTGGCCAAGCTTGTGTGAAGTCACAATCACTCCGGTTTTTAGCAATTTCATTCAACCGTGTCCTAAAGAACAAGCTGAGGTCTTTGTCCACTAAGGAAGGTTCAACTTCGTGTAGCCTAAGGACTTCTGTGATTGGTTGGAGTGACTTGAGACGAAACCCTGATCGGATTGGAGGTTCAGGACGACCAGTGATAAAGAACTTGACAGTGGGGATCTGTTTTACGTATCGGGAGAGGACAGAAAGGATGGCAGAGGCAGGTTGATCATCCTTGCATTCATCAAGGGCATCAATGATGATGAGAGTGGAAATGGGGGTTGCTGTGAGGGGGCCAACAATGGCATCCTGCAACTGGGAACAGAGAGATTTGTGCCCAATGTCAGGATCAGCTCCCAGGACTTGGAGCAGTTGCTGTCGAAAGGAGGGGTACCGATATGCAAGTTGAAAGGCGAGAGTTGGAAAGATTGCTTGGATGTTGCTCCTGTTCTCAGAATCTCGAGAACAAAAGAAGCTTGCACCAAGCTTCCCTTCTGCAAAGGCAATCTCTGCAAAGGTCTGGGCAATGGTAGACTTGCCGGTTCCTGCCAGGCCGTTGAGCCAGAAGATGGGTTGGCTTTTCTTGTCCTCCATCCAATCTCCCAATTTTAGGAGAATGTCAGTCCTTGTACCCCCCAGACACCCCTGCCTGATCCCAGAAGAGTGTCCAGCATCAGGGGTGTGTCTCATGTTGTTCAGGAGGTTCCGATCCACAATTTCCTACTTCCAGGTTATACATAGCGTCAGCAACAAGAGAATGATGCTCACAATAAGCTGGCAACTCTTGTAATAGATGTCTTGTTGCAACAAAGTCTGAAACAAGCATCAGCCATGGAAACTGAATTTCTTCACTTCACAAACCTGGTAGTCCATCACTGCATCTCGGACATCTCCAACTACCCCCACAAGCTTATCTGCATTTGCAACATTGTTGAAAAACCCCTCAAATTTTCCTTGCTCCTTCAATGGCTCCAGTTCTTGAAGAACCTTGTTCAGCTTCCTAACAATCAGCAAATTGTCAGATTCAGATCTTGACCTCACAAAGGGTAGGCTTACTCTGTCAATTGTTCTCTTCTTTTTCGCTCTTTTACATCGCCCTCAGGAACGGGTTCACAGAGTTGTTCAGCAAGTGCCTTGACCCGTGGTGCCAGTGTTTCTATGTCTTGAAGATTTGCATTTGTACGCTGGCAAACCCATAAGCATTGTGCATTGAGTACACAGGAGACAGGTCATACCTCGCAATTCTCAAGGATAAAGCAGAGACCCCCCGCAACTGACTTGAGGGGGCCAAAGGCATCTGCCGTGTCTCTCACCCCACGGAGAAGTAATTTGGCCGTGGCAGACGCGGTGGATTTCCAGTTTGATTTTTTCTCGCCTGTAACGGCGCCCGGTTCGGCGGCAACCCCGTGTTGAAGATCCTTCGGTGCGTGATCAGAAACGGGAGCAGGATCTAAATCGTTCACGGAAATGAGAGACCACAGCAGGAATATCGAAGTTCACATACCGTTGGATTGTGCGCTGTCCCGAATCGTGGTGTCCGATAAGGCTTGCTCAACCTTTCCACCGTGTCCAGTTGCTGCCACAGTCTCGACGCCTGGGCGCGGATACGAATGTGGAAGATGACTGATTTTGTTTTGACCAGCATCGATCTCTCCCTCGCCTTCTTCATTGGCTTTGCTCTCGAATATGGGGACAGTCTCTGATCCATCTTGTCGCGCAGGGCGGTCAGTCGAGCGGACGTGTTCTCCGACCGTACCAGGTCCGCTGGGTTCGAGATCACGGTCGCTGCCCCCTACAAAGGGGGACTCTGCTCGTGAAAGCGGTTCCTCCAAGTCAGCTCTCCCCTCGCCAGTGCCAATGCGTTCCCCGTCCTGGTTACGTCTGCTTCGTTTGAAGGGACGCTTGATACGATTCTTCGCTCTGGACAAAGTCTCTCGGAAGCTCATGTCGATGTGAGACCAGCGATTGAAGATGAAGATGGTGGTGCGATAACGGATGATGGCCCTCGTGGCTTCGGCGCGATTCTGCGCTAGCGCTAAGCGTGGGTATCATCCCACAGCCACACCGTGGACCTTCGTTCGACTTCACTTTCTATTGGTTTTCACTGCCATTTTCCAATGCGGTATGTCTAGTCAACGTCCTGTATACCTCGGATAGGTACTTACACTTGAGACTGCCGAGAGTTCACCTCCAGCGTCACCGCTCAGCCTGATCCCCCAGGCCGGACCGATTTCACCCCGCTCTTGAGCTAGCCAATCACCCATTCTCGCTGCGGTTATTGTCAAGTCAATTCCAGTCCGATTCATCAATGACAGTGATAGCACGAGCCCGAAGATCCGCTCCGGTCCCAGCTCACAGGGTGTGCAGGACAGTATTGAGATCCCCCGGCGGAAGATCCAGATTGAACACCGGTGATCATGTAGTCGTGCGTGCTGAAAAATCGGAGGGTACGAAGGGAAATATTGAGGTGAGTATCGTATCGCTTGAAATGGGCAGGTTTGCGGCAATGTCACCATGAAGAACGGAGGGCTTCGGAGCATTTCTTTGGGGCGAAAGTGAGAGTGAAACGGCGGGAAGATACTTGGGTGGTTGGGGTGTTGACCTCAGCTCCACGATTCGGTGCGTTCCCTCACGGTCTGTCCGCACTGTTATATCGTTTTGTTGATTCAGGATTCGATGCGACTGCGAACGAACTTCCAGCTCCTCTTCTGAATTCCCTTCCGATCGCACGCCGTGATGGACTCTCAAGTTTGCACACTGACGTACGCATCGACTGTTATCCCCCAAAATTGCCGCACCAATTCCGCCGTCCTTTGTCAAGGGTTGCGCGGACGGAATAGTTCCATTGCCTCGTCCCACGCCTTCATCCCGAAGTCCTTTATTCGGCGCTATCGACTCACCCGCCCAGCACCGTCCCCATCTTAGTGCGACAGCCCGGATCAGTGCAAGACCTCTGCAGTCGACTTCGCCATGGAGTTGTGCTGCAACCCGGTCCTGGCTAAATGCAAGGTGGTGAAGCTTGCTGATTTGGAGCTTCGCGGAGTCGTGCTCTAGTTCGCCGAGCAGTTACTTGTCTAGAATTAGATAACGTTGGCGCACAAATCGTTGTCTCCCATTCTTTACACCTCCGTTTTGGCCAGTACCGGCGACAGCAATCATAAATGCACATATCCATTTGACGCCGCCAATAATCACAACCGTACTCACACGCGGCCATAATTGTTTTGTGGTTTGCACCTCTAAGGTTGAGTGGCCAACTACGACCAGAGCGTCAACGCGTCACCCACCAATCTGAGGAATTCCGTCGCTTTCGAAATCTACCGCCCAAGTGGTTTGGGAAATCAACCCAGCGACCAAGAACCGTGATCATGAACCAAAACCACAGCAAAGGGGTAAAGATGAAAAACAAATATAAATAACACGGATCAGAGCAAACGACCGTGATGAAGGTGTACGAGCAACGTTCGTGGCTACTGCATTCACCGATAGACGGAACACGATAGGTCAACCGAAAGAAATATCAGAGGACCGGGCGAATCTTATGAGACCGTGACGACGGGTCGACGCAAATTTCGAGACCTCGACGAAGGTGCTTGGAGCGTTCTCGCGAGGCCAAATGGAATAGCGTAAATTTGACGATGATATCGCGACGTGTCTCCAGTTACACACGAAAAAGCCAAACTCCCCTTCGGACCGTGTCACGTATTTCTATCATCAACCACTCCAGCACCCGCGACCTTCTTGCAAGTTCCCGACCCAACGACCTTCAGTTGCGACGGGAGTTCCGATGGAGTCGACGGGGTATCGTCCTCGGTACCCAAATCCATCGACATCGTACCAGACCCCCCATCAAGCTCATCGACCTGGAGGCTCTCGGGTAATAGACAAGGTCCACATAAACCATCCACGAGGCGCTCGGCGTCCACTGAGTAGGGATAGATTACGCCGTAAGCCTCTCCCTCCGGCACCAGACTCTTCATCTCCCCAAGCGCTGCAGCAATCGACTTCCTCATTCCGACCTGAGCATCGGGTGAGAGGAACGTGTTCTCGTTTCCGAACTTGCGAAGGCGACTGCGGAGGTTCGACATCGCCGCTTCGTCTACGATAAACGGGCATTCGGAAGACCTTGAGAAGGCCAAGTCCGTGATAGTTCTGTGCGCGCCAGGCGCGTCCTAAATATCGATCGTCAGTGATGGAAAAAACGCGAGTCCACTGCACGTTCTCACCTCTTCGATGTCATCCATTAAGGTTTTTATGGTTATTGAAGTCGGTGAGGGTGGACTCGAGACGACGTTGTGCACTCCGTTCCTCCACTGCCATCCCCACGGCCCCATGTATGTGTCCAGATAAAACGGAGCGACCCACTCGCGTCCTTGAATGAAGAAGGATTCCTGGGCCGGGTTGTATCGAGTTTGGTAGATGGTAGACATCTCAAAGTGTGAGCTCATGTTTGGAATGATTCTGGGTGGATCGACGATGGTGTCGCGTGCAAGAGTTGGAGAGTGAAAGGAAATAGTGAGGGAGGAGACACAAGCGAGGGCGAAGACCCGTGCGCTCGCGCTTTTGAAAGCGTTGATATTCCCACCCTGGAACGAGCAGTGACCAGGCCGTTGAGGGTGGAAACAAATCCACCATGGTCGTATTTCTCAAAGCCAAGGAAGCCATGTTTTCCCGCTATCTTGGAACACAGAATGACACCCGTAGCAACCGCAAACTTGGAGGGCCGAGAGCCGAAACGGTACGGATTCCGAGGTGGGTCCAGACAAAACCGAACCTTCGGAAGAGAAGAGGTGGCATACGGTCTCGACGTGTGCGATTCAGACGACCAAGGTTTCAAGGAAAACGCGAGACCGCTCTGCGCCATCGGCTAATCCCTGAAGTTGCGTGCAAACTACCAAGATAGACCTTCCCGGCTGCCACAAATATGCTGGCGCCTAGCGCAGGTTCTGTCTGGGGTAGAGAACCCTATCCGCCTGTACAACCGCGGACGACACGGGACGCCTCGCCGTTCCCACCAGGACCCGCTGAGCTGAGGTCGTTGGTCACCGGTGAGTCCTTTGACACCGTTGCCTGGGAATAAGGGGATGTAAATGACGGCAACGTGCAAATGTTATCTGTATTAGGGATATTGTAAATGCATGTAACGCGTCGCGGGCTGCGGCTCCACCCTGCAAAGTATCTGAAGCGCGACGGCCGCGTACTAGCCGATCTAAGGAAGAGATGAGTAAAGGACGATGAAACACTCGATGTAGGGACGGACGTGGGGGATGGCTTCGGCAAGAACGGGCAACACAGTCGAACGTTTGAAAGATGGCCTTGGCTTACTTCTGAGCCTTGAAGACATTCTGTGCGGCTTCTGCGAGCTCTTTCTCCCTCTGCACTACTTGCTCAACGGTCAACTATGGGAGGAAGGGGAGGTAAGAATCGACCGATGTATATCAACGATTCGTGTATGGATGGGAACCAATTACTCACCCCTCGTTAACCAGCAGCCTCTGCGTCTCTCTTTTCCATTAACTAGAACTCCATAGAGTCAAATTCCCTGCTAACCGACGCCTTGGACCCCAGAACATACCTCTGCAAAATGGAACGCAAGACGCAGATTAGCCCACCATCACAGCGAGAGATTCAAGGGTACAGGCAGGAACTAAGGAACCCGGTACACGCGTTGACATTAATCCAAAACGCACAACGCAGAAAACCGTAGCAAATTGCACAAGGCGGCAACGTCCCACGAACCTTGTCCTCTCCTGAGTGTATCCTTGTGGACCCCCCACCCAACGCCCACCCCGGCGACGGTGGCCTCAAGCAACCCCACAACGAGGGTTCTGTGGAGGATGTCGGTTGATGGAGGCATCGAGACCCAAGCGAAGAGTTTCATGAATGCCCGTTGGCGGGTCGATCGGGACATCAGCCTCGCGTTTGTTTGGTCATCGTAAACAGATGCGGCACATCTCGATTGCGATGTAGATACAAGGGTCGGATATCGCAAAAAAAACTAGAGTGCACGGGTGGCAACTCCAAGGTACTACATATTGCTATTACGAAAACTGTAAAGTAGGGACAAGGAAGTAGGAGGGACATTCAATGTAACGTCACGAGTTGGCGTACTTTATGGAGAACGACTCCACGAAGCCTGCTCGTGTCGTGGGCATTCTCCTCGACACCATTATAATGGGGGGGATATCCCTGACGGCGATAAGGTCGGAGAACTACGCGAGGGTCCACAGCAACAGGTTTCGCCCTCGTGAATTCATGAATGGGTCTTGGGCGGGTGCGCTAGAGCGAACGTTAGACAAGCATGGAGGTGAAAACAGGTTTTGACTTGCATGCATCATTTCCCAGTACGCGAGGGTCACTTTCGGAAGTGGCCTGCTCCAGTCGATCTCCCATGTAGAGGTAGGTGCAGTCCTGTATTTGGAGAGTAGTGAAGGCGGATGGAAAAATGCCTCGTCGATCAAATCCTTCATCGGATCTGAGGACATGTCGTTCGAACCCCCTAGGAAGTCGAGTTCGACCCCGATGCTCGCGAGGTAAGGCAGACAGGCAGCATGATATTCTTCTAGTTGTGAGACTCTCTTGGAGCCGCCGATGGTCGTGCAAAGATGGAGAGAACTTTGACCGTAGTAGTCTCCGCCAGTGAGATCGTAGTGCTCCCCAAGGAGACGATAAAGGTGTTTTAAGCGTTCTGCGGGTGGGACCCGGGTGTCATACTGTCCTTGAAAGCAAGCACACAGTCAATACCATGGTTCGACTTATCTACTCAAGACACACAACGGAGGAGAGGTACGAACCCATCCCGGCCCCAAGAGGAAATTCCGCATCTCATCTTCTTTCTCGCCTGCATCCGCATGCTCATTCCCTCTACCTTCCTCATCCGATTCCCCTTTGGCACGATAAGAGTCCCTTCGACCATCGGAAGTATAGCCCGTTGAGTCTGATTTCCCCGCGAGGGAAGAAGAGCGAGTGGAGGACAAAGAGGCCGTGGAATGGGACAAAGGTGAGAAGGACACGGAGAGAGGTGGATGAGTTGCGAGGGAGACGAAGAAAGAGAGGTGTGGCTTTATAACTTCTCCTTGATGGCTCAGTCCATGGCCAGGACAAAGGCCCCTCGTGTGTGGCGGGACGCGTGATGCGAAAGACATTCCAAAATTGAGGCACGGCAGAATGGAAATATCCACGCGTCCATGCCGAATGGATGCCGACGATTTGAAGAACCTGTCGGTTCAGCCCAAACTTGCGACCCGGAAGGCAGGTACAACCGTTCTTTCTGGTGCTCCGATATCCACAGGTGCTTGTATGACGATCAACTCTTTGGAGCGCACTACGTCTCTGTCAAAATGAGAGTTAAAACGGAGCCCTATGTAACGTCGGTTAACGTACGTGTAAGGTAGACCCAGGTGCCAGATCATCCGAGATTGCGGTAAGTTTTGCGTCGGCGAAGAGGGGCACGACCCAGCATGAGCTGGCCGCGTCCTTCAGCCGTTCGGACGACCTCTCCGGCCATGTTCCACGCCGATTCGCCTGATTCAACCTTGCTCTTCTGCACTTTTTTCGAGTTGACGCGCACCGGTTCTCCGGTCGGTCGATCGTACATGAGATTCAGCCAATCGTTTCGACACTTGGAAAGGGTGTGCAGATTCCGCGTTAACTTTCGGGGTAGTCCGCGGGAGACTGCAGAGCTGTATAGCAACGAAAGCGTGTTATCCACTGTTGCGATTCGTTGAGCTCAAGAGCAGATGCCTTACGTGAATGCAATGTTCGACGTACTGCGTGTTTCCAGTTTGTTCAGCCATTCTTGAGCTTGGGCGGCGGCTCTAGCCCCGTCCTCCGTCGGCGAGGGATGTTGAACTTTCTGGGCCATTTGGGCCGCCATCTCGAACAATGGTCTCCACGTGACGCGCAGCCTAGGCGTTGCTGGCCCGGCGTGTAAGACCGACGCTGAGCTTGCCCCCAAGACGAGTCGGTAAAAACTCCTCAAACCTGGGGGGGAGTCGATGGACCATGAGCGGAAAGTGTGATGGCCGGATCATGTGAAATCGATCCCCCCCGCCTTCTGGGCCATCCCGTATCCTCTTGGGCCTTGATCCCATCTCAATGTATCTATTCTCCTGGCATTTGGTTTCTAGGCTGAAGGGTCTCCATCGCCTACCAGAAGGAATTAAGATGCAAATCCCACAGAAAAGGAATGGGTTGACTCTGTGGAACCGCTATCACAATTTCTTGTGCGGCAGTACACCACGAGGAGCTGAAACGTCCAGGGGCATGGGCGTAGGTGGAACGGACGAGCGACGCTCACCAAGCTGATGGTGTCGCGTTCAAAAATTAAGACCTGCAACAGCGATCCTTCTACCTTCCCGTGCTCGCGTTCATCCCTGTGGCATTTCTCTGCTTGTATGAGTACCGTTCGGGTTTTGGATCATCAGGATTAGGAACGCTGAAAGCCATCGCACGTCCGATGGGTCCCAAGAAGTGTTGTGTAGACCGGCGTTTTGTTCCACGCGACGAGTGAGTTTGGGTGAGGAAAGCGATAAGATAAGATAGGAAAACGCCGACGCACGCGCCAGTTAACCGGCGACCGCTCTGGCGCTTATTTAAAGTTGACCTTCATGACAATCGCCCGCAAATACGAATACTGGACAGCAGATCCATTGCCCTGGGCTCAAGCTTTCTGAATCTCTCCGCTCATGGGCTTACTCGCAATCTTCCTCGCCTCTTTATTGGTGTCCCGCCGCCAGGTGGAGCGCTCAGGAGACTCGGAAGATCCGGAGATGGCTCGCAGAGAAGTGGAACCTTCAGTAGAAGACTCCTACGACAACGAACGGCGCAGTCGCGACCTTGGGCCAAACGATGTTACTGCGGACGACGACGAATCCGCTCAAGCCTCAGACCAACAGGACGCCGATGAGGGCGAACGTGACGAATCATCACCTACAGCGCGTCGGGTAACCTTCGGCACCACACCCTCCGGAGAGTCTAGCACAACACTCGAAAGGAATGCCGCGAAGCCAGGACTAGTAACCAGGCTAAAGGCTATCATATTCCCTCCGCACGACGAAAACGAACGCCTGTCCAACCATCGCGTTCTTCCGGTCATCTCCGGACTGGTCATTCCCTTCTCCATCTTACTCGAGATCCCTGGCCTCACAGACAGCTGGTACATTCGTACTGACCAGAACGTCATTGTAGAATCTCGACCCAATCCCATCAGTGTCGACGTATTACTCGCCATCTCCATGTTTTTCGCTGTTGTGGCCAACGTCTCGTTGATCTGTCGGTTTCTGGAGAAAGGACCGGTCTTGACCACGACCTTGACTACCATAGCGTCCTTAACTTTACATGGTAATTTTCCTCTCCCGATTTCTGTGTCCGACCGTGTCTCATGTTACACAGATATGGTCAACATCATCGTCCTTATTTTGTTCAGTGTCCAGCATCGGTTTAACGGTGGTTTTACGTACGGCCACGCATACTGGATGACCGGTACATTTCTCCTACCCGAGTCCTTCGTTGCGCTCACCGATAGGCTTAGTGTGCTCCACCAGTGTGTCTAGCGCCACCAACATCAGCCTAGTATGGGATCTACTGTGGACACGACACTTTACCGAGAGGGGTATGGGCACCCACTCCCACTATTCTTCCCGATGTGCGCTGATACCATGTGCTAGGTAGCGGAGTGAGTCGAAAACAACGGTCGCTTCTGATCATCGTTATACTCCTCTTGGTATACGTCGCTTTCGGGGCCCTGGTCAACTCCTTTTTGATCCGTCTCGATTTCATTGACGCATTGTATTTTACCGTCGTTTCGATCGAAACCGTTGGCTTCGGCGACATCGTCCCAATCAACACCGCTTCTCGTGTGTTTATCTGCTTCTACATCATTTTCGGCATCCTCAACCTAGGTGTGGCCGTCGGCGTGGCAAGAGAAACGATTTTCGAGTGGCTGCAAATTAGTTACCAGCGACGCCTTTCCAAGATTCGCCGAACACATGAGGAACGCCGTCGTTGGCGGGTGTGGGAACGCAAGTGGAAAAGAGCTGTGGAGTGGAGGCTGAAGGAGATGGGTGCCGATACTTGGACAACTGACTTCACAGAGGACTCCGAATCAGGATCGATGATGGGCATCGCAAAGGACGAATCGAAATGGGCCAGGATCCTACTCGTCAACCGGATCTTCCACACTAGGTTCAAGTACTACGAACACCACAAATACTTCCGGGAAGAGGGGCAAATCCGAGGCATCTCTTACGGTTATCCCGGAACTCATCTCAACGTCGAAGCTCTTTCTCGTGCCCAGCTGGAGGCGGTCGCTGTAGAATCTGGGGTTCCTCAGCACATCCTCCGCGCCGCAAGAAGTCGCCGCTCGTATATGACCAGGGTGCATACCATCGGTTCCGAATCTAGCGCTTCGATAAGACAGCGTTGGAGTCGGTGGTTTTGGTCTGAGCGTGAATCTCCTCCGACAGAACGTCCCGCGACACAGTTTATGAGGGGTTTGGAAGATATGAGCGGGATGTTGACCAAGTTTGCCATCGCGACAACCGGGGTTGGGATGAATCGGATGCCGTTGTGGGCGAACAACTTCACCCAGGACATTTATCGACAACGTTGCCAGACGTTTGACTCGACAGCTTCCGATAGCACGACCGTGTCCAGTGCAGCTCGGTCCACGATTAACGATGACCTTCAAGAAATCTCGAGCCTGGAAGAGAGGAAAGCATTCTGGGCAAAGGTAAGCTCGAAACAAATTTATGTAGAAGACCAAGTCGGATGAACGCAGTCGACAGCTAATTGTCACTTTGACGATGTTCATGATATTCTGGCTTGTGAGTTTGGGTAGAGTTGGTGGCCTTGGTCATTCGCTCATTCTTGGATAGGTCGGCGCAGCATTATTCGTGGTCACAGAAAAGTGGACGTTTGGTATAGCGGTATACTTTTGTACGCTGGTGCCAGCCCTCTCCGCCTGGGAGAGCTGAAATTGTTATACACAGGTTTCATAACTTTCACGACCACCGGTTACGGGGATTATACCCCAGAGACCCCTGCCGGAAGATCTATATTCGTCTTTTGGGCGTTGTTGGGACTCGCGACGATGACTATCTTGGTGTCAGGTACGCTTGATCTTTTCTGGACAGATGGTTATCGTTTGGTTGTGAAACAGACATAGTGTTACAGGATGCTTTCTCGTCGAAGTACAAGAGCGCCTTGCACAGTGGTGTATTTGAGAATGCTGTCAAGAAGTATCGCCAGAAGACGAAGAAAGAGAACGAAGATGATCAAAAGCAGCTGAACATCCCCGCCAGGATCAGACCCTCTGTTGTTGAAGAGTCGTCTGCTCGAGCACAACGAATCTTGGAAGCTCTCCCTGGAAAAGTCCTCGAACAGACGAGAGTCTTCCATCGGTATATTCAGTACCTCCTTCAAGCCCACAGCGGGGAAGTCGTTACCATGGACCTGATGCTGATGTTGGATGATATCAGTCGAGCTCAGAAACTGGATGACAGGATGAAAGAAGAGATTTTGCAGGACGATGAGGCGAAGAATGTAAGCATGAGTCTATGCGTTATTGATTCTCCACTTAAGGTGATTAAATCCGTTTCTAGATGCTTTGTATCCTCAATTTTGAGAGTAAGACCTTTCCCGGAGCGTTTTGTCACGATTTCTGACCCACTTCCAGGGGCACTTCGGGAGCTTGTCGATGTTGCTGAAGGCACACGATCGGCGTTATTCGAGAGAGATATAATAGTGGCACGATACAAGGAACAGCAACAGGGGAGCGGGCATGAAAATCTCGAGGGACATGCCTCGGGGTCTGGCACCTATCAAACCCATTCTCCTCGCGGCTCGGACGTTTCGTGACGTGCACATGTTATTTTATTTTATTTTATTATTGGTTCCTTATATCAACGTGACACGCCTGTAATACAGATCACAAACCCCACGGCATCACTCAACGGTTGCTTAACCTGTTATCAAACCGACCCTAATAACACCGAGTTTATGGAAAACTCCGTGGCAGCTAATCATCGTCTGGAGGCAGCTGGTGTCATCTCAGCTCAATCTTGGTTCCCGGTATCCGTCGTAGGTGGGTCGACTCACTTTCCTCTACTAATCGCAAAGTTCTAGACGCCCAGCGAGGGGATCGGGAATTTTCTGTGCACGGCTCGCCCCTTGTGATTGGACCATCACCGCAAAGTTCAACTGTTCAAACCGCCTACTCGTGCGCCACGAGCATTGCGTTCATCCTCGGATTTCTCTGCGATCTTCACGAGACGATAATCTTATCCGAGCCAATTTCGTACTGATTTGGGGCTGCGACTTGCGCCTGCCTTTCCGCGCCACGTGTCGGTTGTGGTTTTCTGAACCCCCTCATGTATCTAGGTTTTCCCTCAAGGACATGTGTGCAGGCGGAGTTATGCAGACCGCTCTCGGATTTCTCAAATTCGAAGCATCTCGTCCTGGTGATGTCACAATCACTCAAAGGTTGGGGTTTACTCAATTGCCCACCGAATTCTCCGCTGATCTGTGACTGGACTACCTATGCAGCATGCTCGGCCGCATTTTCAGACGCTGACCTCTTGCACAGGGATGCAAGCCCTGATGAAGCGGAAAAAGTGAGCACAACATTCAAACGTTGAAGGTTCAAACGGTTAGGTCTCCGTTGGCTCGCAGTTGGTACTTGAGCCGTTCGAAAAAAATTGAAATCCAAGCTACACAGAGAAGTCACTCGGTGCCCACAAGTGCGCCCATCTATGACAGTCATCCAGCATCCCCGGTGGACTCAGGAATAGTGCAGAGTCGCAGATATTTGACCCATGGTAGGTGCCAGACTCAAGGCACATTCCTCGGGGTTTTTTTCCTCGCTTCCCTATCGCGGCTCCTTCAAACGTGCCACCATTAAGATACTCCTCACGGCCTGGCCGTTTCGTGACATCCACACATTGCCGCATTGTTTCCGTATGCAATCGAGTATGGGCCATATCCTGCTATATCCATATATCATCCTATCACGCGTGTAATATAGATCGCGAACCCCGCTGCCGTATCACACAATGGCTGCTTAATCCGTTATTGAAACCCCTTTTGAGGTGGGTTGAGCTCGGAGGCAGTGGCGAAGCGGGCGCGCGATTGGCCTTCCACATCTACAATAATGTCCACCTCGGAGTACAGGGACGGGCAGGGTACAGTCAGCTACTGATACCGCCGACTTCGTGAGAGCAAGGAAGGCATGGCTGCTACCCGAGGACCCTAATAACACTAGGTTTTGGGGGGGCATCACAGCAGATAATCGTCGTATGCTGTTGAGTACACGAGGCAAAACACTTCTGGTGTTATCTCAGCTCAATCTTGGTCCGGGTCAGTAACCATCGTAGTCGGGTCGACTCATATTTCTCCAATCGCAAAGCGCTAGGCGCCCAGCGACGGGATCGGGAATCTTTTGTGCGCGACTCGCCTCTTGCGATTGGTCCATCACCGTAAAGTTCAACTGTTCAATCCGTCTACACGGGCATTACGTTCATCCTCGTATTTCTGCGATCTTCACCAGACGATTGTCTTATCCGAGTCAATCTCATACTGATTTGGGGCTGCGACTTGCGTCTGCCTTTTCCGTGCCACGTGTCGATTTGGGGTTTCTAGACCCCCTCATATATCTGGGTATATCTGTGAGCAAACCCGTCCTCCCACCGCTAAGGCCCCTTCTCACATGGCCGCCAGGCAATACCACTCAACTCCTCCAAAGCCAACTCCAAGGGGCTCTATTCAGTACAGCGCCAAACCCGCCCCGCCCGCCAAGGAGCGCAGAGAGCAGTTGCGCAAGAACATGGAAAGATACTACCTAGGTCCCATGAACCCCACTGAGTTCCTCTCGTCTTTTATGCCCATAAACTCTCAAGCTTTTGGGAACCCTCCCGATGGTATCAACTTCAGCGATGTCTACAAACAACCCAATGAACGATCGATGTATGGTCCATTCGTGAGCCCCTTTGTCGTCCTATGGCAGTGAACAACACGCTGATACACGTCGGACCCTGTAGGCCACAATCACGAACAGCTTGTGCACCAACTATGAGGCGAAGTTCACGGGGGATCGAGCCGACAACATAACGTCACTCAAACCTGACATCACGCTTTTCCTGAAAAACAACGTGCCAGATGTTCCTGAAGATCCCGATACCATACGGCTTTCGAAAGACGATGGACCAGAGCTACCCAAAGGATCTAGTGCGGAGGCATCATTCCTCCGCATGGAATTGTTCGTCGAGCTCAAGCACAACACTCAAAATGACCCGTTTTGTGATCTATCCGATGGCGGAATGCAGGAGCGGTGTTCAATCAACGGCAATGACACCCGTGGCCAATGCCTCCTGTACGCGACTAACCAACTCGCTTATCAGCACAGGCTGTTTGCCTTCAGCCTGGTCATCTGCGGAAAGAAGGCCCGTTTCATCCGTTGGGACAGAGAAGGCGCGGTCGTCTCCGCCGCGATCGATTGCTCTCAACGCCCCGATCTGGTCATCGACTTCCTTCGGCGGTTCAACCAGCTGACGCCCGAGCAGCGTGGACTGGATCCCACCGCTGTTCCCGCCACGCTAGAGCAAATAAAAATGTTCGAGGCCGCTGCGACGGAGATCAGTGTCGAATCACTGAAGTCCAGCATCGGAGATCGGAATCTCTACCCACGATACCAAATCGGAGTCCACAATCCGGACAACACGGTCTCATATTACATCGTTGGGAAAGCTTTGGACTATAACCTGGGAATTGTGGGCCGGTGTACTCGAGGACACGTGGCTTTGGACCTGTCTACGAAGAAGTGGGTTTTTCTCAAGGACATGTGGCGCCCTGATATGCCAGGGATCGAACCCGAGCACGTTTGGTACGAGAAGCTGTTCAAGGCCAAAGTCCCTTACCTGGTCAAGTTCAAGCACGCATCCGATGTCGTTCCGACCACCGCTGCCGACCACTACTATGGCACGGTAGCCCTTACGCCTACAAAAACTACGAGTGTACAAGGGGCACAACGAGGGTTGACTCACCGTCTGGCGTGTCTGTTTGGCTCGCCTGATACCAAAGTACAAGGACGTGTTCATTATCGATTAGTGCAGGCAGAGTTATGCAGACCGCTCTCGGATTTCTCAAATTCGAAGCATCTCGTCCTGGTGATGTCACACTCACTCAAAGGTTGGAGTTTACTCAAATGCCCACCGAATTCTCCACTGATCTGAGACCGTACTACCTATGCAGCATGCTCGGCCGCATTTTCAGACGCTGACCTCTTCCACAGGGATGCAAGCCCTGGGAATGTCATGATTGGTCTTGATGACGAGGGGAGGCTGAACGACTGGGATCTATGTCGAGGTGTTGATATTTGTGAGAATTTGGAGGGTCCTCGGACGGTGAGAAAGCTTTCACGTCCGACGACATCAGTGCTCACGTCTATCTACAGGGAACCTGGCAGTTCATGTCCACCAAATTGCTCAGTATTCCTGGGTCTCGTCACGCGATAACCGACGATCTCGAGTCACATTTTTTTGTCCTCATGTGGACGGCGATGCACTGGGTCAGACACGATCAACCCGGTATGATTCCCATGGAATCTATTTTTGACCAGCAGTGGCCACAGCGAGATGGCAGTGACATTGTAATCGGTGGCGCGGGGAAATTATACATGTACACGGACAAACAATCACTCTACGAAGTGAAATTCGCCTGTAAGCCATTCAATGAGCTGTTCTGGGATCTCTGGACGCTTTTTGCAAAGTATGTCGTAAGTAGGCAGCAAGCCAAATTGATGGGACAGCAGGGTGAGCAGCCAAGGTACAACTTGAGATGACGATCTCTGACGCAATCTCAGAACCCCAGGTGTCGCCACAGGAGGTGATTGACTTGTTTGAAGCAGCGTTGGAGAAGCCGGGTTGGATAGACGACAAGGTTGCGGATCAATTTCCAAGGACTGGGGAAAAGAATGACTCAGGAATGCCTCACTCGGGGGCAGATAGCGGAGCGAAACACGGCAACTCCAATCAAGGCAAGAAACGCGAGGTCAGCAAGAGTATGGGAGTAGATCTTGAGCAGGGGCGGGTGAAGCGCCAAAAGGGAGCATAACGTCCAAACCTCGAAGATTCAAACAATTAGATCCTCGGTCCTTCCTAGATATGTATCCGTTAACTAATGGCTAGTACTAGAGCCATTCGAGAAATTCTGTAATTCAGGTTGAACAGGGACGTTTATCAAGTGCGCTAACTTACGATAGTCATCCAGTATCCCTAGTGATGAAGTCGGGAATAGGGTGAAATCGCGAGTTTCCGTTCACCTCGAACCGTACAGAGGCGACAGACGTGTTCATACACGCAGTTCATGGCGCCCGAATTGACCCACGCTGCCTTGAAGTGTGCTGGTATGTTCGATGTTCATGTATGCAGGTCATGATTGGATTTTGAACGCGGATAAAATGCGATTCGGCGCCCTCCTTCCCGAATCCGCTGCCAGTGGAGTAGTTTCCCACGTCTGCTAACTTGAAATTGGCCCACGCCCGGATCTTGCACCATGCTTCTAATAACCCGACTCCCATTCAGCGGACTTTCGTCACCGGGCCACATCCTGAGAAAGGCATATAATGTCTCAGCTTTGTCAGACGCAGAGGCATTCCTTAGACCGGCTGGCTCGTCACACCCCGGGGTGACATACCTTTCTTTGAACAGGCCTAAAACTAAGAACGCAATATCCGTGAACTTGCTCCAGGTACAGCCCACCCCCACACATGGATTCGACGTATTCTTCCGACCTTAATCACTAGAGTTCACTACTTATAGCAATTCCGGGACTGTCTAGAACATGTCTCCGTCGACAAGGAGTGAGTACTCAAGTTCTTAACCCCCAAATGCCCCCACACCCCTTCCTTTCGTATTAAGCGGACTTAATAACCTTCACTAACCGCCCAACATTCAGCACTCGCGTCCTCGTCGTAAACTCGACGTCCGACAATGCCTTCTGCTCAGGAGCGGACTTGATCGAACGGAAGTCAATGACTAAAGCTCAAGTCGACAAGTTCCTCAAAGACCTCCGGAGCGCCTTCAGTGGTTTAGAGAAGCTTCCGTTTCCTACTATTGCAGCTATAGACGGTCCAGCCTTGGGAGGCGGTCTCGAGATGGCTCTTTCTTGTGATCTCCGGGTCGCAGGTCCGTCCTCTTATTCACCGCAGTCCCCTCCTCCAATGCGCTTATCTTGGAACCCAGGTTTTTCTGTCACGAAGATCGGCTTAACAGAAACGAAACTAGGGATCATCCCTGGAGCGGGCGGAACTCAACGCCTCACGCGTCTCATCGGCATTCCGAGGGCCAAGGATCTCATATTCACCGCACGAGCCATGACAGCTCATCAAGCCTTCGACTACGGTCAGCTTTATGCTACAGCTCCCCACATTCGCCACTGACGACCACATTCGCAGGTGTAATCGACTACGTATCTGAGGAGGGCGAAACAGGTTTAGACCGTGCTCTGAGATTGGCCGGGGAGATCTCCGTCAACGGCCCTCTCGCCGTGCGAGCGGCGAAACAGGCAATTTCGCGGGCAATGGAGTTCCCGCTTGAAGCTGGGCTCGATTTTGAGCGTGCATCGTATGAGCCATTGCTGCACAGCAAAGATAGGCTCGAAGCTTTGGAAGCGTTCAAAGCTAAACGTCCACCGCAGTTTAAAGGCGAGTAATGTGTAAAGTAGTGTAGACTAACCACCCACATACCAAAGCGGGCGAAATACAAACAAAAAACTGATACTTCACTGCATTCCCTAATCTGAATCCGACTCCATATTGATGCTCGGGATTTCCTCCTCGTCTTCTTCCTCTTCGTCCCCAACGTAACTAATAGGGTCCCAAGAGGGAAGTTGAGGAGGCTCAGACACCAGGGGTGATTTTTCGGTGAATGTGTTTTTAAGCGGTGTTGAGTCCTTTGGAGGGACCACTTCGATCGATGTTTGCTCTTGGGACAGGCCGACGAGGGAAGTGATATTAGATCGGTCCACCTGCATATCGTTCGACAGCAAACCGAGCGGGCCCGTGGGATTGGTAATGAAAGTGGAATCAGGCACCAGATTCGACGACAGAGGGATCACTTCGACCGCCGGCGTGGTATTTTCGAGTTCCTTCGATGGTTCCGGCGGCGGTTCCTGGGCAGACGCCACTGGTTCAGGATCCTCAGCAGAAGCCAGCCCAAGCATAGTCCGCAGCTCCCGTTCCACTTCACTCTCCTCAGCTCTGAACAACGAGATGTTCTCCACAGGCGGTAATTGCCGGACCAAAGGAGGCAACCTTGGGTGTAACAGAATATCCAAAACAACGGAACTTCTGGTGGCCTAGAAGAATGGGTTATTAGATATCACTTAAATGAGCCGTCCCGATAAGCCGCTACCTTTTGATTCAGTAAATTCATTAACAACGGCAGAGCCCTCCCCATCACTACGGGTTTCGTGGAAGCGAGCTTAATGCACACGTCTTGAAGTTTAGACGAAAGGTCGTTGTGGAAAGCGAGATTTTTGGATACCAAGGAGGGCGGGAGTCCTGAGAGATGAAGGAACAGAGAGAGCAGAAGTCTTGATAATACCGAATAGACTTCTGGGGAGATCCCTGGGTCACTTGATAAAAACCGCAACGCTAGGAGACGTTCAGCGCATTTTCATAAGGGACGGTCAATAACATTGACCTTCAATAGAAAGCATCACAACCTGCTCCTCGTGGAGCGAGCCGAAGAAAACGCCGGGGTTTGTTTTGAAAACCTCGTCACCTTCGTACCCTCGCGCTCTCCTCTTTCCCTTCCTTTTGGACGAGCCACCGGCCTCTACCGACTCGGCAGTCTTCGTCTCCGACTGCGGCAGGATCAATTTGGTGAGGTATGGGATCACAGCGCGAACCAGCCTGTTCGTAAGAAAAGGATTCGACATGGCGCGAGAGTTTGCGCATGCCGCGACGAGTATCCGCAAGAACGGCAAGGTGTGTGATCTAGTGCTTCGGTCAGCCGGCTCCCTCCCGAAAAACAATTGGATCATACGGGCTGCGTTTGCGCTCGAGATGATACGCAACGCAAGATAGAATCCTCGAGACGTTCGGCGCTGCATATGTGGCATATCTGATTGGCAAGTTTCAGTGCGCGAACTCAGTACCGATCGCTGAATCACCCACAGAGTCAACATACGCTCCGTCAGGTCTGCCGCGAGTTCCCAAATAGCCGGAACGGTAGACGCCCTCATGTCTATCAGCGAGGATTCTACGTAGTCACCGCTCTGCAAACGCCATTAGAAGTTAATAGGCGGAAGGATACAGTTCATTACCCGCTCGGTTGCATCGCAGCTCAGCAGCGTGATGCATAATTTTGATAGCCGACCCATTGGAACTTGTACGGGCCGTGAAGTGGGAGAACTGCAGGATTTGTCAATGACGATTGATGGAAAGGCCGATGATTAAAATCAAACCTCAAGAGGTCACATAGAACAGTGATTCCAGCGCGGAGTCGGTCAAGGTTCAGCGGAATGTAGATCATAGGATCCTCTTGGGTGGACTGGTTGCCTATCGTTGTCTGTGAAAAGCCACCCTGACAGCATAATGCCACACCGTTCACACCTTGAAAATCGGCCTTCAACCAGGAGAGTGCGGCTTGTGTGAATTCCAAAGTCTCGTCGAGAGACTTCCTCCACAGGTTCGAAGCGCCCACTTTCCCACCCGTACATGGCAGGACGGCATATAACTTCGAAGCCGCAGTGACGAGTTCACCTGGAGACGGGGCGAAGGACGAACCGTTTAAATGCTTGAGGGTGAGCGCTGAGAGGGACGTATGGAGCTGTTTGTGCGAGGAGGGGAAGAGCAAGACCAGCTGGGTGAGGGTCTCCAAACATAGAGTCTGTAAATTCGGTGAGCCAGCCAACAGAAACCACAGAGCCTTAGACGTCACACGCACTTTGAGCTTCTCACTTTTATGCTTCCCAACGATCTCAATCAACCCCTGAGAAAATTTGGCAATGTTCGGAAGCACAACCTGACGCTGAAACTCTGCATGTCCAACGCCGCTAGAAAAGATGAATCTTATCAAACGGATGCAAGCTTTGATGCTCGGTAATGACTCTGTTTTCTACAAGTCGGGGCCCATGAGAGCCATGAAGAACAGAACCACCGCGGGACCCTCACAAAAAGCATCGGCAGCGTAAGAGTGATCCACCCGTGTGCACATTCGTTCATCACATCCCTCGAGAGCATCGCCGTCCTCAACGCGATCGATAGGCCGGCCCATCGAGCTCCGGGGTCCTTTGAATGCATCAAAGAGTTAATCCGGATCGTCCATTTCTGGACGTGTCCTTGGGCAAGAAAGTCCTCCTCGGTGAGACTGCTGAGAACGAAAGGGAGATTTGTGACTGCGGACGCGTCGGTGGCGAGATGAAGTTGAAGCCAAGTTTTCAACCGGTGGTTGTCCATTTCATGATCAGAGTGAAAAAAAGTTGCAGGTGCTTCGTTTCGATCAGCAAACTCGGAACGGAATTCGGATCAGATTCCGGGTTCTTGGGAGGCCAAGGACGCTTAATTCCTCGACAACAAGCAGAAACGCAAAGCAGTGAAGTACACAAGGTAACGAAAGCAGCATAACATAAGGAGATACCGAGAGCCCAGATATTGATAAAAAAATACAACATATGCTGTTACCGACGAAGCGTCATACGACGTACACGTTCTCCTTGGCAAGTTGATAGTTTTCCAAGTTCTTGAAGTATTCGAGTCGCTCTCGACGCGCTTTCTATGGGGTGGACAGGCGTTAGAACTGGGAATGCGGTTAGGAGATGAAGGTCGTACCTCCAACTCGTCCAAATCGATATCCTCTTCCTCATCCTTTTTCGCCTTCCCGATCCGGGAAGCGGGTTTCTTACCTCTCTTCGAAGTCGTTCGTCTCGGAGGTGAGGGCTCCGATTCGTCCTCCTCCGATGAGGGTGTGGGTGCCTTCCCCCGCCTCGTAGTCTTCCGACTCGACCGGCGCGTGCCCATCGCTTGCGCTTTTGCCCGCTTTTTGGATTTGGATTTTGGTTTCGGGAGCAACGCTTCCAGATGTTCTACAATTTGAGAAGGATCCATCTCCTCATCGTACCCTTCCTCCTCTTCGATTTTTTCCTCTGACTTTCGCTTCTTTCTCGTTCTCCCCCTCATACTTGTCTCCGCCTTTTCTGCGGAAGGCTTAGAACTCACCCTCGGTTTCGACGGAGAAGGTGAAGTAGGTGCAGCAGAAAGCTCAGGAGACGAGTCCCCCGATTGAGAAAGCCTTCGTTTATTGCTGTTGCGTTTGCTCGGTGTTGAAGGAGTATGCGGAGATTGTATTGAAGTGAGGGAAGAGGATCGTTGGGAATGTGGGGAGGGTTGTCGAGGAGGCGGGGTTTGGTGTCTCTGCGGTGGAGGCGCTTCATCTCCGGATGCATATAGGTCCTCAATCCCGTTATCGTCGTATGCAGGTTCCGGAGTGGGTGTGAACCTATCCACAGCTTTGCCTTTGTTAACCCGCTTAGGCTGACCCTTCTTGGCTCGTAACTTCCTCTCGGCAGAGAGGAAACCGAAAGGATCATCACTGAGATGTTCACTAGGAGCCTCCTCCAAGAACTCAAGTTCGCGTTCCGGTTCTAGCGCCTGTACCACGGGTCGTGAAGAGGGGAATGGAGAGGTGGGTAACGGGGATGACGGTGGTAAGGGCGACGAGGCCTTCAACCCAGCAGGTTGTTTCATGATCGAAGCTGAACGGGATTGTTGGGAGACGCGTTGTGTAGTTGGTTGCCTACGTCGCCAACTCTGTGCTGGTGTTGATTGTAGGATCACGGACTCCCCGAGTCCGATGCCAGGTAGGCCCAGACCAGATTGCTGGGAATCTTCGAACGAGAACCCACCAATACTGAACTCCTCTTGCGATTTCTCCGTTTCTTCACGAGTGTGTAGTTCGTCCTCAGCAGCGGGTTCGTCCTCAGCCTCGACGTCGTCCGGAGGGGGAGTAGACTTTCGCTTCTTCGAAACCTTTACCGAGGTGTTCTTGGCCTTCCCTTTCAGTGGTCTCTTTGTCTTTGATGTAGATCTGGCGGGAGTGTTGGTCACTGGGGTACGATCGCGAAGAGCTGCCCGGCGGGTTCGAGTGACCATATCGCAAGAGGGTCGCTGGGAGAGAGTGGAAAGAAAGCGGATCGTGGGTGAGGTGTGGCAAGCGAGAGGCGGGAGATCGAGCGGAACAGAGTTTGAGTTGAGCTTTTTGAATTCCGACGACTTGAGAGTTGAGCGTGTTACATGCACGTGACGGAGTCACTGACTCAAGTATGCCTGCGTGCGAGGTTTTCTCTGACTCGGGGTGCACTTGGAATTGACTCGAGCCAGCAAAAAATGCACAGGAGAGTCAAATTCAGAAAAATTGCGAACCAGAGAGTAGCAGTAGACAGAGAAGGGTAAAAAAGAATGACGAGAGTGGGATTCGAACCCACGCCCCGAAAGACCAGATGACGTCGGAAACATCATTGGAGCACGGAAAACCGTGCTGACCTTAGTCTGGCGCCTTAGACCACTCGGCCATCTCGCCGTTGTGAAGTTAGACACTTGTAAGTACATTGCCGAGATACGGCCCACAGACCAAGAACATTTCTCAAGTCGAACGTCACCACTGGCTTGACCTCCTGCTGCCGTGAGCACCAAGAACGTTCGAATCGAGCATTCACGCTTTCCTCTCCGCTGCCCGCCTGCTTTGTCAGCAGAAGAAGATCTCAAGCCATGTTTTTCACACAAACGCGACAGGTACTATTGGTTCTGTTCCGTGTGGGTCTCTATCGATGAGCGCTCTGAAGGTTTCTAATCCTGGGATCGCTGAATCAGCCGCTCTCGATAACTTCCCACGGATTCAGCAGCCTGAGGAAGGAGATACAAGACGTATAAATAAGCGAATGTGAAGTTGACCCCATTCGATTTCTTCGCTCGCCAATATGTCCGGCTTCGAAATCCCCCAAACCCACCGAGCCGTCATCGTACAAACAGACACGACCATCAGGACAGAAGAACGTCCTATCCCGGCCGTTGGTGAAAACGAGATCCTTGTTAAAGTCTCTGCGATTGCCGTCAACCCGACCGACTGGAAGCGTTTGTTCACTCTCAAACGCAGTAAGGCATGTCTTTGACTCTCGTACTCATAGATGCCAGGCGTATCAATAACCCAGGAACGATCCTTGGATGTGACTTCTCAGGAATCGTCGTCCAAGCTGGACAAGGCCTCCGCGTTCCTGTGAAGGTCGGCGATAAGGTCGCAGCTTCCCTTCGCGGCGGCGTCGACAAGGAACGAGGCGCCTTCGCCGAGTATGTGAAAGTATCCGCCGACCTCGCGTGGATCATCCCTGAGGGAACCTACACCTTCGAAGAAGCTGCGACCATCGGAATCCCTTTGTATACATCGGTGATCGCACTTTACGGCCCGAACAGCCTCAAACTCCCTCAGCCTGGTGACGCGAATCCACCTGCGCCTGGAACATGGGTTTGTAGCCAAAATATCTGGAATCGCAGGACACATGCGCTGATTACCTGCGTCCAGCTTTTTGTTTACGGGGGAAGCTCGTCTGTCGGGCAATACGCGATCCAGTTAGCCAAGCTTTCCGGATACAAGGTCATCACGACCGCTTCCAAACGCAACCACGAGCTCGTCGAGAGCCTCGGCGCTGATCTCGTCTTTGACGTGAGCGACCCACCACAGATCTCTCATCTTCCTCTGACTGATCCAGATCAATGTGGGCGTAGTACAATGATCCTGACGTCGTGCATCGCATAAAAAAGGCCACAGACAACGACATCCACCTCGTGTTCGACACTATCTCCGAAGACTACACTTACCCCATCATTCTTGGTAGCGTCGCCGGAGAGAAACCGGCCAAAATTTCGGTCCTGCACAAACCAAATCCTGAATTCGCTGAGCAACGTGAAGACGTCCAGTGGCTAGGTAAGTGCAGACGGCGCATATCACCCTTGCGGGTCGCTGAAACTGACGTGCGTAGAAACCTTCATTTTTACTGCGTATGGACCGACTGTCAACACAAAGGATGACGAGGAGGAACGTGCGGTCCTGTCTACGTTCTTGTGGGAAAAGCTTCCTGGTTTAGTCACCGGCGGTCTCAAGCCGAATGTGATCAAGAAATTCGACGGTGGGCTGGATAACGTCGAAGCCGCTCTTGATTACTTGGTGCAGGGCAAGGCAAGCGGTGAGAAGATCGTCTATACGATTTGAACGGTTCAATCGTGAATCACTTTGTTGCATCCTCCTGTTATGATTCTGTAAAAATATCAGCATTTGTTACAGTAACCAACACTTAGTGTCAGAGTCTGCAAACCAAGTGAAGCATCAAAATGCTCACCGGGAGCCAGCCAGTGGCAAGTATGGTCGACGGGGCTGGGGGCCAGCCGGCGGACTCCAGATGCGAGAGGCGAGAGGGGAAAAAAGTTGTGACGAGAGTGGGATTCGAACCCACGCCCCGAAAGACCAGATGATGCTGGAAGCATCCGTGCTGCACAGAACCTGTGCTGACCTTAGTCTGGCGCCTTAGACCACTCGGCCATCTCGCCGTTAAAGTTTCGAGGCAGTGTGCACATCTGTGTGCGTTAGGTTTGCAGAGGATGAAATCACTGGCAAAAATGTATGTACTGCTTTACAAAAGCGAGAGTGTTGGGAACATCTATAACTTCCGTAGCAACCAGCAGCAGTGAAGTAGCAACGAGGTCAGGGGATCTAGAGGATATATGAAACCACAGCGCACCGAAACGTGACGATAGTTGTTCAAAGACAAGGACGGCGAAAGTGACACAAGAACCTGGGTTTCTAGTATGAACAATTGAACAAAGCTGACCACTTCGATCACCGACCTCGACCGCAACGACCACGATCCGGAGTAGCCAGTCCGCCCAACGCACGTTTGGTCTTCCCATTCGAACAAAGATGGACTGGTGGAAAACGTTATCCTCGGTCCTCGTATTCGTCGCAAAAGTGATTGCTTCAACAACAGACCCGGACAACGACGACGACCCGTGCGTTCTCATTTTATCCTCGCCTCTGCACTGCTCAAACATTGCCTTAGTGGTTTGCCATATAATCCAGTGCTCAAATATCTACCAACTTTTGCGAATTCTCTCCCAGTTCAAGTCTTACTTTCTGGAATCATCTTCACGCTTACATGCGTCCTCCTCATCCACCTTTGCTTTACTGCTCAATACCATTGGCCACTGGCGCCCGTAAACTTCGTTCTCCAGGTGTCGGGTGTACTGTCCCTTCTAATATCTCAAATCGCTACCCTCCATGTCATCCTTTCCACCACCGTACTCGAGAGTCGAAGTTGGCCCTACATGCTCACGTATCTGGAAGTAGACATTCCGCCGTTGTACAGCGCCGACGGGTGGTCGACGGCTGAAATGGCGGCTTGGTTAATTATGAATGCAACGACGTCTGGCCTCATTCAGGTGCGCTTCCGGATGATGGCTTGTGCGTTGCGAGTACTGATGGACTGTCACCGCGTAGATCACGCACATCCAATTCTTGACGTTGCTTTACCCTTCATCCCTTGAGAAACGGTTGATTTTCTGCCTCCTGGGTCCTTTGGCTATCGTATCTGCCGTTATGCAGCTCCTCCCAATCCACTCGGACGCTCGCCTCATATCCTGGGCTGACGCTGTGCAAAACGTTTGCAGCGCTACACTCTCCTTGCTTTTCACGTCATCTCTTGTCATCTGGGGCTTCTTCGTGAGGCGCGACCAGGCGTGGAGGACCGATGGAGGTACAGCAGCCTTCGGCGCTGGGGCCATGATCTTGGCGTTTGCATCCACCGCGCTGACCTTTGTAAACATACCGAGCAAGCAACAGTACGAATGGCTGCCTGGGTTGATCTGGGCCGTCATCTTGTGGCAGAGCTTCATGGGGTGGTGGTGGTGGGTTGGGTCGGGGATGGGTGTGCACCGGGAAGGGGTGGAAGGCCTCGAGAAGATGCAAAAAAGGGAAGAGAAGCGGGAGCAGAAACGCAAAGAGAGGCAGACGAAGAGGAAGGAAAGAAGAGAGCGGGCGAAAACTGCATTTCGGGGTGTAACCGGCGCGTTGAGAACTGGGGAGGGCGAAGGGGAAATTGGTGAAGAGGCCGACGACAACGTGGATGAAGGCACAGACCAGCCGACCTCTACGAACCGGGTGACTTCGATGTCGTCCTCGCGGCGGGACCGCAGCAGAACTCAGGCATCCCCTAAGTCCGCGACTACAAGAGCCTCAGATATCGTCGATTCTTCGGTCGGGCGGTGGTTCGTGAAGTGGTTCCTCCTCATCCGGCAAGAACACCGAAGTGCAACTAGGGAGCAGGCGGTGGAGCGTACGGAGAGGCTGCAAAACGCTTACGGGCACGGGGGCGGATGGGGTCTTGGGAGTTTCGCGACGTCAAGACCGCGCCCTCCCGGGCGGGAGGCCGCCGAGGACTCTGCCAGATCCACGTCTGAAGGCGAAAGCGATGGTGATCGTCGTTCCGCTGGACGCCAGACGTCCCAACAACCCCAACCAAGCGTGGTTGATCAAAGGATTGCATCAAGCCGGCCACCTTCCGCCTCGTGGTGGGGGCCCCTGCAGCGATGGAGGCTGAAAGATTCGACCGCATACCGATAGAAACGCCCTTGTAGTTGTACCATGATTTGTACCTCTGTCATTTGATCCTCCTGTACCACCTGCCGTTTGCTTTCTTGAACAGTGTCCCCATGATGAGCGCTTGGGCCCGGGAACTGAGACTCCGATGCGTCAGGTTGTGACACGCGAGGCTGTGCAGGAATGTTTGAAATATCTGGTGCCCTGTTTTGCACACATTGTTACTTGACGGCGATGGACTGGAACTTTACTTAAAAGCGACTGTGCCCCGAAATCACCCAAGGTAGCGCTTTGGCCCCTCTTATTCCCTACCGCCCACCCACTGCCATGTCTCTCAACGGTCTCACCGGTTCTGCTGGTCTTAAACTGGGACCACTCGTCCTCGAAACTCTGGTCAAACACTATTTTGGACGGCTCAGGGCCGCGCAGAAGCTACCTGCCACTACCTCCTTAGACGGGATTGATCACGATGGGAAACAGGACGGGTCTGTGCCGAACGATAACTTGAGAAGGGAAGAGCTGTTGTATGACCAGGCATTCACCATTGTAAAGGTGAGTTTTGTGCGTGTCCGCTCCCCCAGACTGCAGTGGCAGCGCTCGAATCGTTCGGTCTTCCCTTGTTCCATTTGTCTGTGCTTTCTGGAACCGTCGCTGATCCGCATGATCTTCTCTCACCACCACCGCCTTGTCGCGCCCAGGACTTTTTGTCGACTGCTTCCCGGTAAGGAGGGTGCCCGCTCAGGCAAACCCGACCCGATTGAATAGTATCGACCAGACGCTGACTCATTCGGGTATTGTTTTGCACTCCTCAGGCACACTATCGAGGAATTGCAACAATTTTCAAATACTAGGACCCCTTCCCCGCCATGGGTCAGAGTCTTGCGTGTCGTCGTTCCAATGTCGTGCTGCAATGAAGCTGCCGAATGCCTGATTGACGCTCTTGGCGGAGAATCTGCTACGAAGGCGATCGTTGGTGGGACGAAGTGGTGGCAAATTCGGGGCATCAATGGGTGCGGAAGCGTATTTTCACTCTTTGCGTTGGAGAGTTAATAATAAGGACTTTCTAGCGTTGAAGGGGAATGGATTCTAGCTAAGAAGGACTGGCGAGAAGCCAAGAAACGCGCCAGGTCCAGAGAACGTAGAGACAAGAGCAACGAAAGAGGGGGAAAGGAAAGGGAGAAGTCCGCTCAACAGTCTAATTCCACGGATTCTGCCCCCACAGAAGGGGTTCCTGAGCCTGGCTACACCCCAGATATGGACGAGCAACGGTGTATTCTCTACCTCCATGGAGGTAAGCGCTTTGCTCCGATACGCGCGTTTTCTGGCTGGCCTTATCATTGCCCGCAGGGGGATACTACTTCGGGAGCGTAGACCAAGAAAGATACAGCATTCAGCGTTTCGCTCGGAAGATGAATGGACGTGTATTTGGTAAGTGCTGTGCTTCTCGCCAAGACTTTTATGCCACACTTCATCATATGAGTGTCATGGACCATTTTTCCTGCACCCTTTTAAAATTTATCCCTTGATCGTTTTTCATACACGTTATCTAACTCCAATCTTCCCAGCCATCAACTATCGCCTCAGTCCACAATACCCGTTTCCCTGTGCAATCCAAGATGCCCTTGCTGCATATCTGTACCTCATCCGGCCTCCTCCTGAGGCAAAGCATAAACCGGTGAAACCGCAGCATATCGTGATTATGGGGGATTCAGCGGGCGGCGGTTTGTCCCTCGCCACTCTGCAAGTCATTCGGGATTCAGGACTACCACCATGTGCTGGGGGCGTGCTAGTCTCTCCTTGGTGCGACCTGAGTCATTCATTCCCCTCAATTCATACGAACACAGAAACGGTGAATTCCGGCCCTTGTAATTCCTCTCCAACAAGGCACTGAGTCTAAACTAAAGGACGTTATACCCTATTTTGGCCTGTCGATGCACAAACCTAGTATCCTGTGGCCACCTCCTGGGATAGATCACTCCCATCAAATCCGTCAAGGCATCCGGCACCGTCTCCGAAACATTGCGGGGCTCAATGACCAGAGCCGGTTCAAATCCTTCCTCGGCTCAAAGGGCCGCACGCCACTACCAAACGATGGACCTGTAGCTGCCAACCATGTTGTCGATACAGGCAAGCAGATGGATTTGGGCGCCGCTACATCAGCCCCGAGTGTCATTGGTGGGCAGGACCAGGGCATTGCCTTGAAATTGGAAGACGGGAAAACTCTCAATGTGGATACCCAAGTCCAATTTTATGCGACGAACGACTTGCTATATCACCCGCTCATATCCCACTGTCGAGCGTATCTGGGAGGGCTGCCTCCATTATTTTTTATAGCTGGTGACAAGGAAGTCCTGAGGGATGAAATCATATACACGTAGGTCTCCCCTCCTCCAATTTTAACTTGTCACTGAGTGACATTCAGGGCTCACCGCGCAGCAAACCCGTCCGAGTTTCCGGTCTCAGCCGAAACCAAACGGCTCTATCCCAAGGTCATGGAATTCGCAGCGAGATACCCCACTCCAACGAAGGTCCACCTCCAAGTATATGATGGATGTGCACACGTCCTGCCTATCCTCTTCGCGTTCACTACTCCCGCGAAGTACTGTTTCCGAGCGATTGCAAGTTTCTGTCGTTTCGTTACTGGAATGCAGGCTTACAGTCCCGGACCGCCTTCCCCAATGGCCCCGAACGCACCGGGGTCCCCCCTCCGCAAGAGCTTCTTCGGCGCTTCGTTTTTCACAAGTCCACCGGAAGACGATGGAGACTTGCCCGCAGAGACTATGCATCGGAAGAGCTGGTGGGGAGGGGATTCCTCTCCGCCACATAGGGCGCCCAGGAAGTCTGAAAAAGAGAAGTACCGTTCGTACAAGGGAAAATCGGACGAGGAAACCGCAACGGAAAATAAAGAAACTTCAGAGGGGCAGAGCCATGGCGTTTATGGAAAAGTTGAGGGGAAAACCAGAGTGGAGAGTAGGAGCCTGTGGTTCAAGGAGGTTAGGGAGGGTGCAGCGGAATATCATGCACTTGGAAGGGTTGAGAAAGATATGACAAAGGCGGAGGTGACGAGTAAAGTTGGGGTCATGGGTAATGGATCTCTTCCCGTTGGAGAGGATAAGACGGGCGAGCTGAGCATGGTCGACGAAGAACTGAAGGCTGAGGCAGCGAAGGAGACCGGGACTGGGGAATATACTACAAGGGCTATTAGGAAGGCGAAGTCACTCCACTCTCTCAATTCGAACAACTCCAGCAAAGAAAGCCAGGGGAGCCAGGGGAGCACGAGGCTCAAGAAGCGGTGGACACTGATGATCGGAAAGAAGTCTGCACCGGAGGTCCATATGCCAATCCCGGGTAAGAGGTTGACCGAGGATGTCGCCGGGTCGCGGTTCGAAACAGCGAAGAAACAACAAGAGGAGAGATGCGCAGGTGACTATCCCCCAATTTACCGGGACGGTTTTGTGAGTTCTATCCCCCCTCCACACCTCTATCCCTCGTGACGATCCCGGCATCGTAGGAGGAGACGAATTTTATCCGGGAGAGAGTCTCGACCCGAGGTGTGATTCGTCCCCTGGAGCCTGAAGCCGAGTTGCCTGCGTTGCAACTCAAGGACAATCTCGTTGGGGTCCTCTGTGAAAACTCGCTTCGTCGATACCTAGAAGGAAAGGCGAAGTGGGATGGTAAATTCTCTGGTACCCTGAAGGGCGTAGAAAAGGAGCGTAGGCGTAACCTACGACTTGCGCACAAAGAAGGGGACAAGTCTATGGGCCACCTAGAGTCATACCTGCAGAAGGTTACGGAGATATCTGACACCGGGGTCAATGTCCTCGACAGTCCACGCCTCCATAAAGTGACTTCTGACAGTTGGAACTTCTCTTGGGCGCTGGACGAGGACGAGCACCCGCCGCCGAGCAGCATTGTCTCCAGGAGGGACACGTGGGAGGCTCGACAGTTGGCGATGATCGCAGACATTATGCCGGAGACCACGATGAGCGGCAACAATTTGTGGCAGCACTTGGTGACGTTCTTGACGGTTACACCTGATAAGAGGGTTAGGCTGCCGGCAGAGAGGGAGCATCCGAGGCCGGAAGCCATAGACCAGGCAGAATCGGATTGGACAAACGTTTCGATGTCAATGGAGACCGACGCCACTACGATGGAGGCGAACCCCCCGGCGCAGGCCAGCGACGTTACACGTATACCCACACCTTTGAACCTGGGGTCCGCGAACACCCAATCTGGCGGATGGTCACATTGGACGAGAGGTTTACTCTGGAAAGAGAAGTTCAGGGTGAACCGCTTCTCGAAGGCGCACAAGCGAGGATCCGCATCTCCTTCTTCGACGACAAGCCCAGCCGCTCGATCCCCAATTCCTACACTCGCATGACCGCGATCTCTGGCTTTGAAAGAGTGCTATCCCATGTCTTTCTACGTCCTGTTTTGTTTTGTTATGGCTTTTACCCTCAATGTCACAACTTATATTCAAATTGTTAGAGCATGTATATTAGAGCATGTACCTTCCATCGGCGTGTACTATGATCGCGTCATGAGCTGTCTATTTGTCGAGGTCAAAACCAGGGAATGTCCGACTCTGAGCGAACATGGTAGGAGGTTCGGGAGACTCTGTCCCATGAGACTGAGCGTGCCGATGTAACCACACCCTGTTACTCACCTGGTTTTGAGTGAGATTACGGCTGAAGTGTCAATTGTCGAGGCGTTATGCCAGTTTGCGTGCTTGTAGTTTGGCCCTAGATTAAAAAATTCCATTGCAGGTGTCGGTAGCCTGCAGCTCGGGAAGAGAGTCCGAGGTAAGAATCGTGAGATGATATCATGCCATTGTTCCCTCCAAGGAGCTTTAATCAGGTGGAACCGAACAGAGAAGACAGCTGAACCTTTGGGGAAGCTCGCCTCAAGTGAGTCCCAAAGAAACTCGTTGCAGTGACAAAGGCAGTGCTTGAAGTCCCTTTCATCCCTTTGATGAACAGAGCCCGAATAGAGGCAACCGACATCAGGGAGGGTTTGTCGGGTCTCCACACCGCCAGTCACGTTGTGGCGCGTCGCCATCTTTCGCCTCTCAGGGTGAATGGCAAGAAGCTCAAGCGCTCAGCGTTCAGCGATCGGCAGGTTGGGTTTGAGGCCTCGAGGCGGTTTTGGTGGGTATGATCATAATAGGAGCATGCCATGCCCTCGCCCATTTAACCCTCGACGGTCTTAGTTCTCCTTTCAACTGCTCGTTCTTCTCCCCATCTCATTATCATAGACCCTCCGCGAGCATACTCTTCTTTTCAGAGAAGCAGTACGATCTCCGCTATTATGGGCAACCGTCGAACTGTAGTGTTGAATTTTTTTCTCGTTCTCCTCTTGGTCACTGCGAGCTCAGGTCAGTAATCGAGTTACGTGAGCCGGGGGAAGTGCTCACGTATCGTTCACCTGTCATCTTACAGCTCTTCCGTCGGACATTGGGCCACCGCAGAACCCAGGAGCAAATCTTGGGTGCCCAGGGGGCTGCAACAACGTAGCAGGTAAGCCATCGCATCCAGAACTCGCTACCTCCCCCACCTCACATATCTCACAGTCCGGGAACTCGTCGGTGATAGCAGTGGGCTGATGGGATATAGTTCTGACGGGAGCAGCGCTTCGTCGGTCACCGTCGGCATAGGATTCGCGATGACGTTCCTGATGTTTCTCAGCTTGTTGTAGTCCACCGATATTTGCGATGGGTCCGTAGAACTGTAGCCATTAGTATTGTATTACCGCCACCTGTAATGTCGTTCCGATTCGAGATATCCCACAGTCGTTCACCCCTTCGCGATCTGTGACCTGTCTGATCAGAGTCTGAGGACGCGGGTAGAGATTCGCCAGGAAGAAAGCTCGAAGAGCAGTCAAGCTGGCGAATTGTCCCCCCGGTTATGGCCTCAATCGTAAAGTCACCGCGGGTGGTGGCGTGATCCTCGCGGTCGTCCCGATGCCAATTGTCCCTTTGGTTTTCCGCGTCTGCGCGTGAAAAACTAGTAGCGATCAACGACAAAATCGGCCCGACCTGGCGCCATCCCGTTGTTGACAACTTGAATCACTGCAGCAGACACGCCGGATCAGTTCCCGGGGTTAAACAACGATATCTCAGGAAGTTTGTGTTGGGTCGCTGACGCACCGAATGAGGACCGGCCGTCGGACACGGATGTTTCCCGTTGGCACTGGCACTAGCAGGCGGATCCGATTCCGGAGGAATGCCAGAATCACATGACTGCGGTGATTGCGGAACAGCTGGAGAGTGATCGGCGCGGGGACAATGGGCGGGGCAAACAGGGAAGGTGAGTCGGGGCGAACCCTTCGAGCTTCAACGTCTCTTTTTCGTTATCGCCCTTTGAGCTCGCCACTGGGTTCGCCCGGCCGATGTTTTTATTACCAAGACTGCCAACGAGGTCCCTTCGTTTCGTCGTGCGTACTGCCACTGGTATCGACCCTTTCCGCCTCTGCACGTGTTTTCTAACCTCGATACCACAGAGCATGTCAAACAACGCATCTCGGAGGTTCAAGACATCTGAACCTGCTAGGTCCTCTGACTTACCCCCAGGATATGTCGAGGATCCCTCTGCACCAGCCATGTTGCGATTCGAAGCGTCGTTGCCCCGCCTCCCTGTCCCAACCCTCAGCTCGACTGGTGCAAAGTACCTGGAAACAGTGAAACCACATTTGACACCCCTAGAGTTTGAGCGTACGCAGAGCATCGTCAAGACTTTTGTTCAATCGGACCTGGGAAGGAAGTTGCAAGAGAGACTCCGAGCGCGGGCCGCAGATCCTGACATTAAGAATTGGTTGGCGGACTGGTGGAATGACGTGGCTTACATGTCTTACCGTGACCCTGTTGTGGTCTATGTGAGCTACTTCTACGTCCATGTGGACGATTTATGGAGAAAAGATCAAGTCAAGAGGGCGGCTGGTTTGGTCAAGGCCATTCTGCCATTCCGTGCGATGGTTGAGTCGTAAGTTTACTGCATTCTACACTGCTTCGGCTTCTCAAAGTGGATATCTACACCAGAGGATCCCTGGAACCAGAAAAGGCTAGAGGCGCACCGCTTGCCATGTCCTCCTGCAAGTGGCTGTAAGTCAATACCATCCAAGTACCGGTCGTAGTTTTGTTGCTCAGCTCCGGATAGGTTCCATTCCTCTCGATACCCCACCAAACCTGCGGACACCGCACAAAAATTCGGCGCGGCTGAGAACAACCACATTGTATTTGTCCGAAAGAACAAGTTTTTCGAGGTTCCCCTCGCATGCAACGGTGTCGAACTCAGTGAAGCGGAGTTGCAAGTGTATGTCTTTGCGCGTATTTTCCGTGTTATCCATCCCTTCAACTTTCTATTTCTAGTCAAATCGAGCGAGTCATCCAGCTGGCTGGAGATGAACCAGGCGTTCCTATTGGCACTCTCAGTAGTCAAAATCGTGACATCTGGACCGAGGTGGGTTTGAGTTGATGACTTCCTTGGGGTATATCCTAACTAAACATCTGTTAGGCCCGTAAAGAATTGATTGGAGCATCAGACCAGAACGGGGATTTACTTCAGCGAATCGAGTCCGCCATGATCGTCGTCTGTCTTGATGACACGAAGCCTGTTACTCGTGAAGAGACTTCGTGGGCTTGCTGGGTTGGTGACGGTAAGAACAGATTCTACGATAAACATCAGTGTATGCGCTTCTTTTTCTTTTTCCACGCCTTTGCGAAGGCTAACAATCCCTCAGTGATTGTGTTCGAGAACGGCAAGTCTGGTTTCCTTGGCGAACATTCGTGCATGGATGGAACCCCTACCTTGCGCATGAACGAATTCGCTTTGGCCTCCCTGGCTGCTAAGAAGGTCGACCTTGGTCCTCCTCGGTCGCCGGAAACCGGAAAAGGATTACCTAAGCCGACGGAACTCAAGTTTATTATCAACGAAGCCGTCAGCAAACACATAGAAGATGCTGAGATTGCCTTCAACAAGCTCATCGGCCAACATGATATGCATGTATGCACACCCCCGACCCATATCACAGTTAGAAGCGCACCCTCACCTCCTCTCCTAGGTCCTACACTACGAGGGGTACGGAAAGGAGTACATCAAGAAGTTTAAGACATCTCCTGATGCTTGGGCTCAGCTCGTAAAACAGCTCGCCTTCCACAAGATGTTCGGAAGACCAGGTGTCTGTTACGAGAGTGCCCAAACCAGGAAATACCAGCTTGGGAGGACTGAGGTTATAAGAAGCGCTAGTAATGAAAGCAAGGCATGGGCCGAGGCCATGCTGAACCCTGGCGAGACAGTGAGTGGTATACCTTTCACAGCACGACCTTGCATTCTCAAATGGCCGTGATAGGATGCCCATCGCGCCAATTTATTCAAAAAGGCTGTCACTCGACACGTTCAATACTCTATCTGGGCTGCCGATGGTCAAGGTGTTGACCGCCACTTGTTTGGTCTCAAGAAAATGCTCGCCCCTGGTGAAGAGGTTCCGGAAATATACACTGACAAGGCATTCAGCCAAACGAACCATTGGGAGCTGTCGACCTCCCAACTCTCATCCAAGTTCCTAGACGGTTGGGGTTACGGTGAGGTCGTTCCTGATGGATACGGCCTCTCGTACTCCATCGGTGACGACTATATTCGCTGGACGATTACGAGCTTGAAACGTGGGACGAGGGAGTTGGGTCATCATCTTGCTGAAGCTGCCACTGAGACGAGGCAAATGATGGAGAGGGCCGCTGCTGAATCGAAGGGGACCGCGCGACTGTAGATATATATCTACCCCTTTATTGCGGGAGTTAATGATGTTCGATGATATTTGAAAATAATGTTCGGTGTCGACGCTTCCCACGTCACTTGTCCTCGATCTACGGCTGTGACGTCAACAACATTGCCTCCGCTGCTGTAGGTGTTTCTGAGGAAGAATGGCACATATTCAGAGAAATCTGGTGTCACCGTACTTGCTACCCCTTTCCAGGAAAGTACTACATAAGCTCTGTCGGACCTCATCCGCTCCTCTCTGCCCGCAACGACTCCAAACCCTGTCGCCCGCTCGCTATTTAGGCTTTGTTTCGCTCGCAATCTCGCTGTCTTCTGCTTTCCATCACGCTATCGTCTGCTTGTTATGTCTTCCACCACCGTGAGGCTCAACCCACCAACCCAACACTCCCCCTCTGAGTCACCGCTCCGGCTATTCAGTAACCCTGGAAACCAATCAGAACCTGTCCTCGACGAAGCACCTGTTCATGAACGAGATATCGCGACTCTTTCGCGCCACCGTATTCTGGAGAAGGAGACTCTTGGAAAAACCCCGGCTCAGGATACCCATGCCCCAGTCTTAACCCCTTTCCAATTCTTTGTCGCTAGTCCCGCCACCCCGGATACCCCTACGCCAGTGCCACAGCTTGGGTGTGGACACAGCAGTGGGTCCTAGTTCCGCGTTGTAGTTGAAGGTGTAGCCCTGACGTAGCGTCGTAGTCTCCTCGTTTACTCCTTCGCCTCTCAGCGGAAGCGCCTCCCCGGGTAAGCATGTTTCCGTGTTGTAGATTACCCCTGTAACACTGAGGTGGGGCACCAACAGATCGTTCCTGCTCGCCCTTCTCAGCACCGAGTTTATCTCCACGTATGTATTGTTCCCCTCTCTGCTCTACTGAAGCGGTTCTTATCCGTAACCTAGCCGATTCCCCGTACCCTTATACACCAACGCTTTCACCATTCGACTCCGACCCAGGCGTGGCAGAAGGTGGTGGAAATGACGCAGACCCCTTCGATACGTCAATAAGCGTTGCGGATAAGGTTGAGAAGGCACCGGCGATCGTTGTACCGACTGTGCCGCTGGAAACAGACTCCCGGCATGACTTCCGGGAGCCGTTGTCACTACGTAGCAGCATCAAAGAAATGGTACGTCCAAGCCAACCTGGCGCTCACGTTCCGGCTTTAGGTCGGACTTCCAACCATCTCGCCGAGGAACCTTTCAAGCGCGGTGAATCCCTCTCTTTCCATCGTTCTCCTCGACGATACACGCTGGATCAGAAGAAGGCTTCCTCCAAGCCCAACGGTGATGCCCCCAACCTAGTGTTCGTGTCGAGGAGCTCCCCTCACATTATTGAAGAGGATTATTCGGACGAGGAGTCTGGCCCCGAGGACCAAGATGATGAAAAATCTGTGTACTCTTTTTCTTGTGAAGACTCGAAGATCAATGAGTTAGTTTCCATGATGGCTAGCCTCAGCCTCGGGACAGCTCCGACTGTTGCTCGCCTCGCTATCACCCCTACTCGTATTCGTTCTCGCTTTTTCCCCTTTTTTCCCGCTCGTACTGTAGTACCCTCTCTTGTGGCGGCGTTCCATCCTTCTATGAACCCCCCTTCTGACGTTCAACATGCAACAACTATGGAGGTCGACAAGAACATCCTCTGTCTGAACCTCGCGAGCACGGGCGCCCCACACCCGCAGGGAACACCGGAGGCTGTGTCTATGGACGGCGTTGTGTTTCATCCGGAGGTCAAGGACGTGGGGATGATGGACACTTTTGCGACTAATCGTAAGCTCCTCCAGATGGTACTTATTTATCCTTTTCGTTGATTCTGTGACAGCGGGCGCTGCACTCTCCACTCCTCCCACATGCGGTCCCGTCAACATCATGTCTGCGTTTGCTCGCACACAACCCGCCTTTGGGACTACGAGCCCAAAATACAGGCCGAATCAAGCACAAAGGTCCGACCTCGGAGCGCCATCTAGCCCCTCGCAACAGTCTCGTGTGCCCCAGCGTACCATCTTCGATTTTCTGTGTCAACCTCCAAAGCCTGCTATCTCCTCTGGATCGATTGTCTCTACTGCTGGTATCGCCACCTCGTGAGGTTGCTAGTCATATTCTGTTCCCTGTTCTCGTGCTTTCCGTGCTCCTCGGGCATTTTGTCACGCATGAGCATCTATGTGTCATCTTGTTCGGTTCGGCTACTCCTGCATCTGTGCTTTGGCCTCGATGGCTGCTTTGATACCCGTCTGCTCTCAATCGGCGACGGACGCTTCTCGGTTCCTCGGGGACTCTTGTTTATGAGCATATATCTACCATACTATATACCTTGTATAATCGCTGTACAATCGCCCTTTGATCGTGGAATTTTGCACACATTGTTCTTATCTCATGCCTATGCCCCGTGATCAGAACGCCCATCTCAATTGGAGTACTTGCGATACGAAAACGCAGGAGAGAAAATGAATGTTGGCCACAGGATTAACCGATCTGCAGGTCATCGCAGTTCCGCTGGAAAAAGGGGACCCGGAGCTCCGCCGCCTGTGGGAATCCCGCAAAAATATGTGAGAAGGGCGCGCCGGGGCAATGAAGTGCTGGACAATCAGCCGTAAGATCCGGGTCGTCTTTGGAGTTCAACCATTGAGATATTGAGATCACGCGTATAGCCCCCTATCCAGGGTGGAGTCCAGACCATAAAATAGGAGTCGCGTCGGGGAAGGGGAGGAAATACGTGGGCGCGTCCCGGTCTGTTCAGCAGAGGTTTGTCCCTGACTTGCGTGACGGTGCACGCGACTACAAGCAGGTTGAACTTGAACCTCCTTTTGCGAGGAAGCTATAGCAACCGAAGTTCAACCAAATCGGGCGCTCGTCGGTGATTTACGAACCTGGACTGATAAACGGCTAGATAACTCTGCGTGATGGGGTTGATGTCGGAAAAAGATGGGCCGTAAATTTAATCGAGCATAATCGTCCGCCCATTATTGGTCGGCTTGGTTACTGAGGCCGAATATAAATCTTCTCGCGCGCACGAACTCAGCTTGACCAGATGCGTTGAAGCCATTCAGCGAATTTGGCGACGGGAGGAATGATGGGAAGCGTTTTCAATGGGACGTACTGAAGTAAACCCACCACAGGCGCATACATAGGTCTGGACCAAAAGCCCGCCGCAGCTTCCTGATAATGCGAGTTCAACCAATGTTGGTCATTCCGAGTAAGAAGAGAACCGCCTTTTCGTTTTTGTCAGCTCCTTGGTAACCTCGGGCCCAAATGAGAATTGCGAGTCATAGTTACCGGCAAGGAAAGTCGCCGATATGTTGAAGACGAAGTCACGAAAATACCGGTCGACTGAATATCGATGTGGACCACCGAGACGGAGTCAAGTGTTTACGCGAATCATCTGATCTAAAAGATCTCGTAGTTCATTGAGGGTTAGGACACCCGGTGAACCGGGGAACGTCCAATACCCACATGGGTGATTCCCGGAGATGTGACGATATATGGAGGGTCGAGCTATTCCCGTTGGGGCGATGACTAGTCGTAACGCCGTGAAATCAGGGAGATCCTGCACAAGTCGAGCGTTGTATGTGCGTGCAAGTGGCACTGGAGCTCCTAAGTGCGGCGTTCGTCCTCGCCATATAATACCCAGATATACAGTCTGTTCAATAGGCAAGAACCACGCGGATATCTGATTGATGCCTCGGTAATAGGTTTTCAGCCGGGTGGATGGTTAGGAGGAAAATTTTACTCGATGTGAGCCCCGGCTACCCGAATATAATGGGGGCGTAATTGCTGGGTCTGCGCAGGAAATATGCTCCGACTGAGTCAATCGCAGGGGTCAGATGTCAGAGTTGAGTAAGAGATGGTGCGTGGGAAATCGCAAAAACTTGGATCAATCACCTCCCGAACAACGCGAGACCTGGCTGCTGGCGCGTCCAAATCGTCACCCCTTTTGACACTTTCACCCTGACGGCCTTTTGTATGGCTGTTTGGCAAAATCTTTGCGGCCGGGCCGTGCCGAAGCGAGATTTGGGTGGCACCATGGCTTGTCTTTGCCCGAACTCGCCTCAATTCGCATCATGGGCGAGTCGCCTTTGGTGGGCCGAATGACCGTGAACCGGCGTATTTCGCCTTGGGCACCATAATATAATCAATCCAGTGGTGATGGCGGTCCATACCAGTTGGAAATATCCGTGGGTTGCCCTTGGTCCAATCAAACAATAGTCACGCCATCCATATTTGGTCGACAATGGATTTGATTCAAAACGGGTCGCTCACAGCCCAGACCCCATTTTCGTCTTGTTTGTTGTTGAACTCTCGTGGATCGCCTCGTGCCTTGTTGAACTTGTTGAACTTTCCCTTCGACGCGTACCACTCAACGATCCACTTCATCCTCTCTCGATGACTTCCACCACAAACGCTCCATCGTTATCTACCCTCACGCGATCTCCATTCCAGAGACCGGTTTTCTCGCGGCAGGAGAAAAGCTCGGCTCCCTCGTCTGGCTGTTCGAACGTTGGATTGAGCAGTGGCACCGATTCGACCGTCAGCGAAGAGGATGAAAACGAAGACACTATCGTTCGGTGGGGTTGGGTGTGGCACAAGGGGGAAATGAGGAGAATCTCGGAACTCCCACCTGTAGTTGCTGAACCCCCAAAGCCCTCTCCACCGAAGCGAAAGGTAGGATCCGTCCACCCTGATGCGCGTTCTTGAATGTTGATGATGCTCCACCCCCAGTACGACTTCAAGCCCGTCTTCTATCTTCCATCATCGCCCCCTCGAGAGAAGAAACAAACTGTCGAGGTTGCCTCTGCCGAGGAGTATTGTGGCCAACGTACTCCCGACAGGATTTCTCAGACCTTCCACCGCTTCCACGATCTGGACGTCCACTCCCCTGTTCCTTCTCCTATCCACACCCGCAAGCCGTCGTTCACTTCAAAGCCTCTTGTCGAAGCTTCTCTCGATGAAATCTTCGATTATAGCGACGATTTTGATTGCGACTTCGAATTCGAGGCTGACTTCGCCGATGACGAGCTTGAAGACGAGGACGAGGAGGATGAAGATTACGACACGTTGGACCCCAATTCTATAGCTCGCTACATCTCCGACTTTTTAGATCCCGTTGCCTATTCCGATGATGAGGAGTTCGAGTAGGTTGTCGGTTCGCGTCTCTGTTCGTTCTCGATGGCACGCGCACTCTATCTATCATCTGTACTGTTACACAATTGTCTCATGTGTTTTCAAGTAGACTGTACTGCCCTATGTTTTCCTGTATCCCGATTTTCTTGAATATTCTCGCTTGCAATGACTGTTGATCAGCCCGTTCCACGCAGAAAGTCGAGAAATGAGAGACGCGGTGACGGTGTTTTTTGTGGTTGAACTTCTCGATCGAATGCTAAGTGCACGTGGTCCCAAATTTGCCAATCAGCGCGCTTCGCGCTTTCGTCACCGCTCCCCCTCCGTTTCTTGTGAAGATCACGACGCAAGGATGGGTAAAGCAGACGTAGAGGAGTGGATGGTTGCATCCACCGTCGCCCCTGAAGTTGAAGACCCGGAAGATCCTGAAAACAACCAGTGGGATAAGAATCGCATACTCGCGGACTGGCCGGAAGGCGTTTCAATCATCCGGACGAATCTCTCGTCAAGCAGCACGAAAACTAGAGGGGAGTTTCTTGAAGGGATAGTGATTCCCCTTGCGAAGGATGAAAGTGAGTCCTCCGCCTTTGTGCTTTCGGCGATCACAAGACTGAAGCTTTGGAAGATCTGACCGCGGCACAGACGTTGGAGATCTTCGGGATTTTCACTCAAGTATACCCACGGTATACCGATGTAAGGTCAAGGGGAGCTGTTGAGGAGGTCATCACGCAAATTGTGCTCCGAGACCAACCTCAAGGTGGCGCAATAACGGAGAAGATGTTGGGATGGCTTGCGAGTGAGGCCGGTCGGGTATCGAAACAAGTCCTTCCAGGGTACGCATACATTGCCACCAGTCGCGGCAGGGACGCTTATCTTCCCCGATAGATCCGGATCTGCTGCAAACCTTTTTGTGCCATTCACCTGGTGTTGTGTTATCTACACTACCTGTCTAAAAGTCAACGAAGGTTTCTCCGACACTCGCGGATGGAACGTGCTGGTTGGAGTAACTGCCATTCTCTTCGACTCGATATTGCATACATCCGGAAAAGCGCGTCACGGTATTGCGAAGGCCACGAAAGTTAGGTTACGGAGAGGACTACGATCTGTGAGTGTGGCGCTGTCTTCGTGTTCCTGCTATTGATTGAAGAGAAGTGATTAGGCTGCGAAATGGATCCCCAAGGTCATCGATACATCCGTGACGCTGGCCAAGTCGGGATCGACGCCCTTGACATACCTTCCGCTGATTGGAACCGCGATTGACGTTTCGTTGCGGCTGAAGGGTAAAGATGTAGACCTGAGAGGTATAACCCCAGAAAACAAGGTTGCGATATGGATCTCTTCTGTGGTTACAGTTTGCCGACATCTTTACAGGGCTCAGTCTTGGCGTTCTACACCGGCTCCGTCTTCGCCTCGAAGACTCCTGTTTCTCCGCATCAAGCTGTGAGCTCATACAAATTCTGCTGAAACCAGGCTAATTTCTCCCCTCAGATCGCGCTTCACGACTTCATTGACAGCTGTGTGATTGAAGAGGACCTGACGTCATCCATCCTTCCGACCGTCGAGAAGTCGGTTCTTCGCTCTCCGGAAGTCTCTCTTCTTGGTATGCTATTATCCCTCGTCAGGCACCTCGACATCTATTCACCAGATGCTACAGTGATCTGCGAATTTTTCCGTGCATACCCTGCTCCCTTGTCACAAGACGCGTTCAAGCGCATCTTGACTCCAATTCTGAATTGTTCCAAGTCAAGCAACGCAGTGGTTCGATCGAACGCGACCGAACTCTTCATGGTAATTGTTTCGAAAAGTACCGAAAACCGCGAGGGCTTGAAGAATGCCGTTGTGGAAGTGTTCAGCCTCCCGAAAGCTGGGAAGACGACTGGACCGGACCACCGTATCGCACTTTACACAATGTTACAATCATTGCCACCATCCTCTACCACTTCGCCTGAGGTCGTCTCATCGGTTCTCCCCCTTTTGACCAAGGAAACCAACGACGCTGCAATAGGGGCCCTCGGGGCCGCTCTCTCCTCTCACCTGTCCTTCCAACTGAGAGGTAGCGAAGCTTTACCTGCAACTGTGACAAACACATTAGTGAAGGAACTTGCGAATACCAAACCCCAGATTCGCAGAGCATTCTACTCCGCTGTCGCAGGTGCAATATGGTCGTTGGATTCACTGGAAACCGACGCGTCTGCTGCACTGATCCAGGCAATCCTTCCTGCCTTGGAGACAAGCCTGAAAAATGTGTCGGCCAATCCCGTTGGAGCCGCTGCTGGCCCCCTAGAGGGATACGTTGCGGTCGCCCTCTTGCTTGGGCCGCTGAAACGCAGTAAAAAGCATGGTAATCCTTCAAGAACAACATCCAAAAGAGTGTGACTGATAGTAATTTCAGATCGCGCCATCTTCCAAAATCCTACTATCCAGTCCCTTTCGATCGCTGCTCCAAAGCCTTCCTTCCTCCTTCTTGACAAGGTCTATCAGAAGGTGTCTGATCCAGAAGAGTTGGTTTGGTTGCTCAGGGCCATCCAAACAACGATACCATTTCTCACAGAAGAACTTTCGAAGAATGCTCACCTTCGGTACGTGTTTTAGTCGTTCTATCACAAGACCGGCATTCTGAGTTTCCTTTCCAAGGCTTCAAGCGGGATCATTACTTGTGCATGTAGCAACTGAATCCAAGTCTCACGCTATCAGGGATCAACTATACTCCGTCCTCCGTTCGGTTGCCCAAACTGAACCCGGGCTCATCAACCAGCTGATTACCGATGCGCTTGTAGCCTTCGTGTGCCGAGAGGAGAAGCCGCCCCCGAAACCAACAGTAGAGGAGCCCGAGAGACCCATCGACTATCAGAAACGTCTGTCATCCGTTCTTTCCGCATCTTCTGCGTTCCCAGCAGATACGGACCTGGAGGTTCGCAAACAAATACTCGTGAATCTCGTTGTTCTGGCGCACCATAAGCAGATTTGTGAGTCTCGGTAGCACGCACGTCTCTGCGCACTGCTAACCGTTTTTCTGCAGCGGAGTTTACTCAACTTCTTTGGATCGAAATTTGCCAGAGGGCGAATGTGGATCCCCGTGAACTCGTCGGATCGAAGTTGGATGACCTCATGAGTATTACCTTTGATGCTACGAATTCAAAGGTAGGAAGCTGCTTTGCGTGTACGCCAGATGCTCGCTAAATCGACTTTCAGGTTCAGCAGTTTGCGGAGGCTGGCTACAATGCTATCAGAACCCTCACTTTCCTTTGGCCAGAACTCGTGATTCCTAAGGTCATGGAACGCATCAAATCGGACTTGGAGGGCAGCGATTTGAAGAATGTCACCTCAACTGACCTTGGAATTTGGGCTACTCCCGAAGGCACAACATATGTTGACGGTGGGTGATCTCAGCAGAAATCAAAGGATGCCTTATTCAACCCCTCGTCAGTCCTCGCGAATAAGAAACCCGAGTTGTTGGATAAGAAAGGGAAGGGCTACGCTGATGCAAAATGGGAGGCAGAAGTCCGTCAGAAGTTGACCGCGAAGAAGGCTCAGGTTACGCTGTCCAAGAAAGATCAAGCCCTCGTAAATGAGCAGCTTCAGAAGGAAGCTGAAATCAGGAAGCGGGTTGCTGAAATCAGGTCCAAGCTAGAACATGGTCTGGAGCTCGTACATTCACTCGCTTCCGCAAACGTCGAAGAGTTCCATGCTTATGCCCCCCAAATCGCTTCCATTTTACGCTTGGGCGCATTCGGCGAAGCTTCCGAGGCTTTGGTCGGAGACAAAGCATTCGATACCTTCCTGGTGACCCCGTTTACTCGTTTCATTCGGAGTTGCATTAACGTATGTCCGATAGAGAGTGAACGACGCCTCGTCGGAAAGATTGGAATGGGCACGCACCTGGATTGCCGTCGCTATTCTGCGTTCCCTTGAAGTCAGTGGGATACCTTGTCACATGCAAGAAGAGCCGTTGAATGGTAAGGAGTCGTGGTTATTCATTGTTGTTGAAGTTGCTAAAATGTCAAAGGTCTTGTTATACGAGTCCTATATCGGCTACGCACGGTTTCGGAACAAAATGTCCTGGATGCCGCCACTTTCTCACTCTGCTCCCCTCTGTTGACGCAAGTCCTGCTCAAGGGAGGCATTTCCCTCACTGAAGAAGATGACCCTCTCGAGCAGGTTGCTCTTTCACTAGACGTGATCAAATTCCACGCTGGAGAATGTCAGTCTTTTGGAAAGTCTTCCTCTGAACATGACTAAACCTGAGATCGTCAGTTTCGAATGTTGCGTTCCCGAGAAAATCCATCATGGAGAGCTTGATACATGTGATCCGCCAGCAACCTAGACTCGCAAAGGACGCGTCCTCAGCGTTGGTTGACATAGGGCAAGCGATCCATTCCAATGTCACACCCGAGGAAACATCGGCTTTGCTTTGCGGTACCTTGACGCAAGAAGTGTATGTACGGACATCGTGCTTACAGGCGCTCCAGGTAGGTTTCACGTCCGTCGGAGGAGGCTATACGTAATTATTTTGGTAGCCGTTCGATTTGACGGATCTCGATTGGTCACCTGAAATTTTGGTCGCCACCCACGATGAGGACGAACAGAACTCTCGTCTCGCTCAGCACCTCTGGGAAGACAACGGGTTGGACATCCCTGAGGCTTTCCTCGACACGCTGATCCCGTATTTGGGTACGCCTCTTTGTCCCCTCTGCCTTGATGTTACCGGTAACAATGCATTTAGACCACGAAAATGCCTATGTTCGTGCCAGTGTTGCCGCGGCCCTCGCGGAAGCGGTGGAACAGTCCCCGCAATCAGCCTCCCGGACGATCACGACCCTATGCGGACTCTATCGTGAGAAGGTAGGATGTCCCAAAAAATGGTCAATCGGATCTAATTATCTCCATAGGCGAAGATACTCGTCCCAGAATTCGATCAATTTGTAAGCTTTGGTGTCCATACTCCGAACGAAACATCTAATTTTGTGCAGGGGATGGTCATTGAGTCGAGCCTCAACCGTCCAGATCCGTGGCCAACCCGGGTAGCCATCGGCCAGACATTCAAGCACCTCGCCTCCTCATTTACGCAACCAGAAGTCGAACCGTTCTTCGTCTTCCTCATCAAGGAAGAGGCCCTTGGTGATAGGGAGGCAGAGGTCCGTCGAGCCATGCTGGATGCTGGCACGGCGGTGATTGACCTTTACGGGGCGTCTTCCCTCCCTGGGCTCATATCAATGTTCGAGACGCAACTTGGCACGGCCTCGACTACCGAGACCAATGATCAGATCCAGGAGGCCGTTGTAATTCTCTTCGGTCGTCTCGGCCGCCACCTTGACCCATCAGATCCACGGATGCCAACATTGGTTGAGCGACTTGTCGAGGCTCTGCAAACACCAGCAGAACAGGTTCAGATCGCAGTTTCGGATTGCCTTGCCCCCCTTGTCAACAAGATGACGTCGCCTATTCAACAACTCGTCGACCGACTCCTGGTGGACCTGGCAGAAGCACCGAAATATGCTGGTCGACGTGGCGCGGCGTACGGTCTTGCCGGGGTCGTCAAAGGCGTTGGTATCCAAGGTATCAAACAATATAATATATTCCTTCGGCTGAAGGCATACGTCGAGGACAAGAAAAGATACGAAGCTCGTCAGGGCGCGGTGATGGCGTTCGAAACGATGTCGGCTACTCTCAGGCGCACGTTTGAACCATACGTGATTCACATCATTTCCCTGCTTCTCGTCGCTTTCGGTGATGGAGCTCCAGAAGTCCGAGAAGCCGCTCAGGACGCCGCCCGGGTTATGATGGGTAACATGTCAGGTTATGGCGTCAAGCTTATACTTCCCGATTTACTGGCTGGTCTCGACGAGAAGCAATGGAGGACGAAAAAAGGATCTATCGAGTTGCTCGGAATGATGGCTTACTGTGCTCCACGACAACTTTCCCAATCGCTTCCGGTTGTTATACCTCGTCTTACCGGAGTCTTAACGGATTCACATGCCCAAGTCAAATCCTCCGCGAACAAGAGTTTGAAGCAGTTCGGCGAAGTTATCAGCAATCCGGAAATCAAAGCTCTTGTTCCAGTGTTTTTGAAAGCGCTTGTAGATCCCGCAAAGACCCCCAACGCCCTGTCCGCCCTGTTAAAAACCTCCTTTATGCACTACATCGATCTTTCGTCGTTGGCTTTGGTACGCGGTTTACAGTAGTGCCTGAGATGCTTGCTCATAAGTGCTTCCAGGTTGTTCCAATCCTCGAACGCGGTCTCCGTGAACGCGGCGCAGAAACAAAACGGAAAGCCTCTCAGATCGTCGGTAATCTGGCCTCACTGACTGAGTCGAAAGACTTTGCACCATATCTTCCACGGCTACTTCCGCTCGTACATGTTGTTTTGGTGGATCCAGTGCCTGAAGCTCGTGCTACCGCCGCCAAGGCTCTGGGTACCCTCGTTGAACGGCTGGGAGAGGTTCATTTCCCGGAGCTTGTACCTGGCCTCTTACGTACTTTGAAAACGGACACATCTGGTGTCGACCGCCAGGGAGCTGCGCAGGGTCTCAGTGAAGTTTTGGCAGGACTAGGAATGGAACGCCTAGAAGGCCTCCTCCCTGATATCATCGTCAATGCACAGTCACCTCGAAGTACTGTCAAAGAAGGGTTCATGACCCTCCTGGTTTTCTTGCCTGCTACTTTTGGGACGAGGTTTCAGCCGCATCTTCCGAAGATTATTGCCCCAATTTTAGGAGGCCTCGCAGATTCCGAAGACTTTGTTCGAGATGCTGCAATGCGAGCGGGGAGGATGATTGTCACAAACTACGCCAACAAAGCTATCGACCTCCTCCTGCCCGAACTCGAGACCGGGATGTTTGACTCTGGTTGGAGAATCAGGGTGCGTTATATCCGGTTCCCGCACGACTAAAATTCGACTGATATGGATTCATGACAGCAATCCTCTATCACACTTGTCGGAGAACTGTTGTTCAAGATCACGGGTATTAGCGGCAAGAATGAGATTGAGGAAGATGAAGCTGCAGATGTTGTCCTGGCGGAAACTTCGAAGCGTGCCTTAGTCGAGGTTCTGGGAAAGGAAAGACGTGACAGGATCCTCTCTGCTCTATTCATTGCGAGGCAGGATTCGGTCAACGTTGTCCGACAATCGTCCATCCACATCTGGAAAGCGCTGGTTCATAATACTCCAAGGACAAGTAAGTTGTGCGGAGAAGTCAAATTGCGTCGATCTCAATATCATTCTAGTCCGCGAGATCATCTCAGACCTCATTGATCAACTCATCAAGTTGGTCTCCAGTGATGAGTTTGAGCAGCAAGAGGTACGTTGTCAAAAAATTGAGATTGACTTTGGCCTAACTCTGCGTAGACTGCCTCAAGGACTGCTACGGAGTTGTGCAAGAAGTCCGGAGAAAAGCTATTGGCAGACATTATCGTAGCGCTGAAAGATCGCTCTACCTCCCAAGACGCAAGGACAAGAACTGGCGCTTGTTTGTTTCTCGCGGAACTTATGTGCGTGCTTATACTCCTTTACTCTGGGATGCTATAACCAGGTATACAGGCAAAGTACTACCGACACACAACGAGAGATTCAAGAAAATGCGATCATTACAATCGTCCGAACGTCTCTTGTTGATGACGAGGCCATCGTACGGACTGCAGCTGCTAAGGCCTTCGATATCTTGCAGGAACAACTTGGCTCGAAAGCGATTGACCAGACTATACCTACCCTCTTGGAGGCCCTTCGACAACCAGGGGAGAGTTCCGGAACTGCTCTGCAAGCTCTAAAGGAGGTCATGAATGTGAGTCCTGATGCAGGACCTCCTGCAGGAAAATACTAATGATTTGCTTAGGTTCGCGCCCATACTGTGTTCCCGATCCTCATCCCTACCCTCATTTCAAGCCCGATGACTTTGTTCAACGCCCGCGCCCTTGGTTCTCTCGTGGCTGTGGCAGGGAATGCCCTCAGCCGGAGACTTACTGTTATCGTCGGGGCTCTTGTTCAAGAACTGGAGACCACCACAGACGAAGAACTCAGAAGCGCTGTCGAAGAGACCTTGGAAATTCTTCTAGGATCGATCGTTGACGCAGAAGGGCTGAACACCCTTATGCTCCTTCTCTTGGAATGGTAAGTCCACGTACTGCCCCCCGTATCGTGATACACTCACCGTTGCACAGGGCCAAACACCATGATCCAAAGCGCCGCGCCAGCACGTGCAAAGTGTTCGCCACGTTCTGCGAGACGTCTGAGTTGGATTCTTCACTGTACCGCGTTGATTGGATCCGTCAGCTCGTTACGTTGATGGACGATCCGCAAGTTGAGGTGCACACCGCGGCGTTCCAAGCCTTGGACACTTTCATCAAGTCTGTGCCGAAAGAAGAGGTCGAATCCCTTGTCGTTCCGTTGCGTAGGACGATCGAATCAACAGGAGCTCCAGGTGTCTACGTCCCTGGATTCAGCCTTCCAAAGGGTGTTTCGCCCATGGTTCCTATTATTATTGGTGGTTTGACGTCGGGAAGCAATGACCAAAGGGAGCAAGCGGCTTACGCCATTGGAGATCTTGTGGAAAGGACCGAGGAGAACGCCATGAGGCCATTCGTTGTTTCCTTCACTGGACCTCTCATTCGTGTTGCTACCCAAGCGACTACTCACCCGCCAGCCGTGAAGACCGCCATCTTAACCGCGCTCTCCACCATGTTGGAAAGAATTCCAGTTTTTGTCAAGCCGTTCTTCCCACAGCTCCAACGTACGTTTGTGAAGAGTGTCGGTGACCCCGCTAGCCTAGCCGTCCGTAGCAAGGCCGCACAAGCGCTCGGTGTCTTGATGAAGAGTCAGCCTCGAGTGGATCCTGTGGTGACTGAGCTCATTGGAGGGGCAAGGAACAACGGAGACCCGATTTCTGGGAGTTTTGTTTTGGCACTGGCAAATGTCGTCCAGAACGGTGGTTCGAACGTGGGAGCGAAAGCCAAGGAGTCTTGCGTGGAATTGATATCCGATGCATTCAAAGAGCACCACGAAGGTAGGACATGAGAATGTCTCGGCTATCCTGCAGATTTTCTCACCCCGCACTCAGAACCATATTGCCAGTCTATTGGAACGCTGTTTGTGGCTCTTTCTACCACACCTCAGCTTTTAAAACCTGTCGCACAGTAGGTTTTTGTGGCATCCCCTGCCCCCGCGTTGCTCATGATGATTTTCAGATCACACCTGGTTGAAGGAACGCCAGCAACGATCCTGGGCTCAAATATCACTTCCGCAGTCCTTTCAGCAGATGATCCGGCACAGAGTGGTCTCTTCCAGGAAATGGGTCTTCTGCGGGGGATCGCAAAAAAGGTCTTGGAAAACATCGGAAGCGATAAGCATTCGATTTCACGGCTTTCTCGTGAATCCAAAGATCTATTAAAGTTATTACATGAAGATGAGCTCCAGGGTGTCTTCTAAAACATCTTTTCCTTCTGATAAAGCACTACGTACACTGTATATCATACTTATCATCAAGATGACATCGTAACCAAGACGTTAAAGTTGTATACTCTGGGAGAGGGGTCGAAATTGAACCCAAGCTCTGTCGCATCTACGTGTGCGACAAGGCCATCATCTCGATATAGCGATGCCCTCATAGTACCACCACATTCCAATGGGTGGGATAGTTTGGATAGCCCAGCTGGGACATCCCACGCCTTTGTATGCTCCCCCGATGACAGCCTTATAGTCCCCGGCGCAGTGGCTAGAACCACAACCCAAAATTTATCGTCCGCCTACCAAAGTGAAAAGTAAAAAATGTGGGTTACAGGGCCTAAATTCATCGAGATGTCGAAAGCCTACCAATTGCCAATGATTTGGGCGAGGGACAGGGTCATGACTCGCGTTAGCCGCTTTAGGGTGCGGTCTACCCCAGATGAATATCTTGTCGAGGGAAATCTTAGGATAATAGCCGTGCTTGAATGCGAAGGAGAAGTAGGAATTCAGTTGTAACCACGGTTCGTGAGGGAATCCGTCGACCCAAGCTTGGGAGTTGGGTTGTGCGCCTTTGATTGGACCAACGTAGTGAGATTCTCCGTAATCTGTGATGTGATTCACCGGTTAGCAGAGGTTAGGGGGAGGGGAAGAATGGCGAACCGTTCCAAGAGATGATTTGGGCGATGTCAACTTGGTCCCTCATTTTGACGATTTGTTCCCACCTGCGAACGAAGAGATGGTCGTCGCCCCGGTAGATCCACTACGATGACGATCAGAATGCCTGGTCTATACATCGAAGAATTTACTCACGTTTTTGTTCCAAGAATCGGGACCGTAATGCTGAAGCCAAGTCAGTTTGATCAAATTTGATCAGGCCTGGTTTGCCGAACCGTGAAAAACCACGGAGATATAGCAGCCATGAAAGTCCGTCCGCCTAGGTGGTGGAGGTGATGCTGATCCGTATCAAGACGGGGCAACTTTACCTCCGAAGGGGGTGAGTCCTTCGTCAAATGAATCGGCCAGCTTCCATTCCACTGAAAAAGCGCAACTTATTATGTGACTGAAAAGGAGTCAAGGGAAAGAAGGCCGTACGTTGAAATATCCGTCCATAAATGGGAGCGAAGGGTATTTTCTGGGATCTATGAAGAAAGATGGGATGAAACAGATCTGATGTAACCTGCAGGTTAATAACAGCATGGCGTCGAAAGCGAGACCCACATACAGGGGTGATTTCTTCCAGTCGCCTTTTGATGTGGGTCCATCCGCGCTCAAACCCATGGTGCCCGAATTTACTATCCTGGCCTGCGAAAGTTGAGATAACGAGTTTGCCGTCCCTGTAGTATTGGTTTCCATGGTTCACGAATGGCTGGATGTGACATAATAGGCGTCCGATTTCATCCATGGACGCGCACGGGATACACCTGGCCGTTTACGGGCCCGATGGTTGGAAGTCAATGATATCGATAAGATTCTGAACTGAAGTCAGGTCAGATACACCCACATCATATCGAAACTAATGAAGAGTTTGAAGGGAAGAGCAGTGCTTTGCGCGGCATTGTAGCAGTCCTGAACCCGGCCGACTTGCCAGTCCTCTGGGCCGACGTTGAGAGCGAACCCATCACTGGGGGTTGGGTGAAGTTACGTTCAGTGTCTCAGCTGCGAACTGGCGGCGGCACTTACAATCCATTGTCGTGAGCCAATCGAATGTCATCTACCCAGTCCTGGGTCGTGTATGGCTACGATAGCTCTTTTAGCCCTCACCCGGGAGGTCGCACGTTGAGTGGATTTACATAGGTGTTCCCCACCATGAAGCTATTACAACCGAGGAGCATCAGAGATCTTCGAGAAACCAACAAAGGCCAAACGGGACGCCTACTGGGCGAAGACATGTTTCTCTCTGTGATTCTGGGATGGTGTATGCTTCGCTAGAAGGGTATTGAACATGGTGGTCGTAAGAGTTGCCTATTGGTTGATGGCTTTGATGATCGCTGCCCTCAGACCGTGTGACGTTATCTTTCTGATACAGCACTGTAAAGAGTGTGACTATCTCGTAAAGAAGACCGTGAACGTTCAGGCGTCATGAAGCCTCGTTTCAATAAGTCGACGAAATCGATTCAGTCGAATGGGTTGCCAAATCCAGCTCAGATAAATAATCGTGTCGAGTCGTCGCAGTTCGTGAATGCGCGGGCTTGAAAATCGTTTGAACAGGAAGAGAACGGGATCACACGCCGCTCTCCACCTGAACCTGAGCTAGGAGCTCCATGTTGGTTTTCCGGTACGTATCTTGGACGAGCCCATACGTCTCCCGGGGCACGTCGCTGAAGAGGAATACTGGAGGCTGATCGAGATCCGTACCCCACTTGGGCCAGGTCATGTTGTGCAGGAGTGAACCAGAGAATGCTTCCTTGGGTGGGATGGGATTTTGGAAGTTGACGAACGATACTGTGGAACAGAGGGGGACGTTCAGGATCACAACAATGTACTCAAAAACCCCGAGACGAAACACTCACAGGCGCTATCCAATGCGACTTTGTCCGTGACCTCTTGAGAAATGCCATAGAATTCAGTCAATTCTCCGCTGTGGACGGATCCAAGATATTTGTCATCCTTATTTCGCTTCCACACTGGGATGCAGGTAAATCGAGGGTACACGACATAAGCAGTTGACACTCACGCCAAACGAAGGCGCCTTGAACCTTTGAAACAGCCTCCAGCATGGTCCTCCTCGCGGAACCAACGATGAAGTCCCCTTGAAAGGCGGCGATACGCTTGTACTGGGGGCTGAAGGGAGAAAATTTGTAAGCTGAGAAGAGTGCCGTTAGGCGGATGCATACAAATCTGGGTACGTGATTGTAGAGGTTTCGAAGGGGGAGCCCTGTATGATGAATTAAGGCGAGAACAAGCGGAGGGTAGACGCTTTGACTGACAAAGTTAGGATCTGCAGGGTAGGCAGCCATGATCCGGTCGACAGTGGAAGAGTTTGCACCCTCTACAAAATACTTCTGGATGAAAGAACGGAACTGTGTATCATCGCTGACTCCCTGGACGACGGGGACGGAGAAGATCCTGAAAAAAAGGAACCCAGGTGAGTTGGCATTTCTGGGTTAAGCTCGGTGCCCCAATACTTACGTTCCTTCATCGTCAGTGCTACCAACCATCAGGGGAACACTGCTAAATTCGCCGTCACGGAAAGCAGCCTTTAGGGTCTTTCTGAGCAGGGAGCCGTCGACAGTGACACCGAACGTTAGGTTGAGACCACGGTCAGAGAACAAGCCAGGAAGCTGGTTGATCGCGGTCATGTACTTTTCGTATGACACCTTGCGGAGACAATCGAGGGTCGAGGTCTGTCCAGTGCAGCCGGTTTGTTCAACAACGGAATCGTAAAAGGCCTGATGCTTGGGGTGATCAGTTGCGACGATGGGCGAAGTGACCATTGAATGCTGTGGTGCGTTCCGATATAGAGATTTTTGTGTGTGGACTCGAATTCACGACTAACCATCATAGCTCCACGGAAGGGGGTATTGGTCTGATCTAGATGAGTGACCAGGTGTGTTGCGACAGACAACGATCCAGCACTTTGACCCCAGATAGTGACCTTCGCAGGATCGCCACCGAAATTTCCAACGAACTCCTGGATCCAAGCCAACGCTAACCGCTCTGTAGGCCGTGATAGATGCCAGATCGGGACATGAGCAATAGCTTTTTCCACGACGGATCACTAGCACTCACGATCGTGAATACCAAGGTTTGCGATTCCAGCTTCCTTCACTTCTCTGCCTCCCAGAAAACCGAAGCCGTTCACCCGGTAGTTGAAGGACAGGTATATGACTGGATTACCTAGCTGAACGGAGCGGGAAACGAGTGAAGTAGCATTAAACGAAGAAGCGTCCCCAACAGAGAATCCGCCTCCGTAGATCCAGACAACGACCGGAAGCTTAGCATCCGCAGAAACCCCAGCAGGGCGAAACACGTTAAGATAGAGACCTTTGGAACTATATTTGGCATCTTGTAGGGAAAATTGAACGATCGGACTCACAGTCCTCTGATGGCTGGACTTGACTGACGATACCGCGGAGCGAAGAGTAGTCAATCCCGGGCAATTGTTGGAGAGTATAATTTTGTTGAGGGCAAGAGTGACTGAAGTTAAGAGCGGGAACCAATTGTTTAGGCGAACTTGTCCGTGTGACCGGGAGCGGCAGGCGGAGACGAAGATCACCAACACTAAAAAGAGAGTCAGCTCGCTCGCTCCCACAGACTCTTCGAGGAAAGTCTCACGGAGGCCGGGCGTATGGAATTCCGAGAAAACGTTGGACATTTCCTTCCAACGCTCCCTCATAAGCAGCATAGTCGAGCTCGACCACGGGAGATTCTAGATCAGAACGACGGTGAGGGATGGAGAGGGCTTGGCCCCAATTGGCAGCCAGTGCCAGGAAGAGAATAGAGCGAAGCAGCATGATCGTGACTTCGTATTACCGGCGAATGAAAGGAGGCCTAGAAAGGAAGAAAAGAGAGACGAATGCGCGCTGCGCAATGAGAAAAAGAACGAAAAATTGCGACCCTTCGTTCTTTTATGTACCAGGCGAATCGTTCGCGCGTTCGTTTCGCCTTGTGATCCATTTTCGCTGGGTGATGGTATCAATGAAGATTACTCCAAGCTCGAAGACATCCCCGTCGAACGTGCGACAAGCACACGCCAAGTCAACAAACCAGTATTCTTGGCCCAGAGAGTAGTGTCTGCGGTACGCACTAGCGCATTAACGCTACTAGGACAAGGAGTCGTGAGTTTGAGAAAAGATCTTGGCTAAGAAAATTTGTAATCGCCATCGCCGAGGGTACTTGACGTTAGATGTCCGATCAAAGTGGAAGGAACCCCGTCCAAGAGATCTGATTTCTCGACTCCACAGCGGTAAGTTCGCGTCATGCCGGGTCGGTTTCATACAGATGCATTTGAAAGGCAGAAAGGCAAATGAGTTTGGCTGTGCTTGGGTGGTGGCACGTGAGGGCGCGTGTTAACACTATCCTCATCCAGGCTTTGGATCTGATCAATCTTCTCATGGCAAAGATGCATCGAGGCGGGGCTATAGGTGATTCTGCTTGACGTGCTAGATCTTGTGGAAAACTCCAAAGCTTGATGGGGTGGTGATGGATTCATATGATGAGTGCCTAATTCGATAATGTACTACACGCTCGCTCGTGAATACACGGAGGGCGGCCTATGAGAGGAATGAACATATCATATTTACAAGGTATGACGCCTTCCATGCACTCTCCGCCAGAAGATCCAGTTCTTGATATTACGGAGGGTAGGAGGGAAGAGGCTCGGTTTTTTCATAAGGTTTGGTATCTCCCAACAGTCATGGTAATTGTTTTGAGCGAGGTTGACGTAGACAACTTGCGGGGTATGTGGGCGGTCGTGATAAACCCTACGTGTTTCACGGGTATCAAGGGAAGTGGATGGCTGGATGGTATCGGTGGATGATTCGGCCGGTTCACCAGCCTCAAACTGCAAAAAAAATATGTCAATCCAAGTTCCATTTCTAGAGATGCAACGCGAATGCCCATCACAACAACCTTGCACGCGCGCTACTTGACCATGAACGGGCTCACATTAAGGAATAGGTCTTCCGATTGGGAGGAGGTATCCCAGCCTACAGTTTCGAACGCGGTTCCACCGCTTGATTTTCCAAAGGCAGCCTCCAAAAGCTCCTTGTACAGTTCTTCAGAGGGTGCTTCGAGGTCCTCGACTTCCGTGAGCCAGCTCAAGTTCGAGGCCTCGAGGCAATGAGCCAATCCATATCGCTCCGCGAATTCTCGGAGCTCCTCTTCCGCTCTAACCAAATCAACCGAACCGACGGAGGACGCCGAAACACTTGACCACAGATCTTCAAGATCGGAGTGGACTGGGGAATCTGGCTCGGAAAATTCCAATCCCGCTGCCGCGTCGCAGACGCATAATAACTTGAGCGCCAGGCCGTCCGGCAGATAGATAGCGACCCGCCTTCCATCATGGGGGTCGTTTTCGGAACGAGCGGAAGGGTGAAGGAAGGACATAGCGTGCATGACGTCGCTGGGATGGTGTACATACCAACGCTCCGGTCGGCTTATATCCTCCTCCCATCCCGGGCCATGAAGGTCCGTCGCACAAAGGGTGACGCGCCAAAGACCACGGTGTCATAGAGAAGGGTGGCCGATTCCTTTGAACTGGGTCACTTCCGGGAGACATGGCACATTGAGTTCGCCGTCAGAAAGACCATGGAACCGACACTTTGAACTCTTGGTAGGCGGGACACCGACAGTGGCATTTGCTTGACGACCGGTTTACTCGACACTAGGGCACGGTGCCTTCCAGATCGCCTTCCAGAAATTACGCGGCAGGCTCGTGTGGCAACGGATTCTGACCATGTAGAAGTCGCGGTCCTTGCGAAGGTCGCAATTGGATGACGCGTCTGTGCAAGGATTGAACTTCCCCATTGGGACAGCGTGTGAGATCACGGTGAACATCCCCGCCACGCGCATCTGCCAACTCAATCCACCGCTCATCTCAAAGAAAGATGTCCAAAATCGTAGACCTAACCCACACCCTCACGTCAAAAATCCACATCTACCCAGAGGACCCAAAGTTCTCTGCCAAACCCGCCTGCCAGTTCCCAAAGGGAGACGGAATTCGAGTTCACGCTCTCCGCCTCGGTACCCACACGGGCACTCACATCGACGCACCGTACCACTTCTACAAGAGGGGGATGAAGGTTGACGAGGTCCCTTTGGAGTGGTTGATTGGCCGGCCGGTCGTAATTGACATCAGCTCCCTCGTCCGTGGTACAGATCGCTTCAGGGTCGAGTGGGAGCATCTGGAACAATTCGAAGACGAAATTCAACGGGCCGGAGAGGGGGACAAAATCCTCTTGATTAGGACCGGTTGGGACACTTGGTTCTCTTGGACACGGTCCGACACCTACCTCCACCACCCCTATTTCACCGGAGACGTAGCCGCGAAACTCTTAGAACACGGGATCAGGATTTTTGGCGTGGACACTCTCAATCCAGAAAGGACGTGTCTCGAACCTGTATGGGGAGAGGACACGGAACGTTACGGGGAGGATCCCTTCGCGCTGCACCACGCTATCCTCGGGTCAGGCGGCTTGAAGTTGATCGTGGAGAACCTAGCCAATCTTCAAGAGATTATGGAGGAGACACCAGGAAAAGAGTGGATCGTTCATTTCGTACCACTCAAACTCGGTGGGCTCGACGGTTCCCCCATCAGGGCTTATGCGATACAGCAGGTGGGCACTCCAGTTTCACGTTCGCGACGGCATTTCTAATGTTCCCCGGTTCGGCAACTTCCAGGATCAACGGTAAATCCGAGAGTTTAACTCGGAGGACACGCTTCCCTCGTCACCGTGGGCGGTGATGCATGATGGTAGACCCCTCATATGGACTAATGCATATGGTTTATCGCTCGACGGGAATAGATTGGCATTTACATGTAGACCATACGAAGGGTCGGTGATTACATGGTGGAATTGGAAGACCGTTCTGCATCAAACATCCGACCTAGGCGGCTGAAGGGAAGTAGGCCTTTGGGGAATTCGGAACACCGCCTCCTGGAAGTATATCATTGTTATCATTACGTTCTAAAAAAGCGGGAGGCAATGGAAGTTCGAGAGTGGTACCAATATCTTGCTCGCGGCAACTCTGAAATCGTTTAATCGTCTTCATCCCAATTCCCAGCCTGCTTCGGAATCTTCGGCCCTCCTGCGGGCTTACTCATAATAATACTGTCAACAGCGAGCACAGAAACGGCTGCTTCCGTGCCAAGTCGGATCGCCCACGCCTTCGCCGCAAGTGAATCGAAAATCTGCGCCTCGTCAGCCAGTAGTGTTCCGTCCGACTCACCCTAAAATTGATTAGTCCCACCGTGAGAACATTTGAAAAGCGAAGGGATAGGACTCACCTCTACATCAACGCCCCAATTTTCCCCGCCCTTCTGCTCGTGCTTGGCCCACAGACGACTCAAGACTTCGTTACCCTCTGCACCACCTAGGGCATTTTCCGCGAGAGTACGAGGTACGACTTCCAAGGCAGAGGCGTATCGCTTTACACCGTGTTGTGAGAGTCCCTTCAGCCCACCGCCATAGGTATCGACCCGCTTGGCGAGCTCGATCTCCGTGGCACCAGCACCTGGAACCATCCGAGGGTCCTTCAGGAGTGCCTTAATGACGTTGACGCCGTCATCAATGGCCCTCTCTAAATCGTCCAACCGGTTTGACGTAGCTCCTCGCAGAACAATCGTCGCAGTCCTCGTTCGCTCACCGGGGGCAGTGGGATCATAGCCCTCATCCCCATCCACCAATTGTCGAATGACCGTTACCCGGTCACCACCGATTTCTATCGTCTCGAATATATCCACGAAACCGGCTTCCTCCGGCGTTGGTGCACCGACACGAGCGAGGGGGGTGGCGTTAACTACTCGACACAACCGGCGAAGGTCAAACTTTGAGAGGACTTTGATAACTGCGATATTGAACCGATTGAGATAATGCAAAGCGAGTTCGCCAATAGTTGTGCCAGCGACTACAAGCCTTACGCCAGAGTCGGCGATTTCTTTGATGATCTTTGACCTTTGGGTGAGCGGAACTATGAAGGTAGATAAAGGTCAAGACAGAAATTACCATTTCCAGGTGTTGTTCTTCCCCTCGCGTGAAGTTGAGCATCTCCTCAGCATTCTTCAACAGGACCGTTCCTTTTGTCTCTGTCTGCGCGATATCCAACGGACATGTGAAGACGCAGACTTTGACCCTGGTAAGCTTTTGGACCATTCCTGGCCACATGGGTCTAAAGTTCAGCACAGTCTAAGAAGGTAGAGCGGATTGCCCTGACCTTCCGGCTCTCTACCGAATACCATTCCCTGCACAACTTTACTGGACGAAAGAGTCCCACCCATTATTTTGACTACTCGAACGTTATCAACGTTGAAGTTCTTGGGATTTGGCGGCATGACGGCAACCGCGGCTTCGGCGACGAGATTCGATAGTACGTCCTCATAACCGTATTGTTTTGAAGCAATCGCGGGTCGGAGGGCTGAAGCTAACGAATCTTGGGTAAAAGGTGTGGGAAGTTGCGTTGTCGAGAGCTCTACAGTTTCCCCATGGAGTCAATTGGGTTCTCCTATCGACAGGTAGGACATACTTTCAAGTTCCGCAAGGCTTTTCACACGAGCAAGCTCGTAACCTTTGATGATCTCACTTGGGTGCAGTCCCATGACTAAAAGGTGTTCAGCCTTCTTTAGGAGTTCACCGGCGAATATCAAAACTGTGTTTGTTGCGTCGCCCATCTACCAAAACAGAAAACTGCGTCAGCTCCGCGATCGCGCCTGGAAGGATCAGTGACGCACCTCAGCTTCTTGGGCTTGGGAAGCCATCACGAGTAACTTGGCAGCGGGATGCACCACTTCAATCTCTCGAATGATCGTGGCCGCGTCAGATGTTACGAACAGTTTTCCAAGATGATTGATCAGCAACTTGTTTCGACCTATGATGGTCCCACAGAGAAAATGAATACTGAACACCTCCCAGAACAGAAAGCGTACCATTGGGTCCGAAACTCGTCCTCACAAGATCTGATAGCTCTGCTACGGCTTGGATATTCCGTAACACGGCATCCTCAATGCCAGACATTTGCTGTAACGGTATGAATGAAGCCAAAATGTCAGGAAAGAAACGATTAGGCAAACCTTATAACCATCCTTGAAAAGCTGGAGGTTTTGTGCTTTTGGAACCTTCAGAGACATGGCGGGTGAGGAAGAAGATAAAGTACAAGCGTCTAATTTCTAAATCGGGACAACGAATCCTCATCGTCTCGCGTCATGGTCCTCGAAGTCGCGTATGCCGTCCTGTCCAAGGCTCTGCCACCGGAGTACTGGTTGAGGCTCGGTGCTGCTGTCGTTGGCATTTTTACTCTACGAACTCTTTCCCAAGGACGCAAAACGACTCGGGAGCGGAATCTCCATGCAAGAGTTATTCTAGTTACAGTTGCGTGGCCAAAGTTGACCCCCGCGTTGATCCAGAGATTTACTTGGGCATAACTAGGGCGGTTTTACTCCGCTGGGTTTGACTCTGCTTCAAGAATTGGCTCAGCGAGGGGCGCATATCATTGCACTGTCCCCAGAGCCGATCTCGTCACCACGCATTGACATAATCATCGAACTTCTGCGCTCTACCACCTCCAATGAGAACATTTTTGCAGAACACTGTGACTTATCCTCGCCATCATCAATACGGGAGTTCTGTTCTAGGTTTCTGACGACGGAGGAAAATCGGCTGGACGGCATCGTTTTCGCCCACGAGTACGCGCACATCGGTTCATCGCTGCCGACGAAATCAACACCGCTCGAAGATGAGATGGAACGACAGACCAGGTCACTCGCCACCTTCCTGATCACGACCCTGCTGCTTCCTATTCTTCTTGTCGCTCCTGCCGAACGTGATATCCGCATCGTAAACGTCATCAACCCGTTCTATGCCGCCGCAGTGACCAACTTCTCCCCCACCATGGAGTCGCCCTCCAACAAACCCTCGATATTCTTACAAGAGGGTAGACGTTCGTTGCAGATGGCCATCCTTACTCGGCACCTACAACGGATCCTGGACTCGATGCCGCAAAGCTCCCAGGCCCCAAAGGCGGATGGTGAGGTTGTGAACGTTGCAAGCAGTAAGCTCCAACGATCAAACGTGGTTTCAATCGCGGTTTCTCCGGGAATCACCAAAACGGATACAATTGCCCCACTCCTCGCGGCCAACAGGGACGACCCCTCGCGGTTCACTGTAACCGGTGTCCTCTTGTCAGTACGTTTACCTTGTGTTTTTGGGGATGAACTAAGTTTGGGCTCAGATACTTCCTTCTCCGGCCGCTGATATGGCTTCTAACGAGATCACCGGCTTCGGGCATCCAAACCGTGCTGCACGCGTTGTTTCTGCCAACACCATTCAAAAGCGAGGCGCGCAATAATAACGAAACTGACGAATTGACCGTCGAGGTCTTAAAACCCGGCGCGTTATATGCCGATTGTTCGGTGGTCAGGGTGACACCGCGCGCTCAGCTTCCTAAGCAAACACCTTCGGAAGATGGGAAAGAAAAGGCGGCGAAGGGAAAAGGAAAGCAAACAGAAAAACCGGATGAAAAGTCTGGAATCTTGCCAGACGATGGTGAGATGGGAGGAGAGCCGTTGGGGAGAGAGGTGTGGGAGAACTTCGAAGCGGCTCTCAGGGTATGGGAGAAATCACACCCCGCTCCGCCAAAGCCCGCAGCAGAATCAACCGGACTTGAGGGGGAGAAAGCAGGCGAGGGCGGCCACCCGAGTTCGTGAAGTCATAGAGCGAGATCATTGTACGCCGGTCACGATTAGGTTTTGATTTTCATGCCGTTAATGTATTTCCTTCCCAATAGAGGTGTGAGAACCCCACCACACCCGTCTCGTTCGCCGTTTGATCAAAGTTCCAAGACAATAAGAGATCGTTTCTTATCAAGCGCCACATTACATGCTTGGTTCCGGCTTTCCTGGCTCTTATCCCCCTTCCCTGGATGTCAATGCTCCGACCAAGGCCCACGATCTTCTCTCGAATTTCCCGACACACCGACATGACTGGTCACCAAGTGGGCTGCGCCGGCTCTTTCGGTAAACGAGGGTACCATGCGGCGATATTCAGCGCGCCTGAAACTCGGGTCTGTACAAATGCGACGAATAGACTTGCATTTGGACCCTTCCGACTCCACACACGCGATGCTCACGTCGGCCGGAGGTACCCCAAGTTTCTCACCGGTCCCAAAGCGCTGCAGAACTAGGTCCCCGTCATTGCGTGGACTGTGTCATAGAGGTCGCCGAATATGACTGACTCCATGCACAGTGGACTCGCGGGTTTGTTGCAGAACGGGGTGAGAGAAAAGAGCTCCTGGACGGCGACCAGTTGGGTCGGTCGTTCTCGTAAGGCTTATTCGTCCCCGTGATCATCAGACACTGAACCTTGTTTAATGAGCAGGGGAAACGCACCCCAAATACAACATCACCGGCAGCTCACGACTCCATTTCATCCTTCCGAAGTGGGAGATTTACATACCCATCCCGCTTTCTTCCGCATGGGTCCCAGATGAAGTCCGGCGGTTCTTGATCTATTTAACCGGTTTCTTCCTTACGGGACTATGCGAGATTGATAAATAGGCTCGCCGGCGGCAGCATGCTCATGGTCCTTCAAATGAAGTATCAGAATTACGCTGGTGGAATGCCGCGTTTCTCCTTACGTGTCGGGATGTTTTGTACGCGAGGTGGATTACAGACGGTATTCCGACCCTCGAATTTCAACGTACTGCGCATTGCTCAACGTTCCGCAGTCAACCTAGCAAACCAGTACCCATCAGATGAAGCCGGAAATCTGCAGCCCACCTGCCTGAGATCATGCAAGCTCTGAGAATTCACTTCCAGTAGCTGCAACGACATCGTCAAATCGGCAAACAAATCGTGCATGGCATTCCTGTGGACTCAACGTCGAATTCCGCCGACATCAGTGGCTCAGTGCCCGCCGGTTTGTATCCTCCTCTTACTTAGAGAAGTGCGGAGATGTGTGGTACGTTTACGCTAGTAGACCGAAGGCTGCCAGCCTCGGGCCTCATTGCCGTGAGACAACGCCACAGGAACCAGGCTTGTACGTCCTGGTTGTAGCCTGATCAAGCTGGACGGGCATAACGAAAGCGGGTGGTATCCTCCCCAATTCGTATAAGTTTGCTGATCACCGGTAATGGAAACTCGTCGATTTCGATTAGTGCCCGAAGCCCCGGCGGCCACTCGCCGAGTTTTGACATTCAAGTTGGGAAAATATTTACCCTTCCAGAGTCACTGACATCCGTGACGTGCAGGGTCACACGCTGACGCCTCTCGTTTTCATGTTTCTATGCGATGGGGATCTCTACTTCAGGGGGTGTTCCTTCCGCATTTCGGGCGACCCCGCCCCTTCAAACATTTATTTCAATGTACCGTGTGCGTTCATCACGTCTTTGTCAGGTGGCTAGGGGTCTAGAACAGCATGGGAACCCCTAGAACCCTGAAAACTTACTGCATGTGGTCCAGTATTCAGAATATCATTACTTGTCACCAGGTAACTCGAATCCATGGTACCTCATCTGCGGAATCAATGGTGTGTCTGTTTCTTCAGGGCGAACATCACTGAAATCTGACACTCATTCGACAGACATGTAGTGGCGCGGAGCTATTGCCCCTTTGTCTGGTTGTAGCTTTCATTGAAATCAGGAGTCGGCTGTAGCTTAGGATCATCGTGCTATGCTACAACCGAGGGACATTGGACGGTCAGCGGATAGAAAGTGACACATTCACGTGTGGCCCGCTCGGCCGCATGATCGCGTCATGGACAAGGCGATCGATTTCCTATTGTCTTCGTCGGGCGCTAACAACCGGCCTCTAGGGATGGCGCCTTCCACCCTCTGGAGTCTAACCTGGGAGTTTTAGACGTCACAAGTTCCGCATGTTGAAACCTGCGATCTCATTACGGTGCAATGCCGCTGTTTTGACGAACCTATATAAGGGTCGGATGAAACCAGGGTGATTTTAGGCACTTAGCACCCCCTCTCCCCTCATGTACAAGTTCTGCATACTCCCCGCCGTCCTCTTATCCTTGTACCTCTATCGCAGATGGAGGCAGCGATCTCTGTCCGACATCCCAGGACCAAAATCCCCTTCATTCTTATTGGGTAGGTCATCACGTGCCTTTCGAGATTGTGTAGCTGATCCCAAGCAGGACACCTTGGGGATTTGCTGCGCAAGAACGCTGCTGAAGCGGAGTTCCTCTGGCAGGAGCAGTTCGGAGGCGTGGCCCGCATAAAGGCACCTTTTGGAGTAAGTGACTCGTACGGGGGGAGCACGTCGGCGCCCGAGACTGATTTCAATCGACATTGTTGTGATTGCAGGAAGACCAAGTAAGGATCTCGTCCTTTGTAGTCATACTTTTCCTGAGCCATATTGACGCCAATTCAGCTCTGGATATCAGATCCCAAGGCTATACATCACGTTCTGCAAACCTCCTGTTACAAGCACCCGCGGCCTGCAGACCGCCGGGAGTTTTCACGGCTTGTTTGTACGTAACCGAGTTCCCGTGATCCTTCGCTTGCTTCACTGAAACCCTACATTTGAGCAGGCGATGATGGCGTTTTGACTATGGAAGGTATGAGATTGAAAATCTCCTTGAATGTGTGGGATGCTAAACGTGAATCTGCAAAGGCGACGCGCATAAACGACACCGCAAAGCGATGCAACCTGCGTTCGGGATGACCGAGGCCAGGGAATTGTATCCTGTCTTCCAAGAAGTCGCCGTCCAAGTGAGGAGGACGCTCCTATTATTTCTGCATGAATCAGCCCCCTGACGTAACCCCCTCGCGTAGCTGGTGGCGAAATGGAAGGAGCTTATCACCTCTGATGAAAGCGACATGGAACAGTCATCGAGTGACATGAATGTGGCGCCTTGGTTAAGCCGCGCCACGCTTGACGTGTCAGTGTTCCTCTTTAGCTGCGCAATGCCTTTGGTTACTAGTGAGCTGACCTTATCTTCCCTCTTGTTTAGGATCGGGAGAGGTCTGGTCACCGATTCATCAAGAGGAGCGAACAGAATACTGAGATTGTTTATACAGCCGCTTTCGACTACGACTTCAAGGCATTGGATGGCCCGAACGACCCACTGGTCCGGTCCTACGAAAACTTTCTGTGTGTGAATTGTTATTCCGACTGTGTGCCGCGGCTCAATAACCGAACTCAATCAGGAAGAACGCCTCTGGAACGGGAAGCTCGATTGAATTATTGATCCAGTCCTGCTTCCAGTATCTTCCAGAGTGCATTTTGGCTCCCCTCGTCGCCAACATGCCGGGTGAGGCTATGAGCCAAATGCGAGAAAATCAGAAGATCGTGCATGGGCTCGCCAGAGGTTGGATCGCTGATAAAGCTCACGCACTCGAAGTCGGGAAGGGCCATCGAGACATCATGACGTTATTGGGTAACCATCCTGCTTCGGTCCAGGCGTTTGTATATACTGAAATTCCTCAGTCAAAGCGAACAGCTCCCAAGACCCGAAGACGCGATTATCCGAATACGAGATGATCTCACAAATACGGTTAGCAGTTTTTTTAGTCGCGGCGATCCCCACTCCTCATTCTGTCCTCAGTACGATTCTTCTGGCGGGCCACGAGACGACATCGAATTCCATGAGCTTTATCCTGTGGGAGCTGACGAAGCATCAAGACGTGCAAGCGTGCCTTCGACGGGAGATCGAGTCTGCAAGGGCAGCCAATGATGGCGCTCCATTCACAGCGGAAGATATAGATAGTATGCAGTATCTCCAGGCCGTGGTCAAGGTACGCGCGGGAATCGCAGGTCTTCACATCTGGGGACTGACCGTTTGCTTCACAGGAAGTCTTCCGTTTCCACGCCCCTGTGTACCACATCATGCGCAGGTCCGGAGAAGACGACGTTTTGCCGCTCTTTGAACCTATCAAAACAAAGTCCGGGACTTTGATAACCGACATCCCAGTGCCAGAGGGAACGACTTTCGTCCTTTCGTTCGCAGCGTATAACCGGTATGTCAACTACTTCTCAACCCGTAGGTGCTTCAGGGCTCAAATTCGACCCTAGCAACAAAAAGATCTGGGGTAACGACGCCGATGTTTTTAGGCCAGAGAGGTGGCTCGAGGAGAACGAAAGGGCTGGCCCGAATGTCGGCGGATACTGCAATTTGTGGGTTTCTCGTCACAAACCGGATTCTTTGTCCCAGCTAACCCTCACCCAGGCTAACCTTTGGAGCGGGTCCACGTAGATGTATTGTGAGTCAACACTAGTAATGGGTATCGCATGTCCGCACAGATCACTCATACCTTTTGCTTATCGAATAGGGTCAGCGATTTGCGTAAGCGTGATATTCTCCTTGGTCCACCGACCTCTGTCGAACTGACTTTCTTCTTTTGCAGTGTCTTGGAGCTACAGACTCTCTTGGTCGAACTGATTTCGAATTTCGAATTTTCCATGACCGAGCAAACAGAGCAGGTGCGACGAATGCCCTGCGCTGTGATGGTCCCTGTCGTCACTGGCGAAGAGGCGAAGGGCGTCCAGATGCCTCTCAAGGTTTCGCTTGCCCCGGTAAATTAAAGAACATGCTGCCTGTCACCTGCGACGTTCCCCATGTCTCCCGAGTCAGTCGTTAAAGTTTTTATGTACTACCATCACTCCATTTCTTTATTTCGGACTCACCCTACTTCGCTAACTAATGTCACATATCGTAATTCTGTACTTATCTTTCGAGCGTTCTATCTCCCTCTCCGTCGATATGTTTTTTTTTGTAGCGATATACCTCTCTTCTGGGCCACCTCGGACTCTTTTCCTTTTTATCTTATTGCGGCGTCTCATAGTATGGTTACGACTTGGTTACGACCCCCTTCGTTTGGCTTATCTTTTATATTAAACCCCTCAAAAAAGAGACGTCGGACGTCTACCGTCGACTTCGCTGGGGGGATGGACATATGTGCCAGCTACCCTGCCTTGACTTGAGCGCATGGACGGACCGCATGGCCTCACTCAACGGCGGATCGCATGGGGATGATCCCGCTTTCGAATATCATCATGCTCACGCGCACGCCGTGGATCTGGATGCGGAACAGATTGTCGGACATCCGTCGGCGGCTCGTGGATTACAAGACAGCTCAGGGGCCGGGGTTTCACCACCATAGCGCAATCTCAATTCCTGAGGCTTGTCGTCCCGGGAGAAAAGAACGAGGGCCTCGACCACAAGGATATCAGGACGTAGCACGACCCCTCAAGACCCTCAACCCCCCTCCCCCCAGCGCCCCACCGAACTCGAGGGGTCCGTAGAGATCATGGCGCACAGGATTTTGGTTGCGACCTATACCGACAGGGTCGAGACGCTCTTTTTTGACTCCGAGGCCAAATCACTCTCTATCACTTCTTCATTGACCGTGGGGCACCACCCATCATGGATCACGCCACACCCGGATAACCCAGCGATCTGGTTCACTGCGCTGGAGCAGGAAGACGGACGGGTTGTGGTCATTGAATGCAACGAGGATGGCAAGGGCAAGGTCGTCGGAGAACTCTCTTCGGAAGGCTCGGAACCTTGCACCTTGGTGGCGCACAAGGGCGATCTACTCATTGGGAATGTAAGTTTCGTGTTTCTTGAGATTATCGACCCGATACTCACCGGCACTTTCATGGTCGGTTTCATGCATGCATCGCGGGTGTCCGCTGCATGTAGTATGGGGATGGAAACGTCGTTGTGCTCCCCCTAACATCTTCCTCTCCTTACCTTACCTCGTCTAAGACGAAGCTGACGCTTAATGGTTCCGGAACACACGAGGATCGGCAGCTTTCGCCTCACCCTCACCAAGTGGTTCCGCATCCGACTCGCGATGAGCTATTCGTACCCGACCTCGGCGACGACAAGACCCTACGGCTGGAAAAATCCCCAGATTCCAGCTCCTGGGAAATTCGTGGGCACATTTCGTATGATTCCGGCTCCGGACCGAGGCACGTCGCGTTCTACGGTATGCATCGCAGTCCATTCCTGTCCTATGGGTGAACTCTTTCAACGAACGTAACAGGAGACAACGTGTACACGATTTTAGAGCTGACAAACTTCGTAACCGCTCACAAAGTCCCACCTCTTCCGGCAGAACCAACTTTCCTCATCTCGACCCCAACGAAACGGAACCCGCTTCCGTATCCGAACGACATGCTCGCGGCGGAAATCCTCATCCCGACTCCAAATGAACGGTTCCCTGCTCCTTACCTGTACGTCTCGAACCGCAACGACCCTTCCGCCGAGGGAGACACGATTTCCATCTTTTCGATTGCGGATGACACGCTGGACCTCATTTCTGAGGTAGCCACCGGTCTGAACCACGTTCGCGGGATGATGTTTGGGGGCTCCAGCTGCGAGTGGCTGGCTGTTGGCGGTACTAAAGGTGGTGGCGTGAAGGTCTTCCAGCGTGTCGAAGGAGGAAAGAACCTCGAGCAGGTCGCCCACGATTCTAGCGTACAATCTCCCACCGGGTTCGCGTGGCTCTAGAACCACATATTTCAGAATATTCCCTTTCGACGCCTACCCTCAGGCATCGGCGAGGTGTCGAATTCAACTTCTTTCAAGACATGAAGCAGCAGCCCAAAGCCACGCAAGTGCACACGTGTAATATCCATAACATTCTACCGTCTGAAACCAATTTTTGGCCCTGCACATACGTAAAAAGGCCCGGTTTCATATCAGGCTCCAGCCACCGTCAACAACGAGGCCGCCACCTCCCAGATAGCCAAATGGAAGAATTCTTCCATAGGCTTGCAGTACCAAAAACATGTGCACGAGCTCTGGCTATTTCCTTTTGAATTGTATTCAATCGAAGAATAACAGGAATGAATGGAAGGCTCGTGAGGCGTAACGTGTAACCGCCCAAAATCCACAGGAATGAAAAAAACAAATTTAATCAACCCCGGTCCGGTAAGCTGAGAAGGAGCCTGAAGCCGGGACGTCCCTGCTCAACTAAGGAAACAGGATCCAAGGGCCAAAGTTCATTCAGCAATATTGGGGCTCAGATCATCAAACCTTCATTCTTGCGGAGCACTCGCCAGAAACTGGAAGCAATGCAACAGAGCGGGACTGGCGAGTGATGGTGGCTGTGGTCATGCGTTTGCGGCGCGACCCCTTCCCTACAAATGGGCGGTGGGATGGGGCCTAGAGCGCAGCAACCCTCCGTCAACATCGAGGTATTACCATAGCCGGCGTCTCTAGGCATCACAAGGGACTACCTGAATCATAGGAGCTGATACGTATATCGTCCAGAGGGAGCACTATACCAGAACTCGCCCAAATGGGGACACCAGGCCTAGAGACCCCCAAATTTTCGTCCTTCAGACAATTCAGCGACACCAGATTGAGGACACGTGCTTATGAAATGCATCCGCACTGAGAGGTGAGACGGAGACCACAGGCTATGAGAGTGCCAAGAAGTGCCCGCGAACGTGGTCTATTCTGATCTGGTGGCGGTGATGAGATTGAAAACCGTCGGAGACCAGGTCCACAAGTCCGAAAGAACAGAACGGAACTTGATCGCGGAAAAGGGGGATTACCCCACCCCGCATCGCAATTGAGAGCACGTATACAATGTCGAAGTTGCGAAGAATTCAGAAGGGTGTACTTGTGGACGTTCAGTATAGCATTCTAATCGCCCGCTCCTGGAAACTTGGAAACCTGCATAGGGGCAGAAGAGAAAGATCAGCTCGGGTCTGTGGCGCGAGTGATCCTCGAACGCCCAATCAACGAAGAAGGCCGGCGGCTGATAAGTTCGTTCCCAAACCAGGCGACAATAGACCGCCAGACTACCAAAGAGGAGCAATGCGTCAAATAAGAAAAATTACTAGAACGCCTGTACTGGTACTTGATATGCACAATCTGCGAATATGTCGAGTCAGGAGACCTTGAGGGGATCGATGTCCGAGGAACTTACCGTATACTGATACCTACTGGGATGGAGGGATGCCTTTCGATAACAACTCCACGATCGCATCCAACCTTGGGTTCCCTCCCAGCCGTTGGAGTTCGGTTATCACCCTGTCCCTAAACTTATCCATGACTGACAAAGTGTACGCAAAGGAATGGGTCGAGTTGGCAAGATAACCGATCACATGTTTTTTCAGTGTTGGCGTCGTGGGACGTTTCTGTAGTACGTCTTCGAAACGGATGAATAAAGATTGCATTCTTCAATAAGAAAGCAGTCGGAATAGACTCACTGAGAATTTGTCGGTTGGATGGATTGGCCCGAACTCCATGAACAACGGGAAAAGAGAACTTCCCCTCGGTCAGGTCTTCCGCAAAGCCTTTGTTGTGTGCGTACTAAAGCGAGAGTGTGTCTGGAGGACAGCCGAGTTGATGATAGGTTGGTGCGAGCCTACCTCTGTACTTTGAAGGTTCATGTAATCGTCACGAATCTGGAAGTACACTCCGAGGAGGTTGACCAGCGGGATGTAATCGCTGCGAGATCCGCGTTCAATAGTATTCGGGTGGAAGGGAGATTACGACGCACGTGTCAGTGTTTGTTGTGCCACAGGCCATCATGAGTTTTATTCCTATCCTGAAAAGGCCACCTGTCTCTAGAGCCCATTTTAGAACGTCGTGAATCGTCTGGAAGGGCGACTCACTGTTGTTGACCATGGAGATGTATTCCTCTTCGGTGGGACATACCAAAGAATCTCTCCAATAGAGCTCGAGGCCCTGACCACGATGCAAATTCAAAAGTTCATCTAGGAGACAATTGAGTTATAGTCGATCGGCGGGACGGAGATCAGAGAAAACATGCCTGTGACAAGCTGTTGTAGAGAGTGATCGGTGTGATGTTGTTCTATGGACCCTCAGCGTTGAGGACCCTGGTCGAGACCGTAGAAGGAGACGAACCTGCTTCTAGCTGGAATAGCTCGTTCATCGCAAGGAAGTAGACGTAGTTCGCAGAGTTGATCGTTTGTGGGACGCCGTAGATCTTGTGAGCGACTGAAGTCGAGATAAGGGGTCATATCAGCGCCGGGTCAAAAAGGTCACGGGAGATAAGGCCTACCTGGTGACCCTCGACGGAGTTGAGCATCGTCTTGAATGTCATCTATCCTGTACACTAGGGTTTGATATAGGTATTCCCCGGCGGGGGAAATCGCAAAATTGACTCACAGCAAACTGGAGCTATGGAGCATCGTCACGATCCGGTTAATCTTCTGCAATTTGTCTCGAGGGACATTTAGCCAGAGATTGAAGGCTTCCGTGAGCTGGGTTCGGATCTCCTTGCCAGGAGTGGATGTTATGTGTGTGTAAGGTTCAAGGAGGATCTGTAACACTTCCCGTCAATCAACACGCGTAACTATCGCGTCTTTCTCCTACCGTTTCATTAGTTTCCGACCACGACGACGAAGAGGCAACGGTGAGTGCTGTGATGATATCGTCGTAGTTCGCGGTCATTGCTGGTGCAAGTTTGAGTGCTTGAGGTACTAGTATCACCTTTTGGCCGGGTTGACTGCTGCGGTTCGCACGATCCTAGTTCGCTCGCCTTAGGGGGACTGACGGTCACATCAGTGATTTCCGTTGAGGAATCACGACGACCACGTAGGCAAGCGGTGATGAAGATTGACGCAGGCGACGGCCGTTTGGAGCCAAAGAACTGCAAGAGAAAACCCGCAAGGTGTCTCATTTTCCCACCTGGCGAGGGTCAGATGACCGTGACAATCCGATGTCGGATCGCCTTGAGGCTCGACAACTGAAACCTCAAATATCCAGTAGTTGGTACAAAACCGTTCGTGTAAACGTTGAAAGTATGAAAGCCACGTAGAAATTAGATTTCCGTGGAAATAAAACGAACTGGGGACGTGTCTGCGTCGTGGCCGACGACCTCGAACACCCATGACCCGAAACGGGCAATCGACGCGGCCTTCTGTCGCTGAGGTGACCAAATAACAATTTCACATTTGCGCCGCTCACCCACGCTCAAGCGAACCGTCCTCGACGACGACTACGACGACGACGACCGACCAGCACACGAAAGGTTCACGAAGACGAGAGCAAACGCTGTCGGTTCGATTGTGAGTCTCTCCACCCCACTCCGGCGCCACGCCGTTGTTCCACACATGCTCCTTTTTTGATGTGTCTCCAACTGAACACTCGTTCGTAGATTGACGATTCGATAATCCACTTCGTTCTCCTTTCATACGCCATTCCTTACCCATCCTTTCCCTCCTGAACCAAGTCCGCAGAAGTCCCCGGCTTCTGCCACTCCGTCCAAGAAACAAGCCCTCCTTTCAAATCGCCAATGGCTTCTGAGCACAATCGCCCACATGAGAACAAAGGAGACCAATGGGAGCTTGTAGAGAATGACTGGTGGAGGACCTTTTTTAATAGTGTCTCCTGGACGTACCCTCCCTCTCAAGGCAGTCCCTCTCGCCGTCCTTCAAAAAGGACAACGCTTCTTCGCCTTTCAAGAGCCGGTCAGCTTCTGAAGGCCCGTCTATCAAGATATCCTCCCAACTGGCCCTCGGATATCACCGCCCCGATGGCAGACGAACTCAGTCGAGATTTGGTTGGAGTCAGGGTGGTAGAGGAAGTGCTCAGGTCTTACGAATCAAGTTCAGGTTTCGACATGATTGAACGGTTCCTACGCTTCTTTGACCTCGGCTGGGTTCTTGACGACGAACACTGCGCACTGGATCACCCTCCTCCAGAGGAGCATCGAGAACGGTGGGAGGAAGGCCTGCGGAAGCTCTTTCAAGAATCGTTCACACGTCTCCCAGAGGAGCTCTACCACCAACATTTCCCACCGGACCATGGCGAAGAACGTCTCAAAGATATTTCACCCCACTGGGATTCGTGCCTGGACAATTCGACCACCCTCGATGATCTCATCCGTTCCCTCGAGGGTGCTGATCTAACCGACTCCGAGTTGTCAGCGGACTCGGATCCCCTACCTGTTACACCCAGAGCAAGACACCAGAGCTCCTCTCCTCTATCCGCCTGCTCCCTGAAACCTTTGAGCGCTACTGCATCTTCCTTCGTACCTACCCCCGCCAAGTATTCACCATCGTCCATCTCACCATCCCCCTCACCCTCTCCCCCAGTGCTTGATATCATCAATTTCCCAACCCTTCGACAAACAATCCTCTCTGCCCCAAGGAAAGACGATCGCGACAGTAAATCGCGGACCAAGCGGCAGTCAGTTCCATCATTTCTTGCCGACAAGGCCGACGCCCGCAAGTCAAAGACGAGGCAGCTTGTCGACAAGATGAAGTCCGCATATGACCCTCGCAAGCCAGACGAATTCATCCCCGTAGCCGAAGATTCACCCCCCGAAGATGCCTTCGGACCCGTTGAGCCTGTGGTGAAGTGTTATAAGAAACGATCGCGTCGTGGGCGAGAGTCAATCTCGACGGTTTCGACTGATGATATGAACTATTCATCATCGATGGACCTGTCAGCCCACCCACAACCCCCTGTCACCTCTCCCACACGTTCAGTCACGAACCGGCCGCCTGCGAAGAACCCGAAACGCGCGTCGAGCCTTACCATGAACGTTCCGGTCCCCACGCAGACGCCGCCAACGCCAGCTTTTTCATCACCCGCGGGATCAGTATCATCGTTTGGGGGGCCCGTTACACCGGGACCATTCGCGGTCCAGTTCCCACCCCCATCGGTACAACAGCCACCCCATCCCGTGTTTATGCAGATGCAGCAGAGGTCGCCACCCTTCCCGACACCTTTCTCGTATCCGTACGGGTTGCCTGGTACGGGGATGATCCCACCAGGGCCTTACCCTAATGCATTCGCTGGTCCCTATCCTCCGCCGCAGTTCGGAGGGTACCTCAACGGTAAGAGCGTGATCACCGGGTCAAGTGGGATCCGTCACGCTTCTTGGTGAACATCCCATCTCCAGCACTACTCCCCAACGTTCATGACCACCCCCACTCCTCAATCACACTCTCAGTTCAGTATCCATCGTTGCACGAAATACATACACAACTTCACGTTCTTGCTTGTCCGGCCTTCTTCCGTATCCGATGTTCGGTATCGCTTCCGCTTTCTTTCCGTCCGCCTCTGGACGCATGCATAATCATCTTTGGCTTCACACCGTTTCGCGTTCTTGTATCGTTGTTCGTTTTCCGCGTGAAGAAAATACGGTTGACCCCCCTTGCATTTCTCGGTTTTGTTGATTTCCTCTCTGTGGGTCATCGTGACCGTTTCTGAAGCAATCTCTTCAACTCCCGAACTTTTTCAGCATGTAGTTAGCAAAAAAACGTTTAGTTCTCTTCTCGTCTTCCTCAACCAAAGCTTGTCTTTCGTCTCTTAGTTTTCTTTCAGAAATCGTTCTACCTATGATTTTGTTTATTATTCGGGGTCCCCAGTTTTTATGCGTCTAGTAAAAAGGGTACACTTACGATCTCCCTCTCAACCAATGTCACGACCTTTTCATCATCATTGGCGTCCATGCGGCCTATTTTTCTGTTCAGGGTTGGACAATGTTGACGTCATCAATCCCGTGCTTGCCGATGGTTCTGGGAGGCGTAGCAAGCGTGGGAAGAAATACCGGTTAGTTCCGTTAGGTCAGTAAGTGGCTGTCATCGGATACCACGTAGCGCTTCCTGGCTTTACGAACTCTGGGAGGTGACCAAGCCTGCCCACCCATTCACCGTCTCTCGCGTACCCCTCTCTTCCTTTCTACTCCAGGTTTGCGACGGATCAACGGGGATGCGCTCTCTGGCGGCCGCTCTTTGGCTACTCCTCCTGCTTCCCGCGCCATCTGTGGTGGCCGTGAAGGAGCAGGATTTCAAAAAATGCCATGAATCCTCGTTCTGTCGACGTGGACGAGCCTTGGCGGATCGCGCGACCGAGCACGTAAAATCCGGTGAGAAGTGGAAGTCACCTTATTCGCTCGACGCATCTACGATCGTGTTGGAGGACGGAGGGTCGAGGTTCACGGGCCGTGTGAGGAGCTCGCTGTATCCCGAGATCAAGTTTGAGTTGGACGTGAGGGTTCATGAGGATGGTGTGGTCCGGGTGAGGATGGATGAGAAGGAAGGGTTGAGGAAGAGGTATGACGAGGCTGCCTCGTGGGCGTTGCTGAAGGAGCCCGTTCTGTCGCCTTCGTCGAAGTGGAGCGTAGGGAAGAAGGAGGTCAAGGTCGTTTATGGGGCGAAGAAGGATCAGGTGGAGGTCACGGTCGAGTTTGAGCCGTTGGTGGTGAGGATGAAGAGGAATGGGAAGGACCAGGTCGTGTTGAACGGCCAGGGTTTGTTGCATATGGAACATTTCAAGAAGAAGGTGGAAAAAGTCGAGGCAGAGGTGCCCGTAGTTGAAGGCGAGGAGACGCAGAAGGTCGTTCAGCTCCCTCCGAACTCCTGGTTTGAGGGTGTCACTGAGGACGGCTGGTGGGAAGAGACTTGGAAGACATGGACGGATACGAAACCGAAAGGTACGCCACATTCATGTCGCCCTTTGTATGACCGAGCTCATGCTAGTACAGGTCCCGAGTCTCTCTCCCTCGATATCAACTTCCCTAATCACGGCCACGTATATGGCATCCCGCAGCATGCTACCCACCTGGACCTGCCGACCACCAAAGGCGAGGGAGCATCATTCAATGACCCATACCGGCTCTACAACGGCGATATCTTCGAGTACCCCGCTTCTTCTTCGTCCTTATCGTTGTACGGGTCAATCCCTATCATCCACGCGCACTCTGCAGATTCCACCGTTGCGGTCTTCGTCGCCGTCGCGTCTGAAACTTGGGTCGACGTCGCTCATCCCACACAAAAGTCGACCGAGACCCATTGGATCTCCGAATCAGGTATCCTTGACATCTTCCTCCTCCCCGGACCCACCCCAGACCAGGTCTTTGGCCAATATGCGAGACTCACCGGAGCGGTCCAGCTTCCCCCTCATTGGTCTCTTGCTTACCACCAGTGTCGATGGAACTACGTTAGTTCCGACGATATCAGGGGTGTGCAGAAACGCTTCGACGAGGAGGATATCCCCGTCGACGTTTTCTGGCTCGATATTGAGTATTCGGAGGAACACAAGTACATGATTTGGGAAAAGAAGTACTTCCCTGACCCAATTGACATGCTCAATGATGTTGCGGCTCTCGCTCGCAAGGTAAAAAAGCCCGGTTCCATTTCGATTTTCTGGAAGCTGACTTTTCACAGATGGTTATCATCGTCGATCCACATATCAAGCGCACCGTCGATTACCCTGTGTACAAGGAGGGGCAAGAGCTCGACTTATTTGTCAAGAACAAGCAGGGAAACGAGTTCGAGGGGTGGTGCTGGAGTGGAAGTAGCGCTTGGATCGATTTCTTCAATCCGAACAGTTGGGAGTGGTATAAGCAGTTGTACAAGTTCAACGGAAGGGAAGACGGCAAGTGGAGTTGGACCGAGAGCACGAGCACTGTGCATATCTGGAACGATATGAATGAGGTCAGAAACCTCCTTTTACCCCGTTTCGTATAGGCTCATGCTGACTTTTCTTCCCCCGACAGCCGGCAATCTTCAATGGACCAGAAATCACGATGGAGAAGGATTCAATCCACTACGGCGGTTGGGAACACCGAGACGTCCACAACATCAACGGCATGCTCTTCGCGAACACCACGTCTCAGGCTGTCAAAGAGAGGACGACCCCTTACAACCGACCATTTGTCCTTACCCGTTCGTATTATGCTGGTGCTCAGAGGTTTGCAGCCATGTGGACCGGCGATAACATGGGGACGTGGGAACACATGGCTGTTGGTATTCCCATGGTTCTCTCGAACAGTATCTCTGGGATGAGCTTCACCGGAGGTTTGTGACGCTGCCGTGTTTGGGACTCGAAGGCTGACCACGGTTATTGTAGCTGACGTGGGAGGGTTTTTCGGTAATCCGGAGCCTGAGATGCTGACGAGGTGGTACTTTGTCGGCGCGTTCTCGCCCTTCTTCCGCGCCCACGCCCACATCGATACCAAGAGACGAGAGCCATACTTGTTGGCCGAACCTTACAAGTCGATAGTTCGCGAGATCATCAGGTTGCGGTATAGTTTGTTGCCCGTATGGTACACCGCGTTCAGGGAGTCGAGCGTTACTGGGTTGCCAGTTACAAGGTGACTCTAGGATTGACTTTTCGAGTGATCGTCGCTAACATGAGGCCCCCAGACCCCAATACGTCGTTTTGCCCAAGAATGAGGCCGGGTTCTCCATTGACGATCAGTACTATGTCGGTGCTTCAGGGTTGCTGGTGAAGCCAATTACCGAAGCTGGAATTACTGAGACTACCGTTCATATCGGCGAAGATCAGGTATGAGAAACAGTCCCCGAGGGAACCACATCGCAGACATCTGATTCTGTCGTAGGTTTATTACGACTTCTACACTGGGCATGCATACCGAGGCTCGGTCAAGGGCAAGAGCGTCACCGTACCTGCGCCTCTTGAACGTGGACCTCTCCTCATCCGCGGTGGTTCCATTCTGCCTTCCCGTGACCGTCCACGCAGGTCCTCGGCACTCATGAAGCGTGACCCATTCACCCTCAAGGTCGCTCTTAGCCAGTCCGGCAACGCTAGTGGAGAATTGTACCTCGACGACGGCGAGTCTTATGACCACCGTGAGGGCAACTTCATTTGGCGGGAGTTCGTCGCGGAGAGCACCAAGAAGACGGTCACGATCTCTAGCAAGGACCTCGCCTCGAGGAATCCCGATAGCGCTGTTGACGGGGTTGAGCTCGCGATTTACAATGGGGGCAACGCCTTCGCTAACGCCCTTGATGGTGTCCGGGTGGAGAGGATCGTCGTCCTCGGTCTCAAGAACAAGCCTACTAAGGTTACTCTCGGCAAGGCTCATCTCGAATTCACCTTTAAAGATGGCATGGCTGCAGCTGGGAATAAGGAAGGTGTGGCGAGCAAGCTGACGGTAAAGAACCCTGGTGCTTTCATCACGAGCGACTGGTCGATTGTATTAGAGCTTTAGAGAATTAAAAGCCCAGTGTGTACGGTAGACTATTATAAGGCGAATAGGATGATTATATAAAACACGCAGGACAAAATGGACACGTCAACCCGTTGGCCCGAGTTGTGGAAAGACAAGTATGCAGATGCAAGTCCGATCCCTGCAAATTTTCTGGGTTGGGTCGACTTTTACCACCTACCACATTCACTGGAGACCTTTCTGGTTGGTGGCCGGTGGTTGTAGTGAACCTCCTGGACCAGTGATCGCCAACTCTCTTCATGAGACGCTTCGCGATCGACGACGACGAAGATATCCAGAGGGCAGTGTCCTTCCCTCTCGTCTTCCCACCTCTGCAAGGAAGCGTCTAATTCCTCTTCGAACGAAGATCGGGCGTCCAGTACGGGTGTCGATTCTTGCGCCCGGAAGAATGGCTTTGATCCCGACTTTGGTACAAGAGAGGAAGATGAACGTTTGAAGGGGAGTGAAAAAAGGAAGTGACTTGGAGAGGGGCGAATGACGGTGCGAGTAACGGTGTGGGTGGGATGCTCAAAGAAATCTGTGACTGTGCCAACTACTCTGGGGAGGCGAGAGAAGTCTGTGGGGCTGGGGGAAGGTGAAACCTCTGGCGAAGAATCGTCATAGCTGGAGCTTGATGTCTCTTGAAAGTTCGCCGAGTGAATTGAGTTGTCATTGGCGAACAAGTTGGTGAGATCGTGGTGTGCCTTCGAGAATATGCTCATTATGGGTGCAGAAGGCTTCTAAGTGAGGGTTGGCTGGTCGGTCGGAGTACCTAAGTGATAGCCACTTACACCATCGACTCCATTTTCTGAGAAGACCCGACTAAGTACTCTCTTAAGTGGAGGAATTCTCCGGGATAGCTTATCGGTGGGGACCGGTGGTAAGCCTCGCAATTGTTTTGGTGGAACCAGGGGTGCCTTGATCCCGATCTCGTATCTTTGGTTTTCGTACGTGCTTGACCTGCGAGATCCGAAGTCATCGTGGTCTCGGTCTTCGCCGTCCGCATCGGATTCGAAGGCTGTATCTGTGTCCTGATAAATTCGCATCAGATGATGAGTATCGTTGGATCTTGAAAATTGGGTACAACAAGACGCACCGATTCGCCCGATACATAACATGCCGTGCTGTGGTTTTGTAAATCCTCGGGTGAGCCTTTGACCGAGGCCGTGTCACCATAGCCTTCGGCAGGGGTTTCATAGGCTTCGGTGCACGGCGTAATCGATGGCCTCGATTCTGGCAGGGATGACTTGAGTACGGAGGGAGAGTGAAGGTATGGCCCAACACAAAGGGCGGAGACTTCTTCTACACATTCCTCGGGAACCGGATAGGCACGTCTGAGAACCGTGTTCAGGGTTTTTTCACAACTGATTTCGTCGGCCATGGGAATCGAAAACCAGTGAGCCGTGCACCATGCGAAAGCCGTGTAAAATAGACGAGTTCCTGGAAGCATGAACGCTTTGAAAAAGACATCGATGCCGTATAAAAGCTCGAACATTGGGGATGGTGGGTGAGTGCCGGTGCATGTTTCCCATCCCAGCTCTTATACTTAAGCGACAGCGATGGATTCACGTGTTGTGAGTGCAGTTTCCCAGTGATCAGCGATGTCAAGCGGCGTATTACTCACCATACGGATCACCTCAGGTCAACGTTGAGCAGCAATCGCGAGGATCGAAAACCGCCGAAGGACCGCTGACGGATGGCAACGAGGATGAGGCGTCTGATCTAGAGACTTGCGAGATCATAACGGCACGTCGCGTGCACCTTAATATCAGAATCGCGCCAGCTGTTACCATTGTCGTGGTGGGTACCATTCCAGGTGCGCATCAAGTGTGTACGCTAAGACTTTTGATACAGCCCATGGCACGTCCCGTCAAGAACAGGGAGCCCTGACGGGGTCCCACCCGGGCACCTAGGAGTCACATGTTCCGTGTGTCTTGCCCCTGCACTTTCCAACGTGGGGTGCATTAGATGTAAAAATTAGCAAGACAGAGTTTTGTAAGCCCACGAACGGCAGAGCTTTCGGAAGGAGGTCGCGGCGCATTTCTGAAACGACGGCTGGCACGTGCCACCGTGCAGGAGGGTATGCGGCATGGTGACGGTCGATGGCATCCCGGCCCGTGAACTGCGCGGGAAATGTACTTCTGCGTACGTTTATAGGCACTCAAGTCTCCGAATTTTAATTCATCCGCGTTCAAAATCCAATCATGACCTGCATACTACATGAACATCGAACATACCGGCACACTTCAAGGCAGCGTGGCGGGGTGGGTGGGACAATTGAGCCGCCATGATATGCGTGTATGTGCACGTCTGTCGCATCATTTGACTGCTCTGTACGGCTTGAAGTGAACGGAGACTCGCGATTTCACGCTATTCCCGACTTCATCGCTAGGGATACTGGATGACTACCGTAAGTAGGCGCTCTTGATAAACGTCCCTGTTCAACCTGAATTACAGAGTTTCTCGAATGGCTCTAGTACTGGCCGATGTCTAGGAAGGACCGAGGATCTAATCGTTTGAACCTTCGAGGCTTGGATGTTATGCTCCCTTTTGGCGCTTCACCCGCCCCTGCTCGAGAACCCCCAAACTCTTGCTGACCTCGCGTTTCTTGCCTTGACTGGGGTTGCCGCGTTTCACTCCACTATCTACCATCCCTGAGCCATTCTTTTCCCCAGTCCTTGGAAATTGATCCGCAACCTTGTCGTCTATCCAACCTGGCTTCTCCAATGCCGCTTCAAACAAGTCAATCACCTCCTGTGGCGACACCTGGGGTTCTGAGCCTGCGTCAGAGATCATCATCTCAAGTTGTACCTTAGCTACTCACCCTGCTTTCCCTTCCGCTCGGCGCTCTGTCTCTGTTCAAGATAGTCTGCGAAAAGCACCCAGAGATCCCAGAACAGCTCATTGAACGGCTTGCAAGCGAATTTCACTTCGTCAAGTGATTTTCTGTTTGTGTACATGTGTAGTTTGCCCGCGCCACCAATTACAATGTCGCTGCCATCTCGCTGTGGCCACTGCTGGTCAAAAATGGATTCCATGGGAATCACACCGGGTTGATCGTGTCTGACCCAGTGCATCGCCGTCCACATGAGGACAAAAAAATGTGACTCGAGATCGTCAGTTATCGCGTGACGGGACCCAGGAATAGTGAGCAATTTGGTGGACATGAACTGCCAGGTTCCCTGTAGATAGACATGAACACTGATGTTGTCGGACGTGAAAGCTTTCTCACCGTCCGAGGACCCTCCAAATTCTCACAAATATCAACACCTCGACATAGATCCCAGTCGTTCAGCCTCCCCTCGTCATCAAGACCAATCATGACATTGCCAGGGCTTGCATCCCTGTGGAAGAGGTCAGCGTCTGAAAATGCGGCCGAGCATGCTGCATAGGTAGTCCAATCTCAGATCAGCGGAGAATTCGGTGGGCAATTGAGTAAACCCCAACCTTTGAGTGAGTGTGACATCACCAGGACGAGATGCCTCGAATTTGAGAAATCCGAGAGCGGTCTGCATAACTCCGCCTGCACCAATCGATAATGAACACGTCCTTGTACTTTGGTAGCAAGCGAGCCAAACAGACACGCCAGACGGTGAGTCAACCCTCGTTGTGCCCCTTGTACACACGTAGTTTTTGTAGGCGTGAGGGCTACCGTGCCATAGTAGTGGTCGGCAGGGGTGGTCGGAACGACATCGGATGCGTGCTTGAACTTGACCAGGTAAGGTACTTTGGCCTTGAACAGCTTCTCGTACCAAACGTGCTCGGGTTCGATCCCTGGCACATCGGGGCGCCACATGTCCTTGAGAAAAACCCACTCCTTCGTAGATAGATCCAGAGCCACGTGTCCTCGAGTACACCGGCCCACAATTCCCAGGTTATAGTCCAAAGCTTTCCCAACGATGTAATATGAGACCGTGTTGTCCGGATTGTGGACTCCGATTTGGTGTCGTGGGTAGATGTTGCGATCTCCGATGCTGGACTTCAGTGATTCGACACTGATCTCCGTCGCAGCAGCCTCGAACATTTTTATTTGTTCTGGCGTGGCGGGAACAGCGGTGGGATCCAGACCACGCTGCTCGGGTGTCAGTTGGTTGAACCGCCGAAGGAAGTCGATGACCAGATCGGGGCGTTGAGAGCAATCGATCGCGGCGGAGACGACCGCGCCTTCTCTGTCCCAACGGATGAAACGGGCCTTCTTTCCACAGATGACCAGGCTGAAGGCAAACAGCCTGTGCTGATAAGCAAGTTGATTAGTCGCGTACAGGAGGCATTGGCCACGGGTGTCATTGCCGTTGATCGAGTACCGCTCCTGCATTCCGCCATCGGGTAGGTCATAAAACGGGTCATTTTGACTGTTGTGCTTGAGCTCGACGAACAATTCCATGCGGAGGAATGACGCCTCCGCACTAGATCCTCTTGGTAGCTCTGGTCCATCGTCTTTCGAAAGCTGTATGGTATCGGGATCTTCAGGGAGATCTGGCACATTGTTCTTCAGGAAAAGCGTGATGTCAGGTTTGAGTGATGTTATGTGGTCGGCTCGATCCCCCGTGAACTTCGCCTCATAGTTGGTGCACAAGCTGTTTGTAATGGTAGCCTACAGGGTCCAATGTGTATTAGCGTGCTGTTCACTGCCATAGAACGATGAAGGGGCTCACGAATGGACCATACATCAATCGTTCGTTGGTTTGTTCGTAGACCTTTCTGAAGTCGATACCATCGGGAGGGTTGCCAAAAGCTTGAGAGTTTATGGGCATAAAGGACGAGAGGAACTCGGTGGGGTCCATGGGACCTAGATAGTATCGTTCCATGTTCTTGCGCAACTGCTCTCTGCGCTCCTTGGCGGGCGGGGCGGGTTTGGCGCTGTACTGGATAGAGCCCCTTGGAGTTGGCTTGGGAGGGGTTGAGTGGTATTGCCTGGCGGCCATGTGAGAAGGGGCCGTAGCGGTGGGAGGGAAGCATTTGCTCACAGATATATAAGAGGGTTTAGAAACCTCCAATCGACACGTGGCGCGGCAAGGCAGGCGCAAGTCGCAGCCCCAAATCTCCCCAAATCAGTACGAGATTGATTCGGATAAGATTATCGTCTGGCGAAGATCCTAGAGAAATACGAGGATGAACGTAATGCCCGTGGCGCACGGGTAGACGGATTGAACAGTTGAACTTTGGGGTGATGGTCCAATCACAAGAGGCGAGTCGCGCACAAAAGATTCCCGATCCCGTCGCCGGGCGCCTAGCGCTTTGCGATTGGAGAAATGTGAGTCGACCCGACTACGATGGTTACTGACTCAGACCAAGATCGAGCTGAGGTAACACCAGAAGTGTTTTGCCTCGTGTATTCAACAGCATACGACGATTATCTGCTATGATGCCCCCCACAAACCTAGTGTTATTAGGGTCCTCGGGTAGCAGCCATGCCTTCCTTGCTCCCACGAAGTCGGCGGTATCAGTAGCTGACTGTACCCTGCCCGTCCCTGTACTCCGAGGCGGACATTATTGTAGATGTGGAAGGCCAATCGCGCGCCCGCTTCGCCACTGCCTCCGAGCTCAACCCACCTCAAAAGGGGTTTCAATTACGGATTAAGCAGCCATTGTGTGATACGGCAGCGGGGTTTGCGATCTATATTACACGCGTGATAGGATGATATATGGATATAGCAGGATATGGCCCATACTCGATTGCATACGGAAACAATGCAATGTGTGGATGTCACGAAACGGCCAGGCCGTGAGGAATATCTTAATGGTGGCACGTTTGAAGGAACAGCGATAGGGAAGCGAGCAAGAAACCCCCGAGGAATGTGCCTTGAGTTTGGCACCTACCATGGGTCAAATATCTGCGACTCTGCACTATTCCTGAGTCCACCGGGGATGCTGGATGACTGTCATAGATGGGCGCACTTGTGGGCACCGAGTGACTTCTCTGTGTAGCTTGGATTTCAATTTTTTTCGAACGGCTCAAGTACTAACTGCGAGCCAGATCCAAAACCCGAACGGTACTCATACGAGCAGAGAAATGCCACAGGGATGAACGCGAGCACGGGAAGGTAGAAGGATCGCTGTTGCAGGTCTTTTGGGTTCGCAATTTTTGAATGCGACACCATCAGCTTGCCCATGCCCCCGGACGGTTCAGCTCCTCGTGGTGTACTGCCGCACAAGAAATTGTGATAGCGGTTTTGCAGAGTCAACCCATTCCTTTTCTGTGGGATTTGCATCTTAATTCCTTCTGGTAGGCAATGGAGACCCTTCAGCCTATACACCAAATGCCAGGAGAATAGATACATTGAGATGGAATCAAGGCCCAAGAGGATACGGGATGCGGGGGGGGATCGATTTCACATCATGATGATCCGGCCATCACACTTTCCGCTCATGGTCAATCGACTCCCCCCAGGTTTGAGGAGTTTGTACCGACTCGTCTTGGGGGCAAGCTCAGCGTCGGTCTTACACGCCGGGCCAGCAACGCCTAGGCTGCGCGTCATGTGGAGGCCATTGTTCGAGATGGCGGCCCAAACGGCCCAGAAAGTTCAACATCCCTCGCCGACGGAGGACGAGGCTAGAGCCGCCGCCGAAGCTCAAGAATGGCTGAACAAATGGGAAACACGCAGTACGTCGAACATTGCATTCACGTAAGGCATCTTCTCTCGAGCTCAACGAATCGCAACAGTGGATAACACGCTTTCGTTGCTATAGAGCTCTGCAGTCTCCCGCGGACTACCCCACAAGTTAACGCGGAATCTGCACACTCTTTTCTAGTGTCGAAGCGATTGGGTGAATCTCATGTACGATCGACCGGCCGCTCCCTGGAGACCGACCGGAGAACCAGTGCGCGTGAACTCGAAAAAAGTGCAGAAGAGCAAGGGTGAATCATGCGAATCGGCGAGGAACATGGTCGGAGAGGTCCTCCGAATGGCTGAAGGGCGGGGTCAACTTATGCTGGGTCGTGCCCCTCTTCGCCGACGCAAAACCCACCGCAATCTCGAATGATCTGGCACCTGGGTCTACCTTACACGTACGTAGCCGACGTTACATAGGGCTCCGTTGTAACTCTGATTTTGACAGAGACGTACTGCGCTCCAAAGGGTTGATCGTCATACAAGCACCTGTGGATATCGGAGCACCGGAACGAACGGTCGTACCTGCCTTCCGGGTCACAAGTTTGGGCTGAACCGACAGGTTCTTCAAATCGTTGGCATCCATTCGGCATGGACGCGTGGATATTTCCGTTCTGCCGTGCCTCAATTTTGGAATGTCTTTTGCATCACGCGTCCCGCCACACGCGAGGGGCCTTTGTCCTGGCCATGGACTGAACCATCAAGGAGAAGTTATAAAGCCACACCTCTCTTCGCCTCCCTCGCAACTCATCCACCTCTCTCCATGTCCTTCTCGCCTTTGTCCCATTCCACGACCTCTTTGTCCTCCACTCGCTCTTCTCTCGCGGGGAAATCAGACTCAACGGGCTATACTTCCGATGGTCGAAGGGACTCTTATCGTGCCAAAGGGGAATCGGATGAGGAAGGTAGAGGGAATGAGCATGCGGATGCAGGCGAGAAAGAAGATGAGATGCGGAATTTTCTCTTGGGGCCGGGATGGGTTCGTACCTCTTCTCCGTTCTGTATCTTGATTAGATAACTCGAACCATGGTATTGACTGTGTGCTTGCTTTCATGGACAGCATGACACCCGGGTCCCACCCGCAGAACGCTTAAAACACCTTTATCGTCTCCTTGGGGAGCACTACGATCTCACTGGCGGAGATTACTAGGGTCGAAGTTCTCTCCATTTTTGCACGACCATCGGCGGCTCCACGAGAGTCGCACAACTAGAAGAATATCATGTTGCCTGGCTGCCTTACCTCGCGAGCATCGGGGTTGATCTCGACTTCCTCGGGGTTCGAACGACATGTCCTCAGATCCGATGAAGGATTTGATCGACGAGGCATTTTTCCATCCGCCTTCCCTACCCTCCAAATACAGGACTGCACCTACCTCTACATGGGAGATCGACTGGAGCAGGCCACTTCCGAAAGTGACCCTCGCGTACTGGGAAATGATGCACGCAAGTCAAAACCTGTTTTCACCTCCATACTTGTCTAACATTCACTCTAGCGCACCCGCCCAAGACCCGTTCATGAATTCACGAGGGCGAAGCCTGTTGCTGTGGACCCTCGCGTAGTTCCCCGACCTTATCACCGTCAAGAATACCCCCTTCAGTATCATAGCGTCGAGGGGAATGCCTACGACATGAGCAGGCTTCGTGTCGTTCTCCATAAAGTACGCAAATTCGTGACGTTACATTAAATGTCCCTCCTACTTCCTTGTCCCTACTTTACAATTTTCGTAATAGTAATCTGTTGTACCATGGAGTTGCCATCCGTGCACTTTAGTTTGTTTGCGGTATCCGACCCTTGTATTTACATCGCAATCCAGATGTGCCACATCTGTTTACGATGACCAAACAAACGCGAGGCTGATGTCCCGATCGACCCGCCAACTTCAAAATGCTGCATTCAGGAAACTCTTTGCTTAGGTCTCGATGCCTCCATTAACCGACATCCTCCACAGAACCCTCGTCCTCGGGTTGCTTGGGGCCACCGTCGCCGGGGTGGGCGTTGGGTGGGGGGTCCACGAGGATACACTCAGGAGAGGACAAGGTTCGTGAGACGTTGCCGCCTTGTGCAATTTGCTACGGTTTCCCGCGTTGTGCGTTTTGGATTAATGTCAACGCGTACTGGGATCCTTATTTCCTGCCTGTACCCTTGAATCTCTCGCTGTGATGATGGGCTAATCTGCGTCTTGCGTTCCATTTTGCAGAGGTATGTTCTTGGGTTCCAGGGCGTCGGTTTCCTGTGAAAGCTAACGCTGTGGAGCTTTAGTTAATGGAAAAGAGAAACGCAGAGGCTGCTGGTTCACGAGGGGTAAGTAATTGGTTCCCATCCATAGACGGATCGTTGATATACATCGGTCGCTTCCTATCTCCCCTTCCTCCCATAGTTGACCGTTGAGCAAATGGTGCAGAGGGAGCAAGAGCTCGCAGAGGCCGCACAGAATGTCTTCAAGGCTCAGAAGTAACCCAACCCCATCTCTCAAACGTTCGGTCGTGTTGCCCGTTCTTCGCCGAAGCCATTCCCCACGTCCGTTCTTACATCAAGTGTCTAATCGCCCCTTACTCATCTCTTCCTGAGATCGGCCGGTACGCGGCCATCGAGCTCCAGATACTTGGCAGGGTGGAGCCGCAACCGGCGACGCGTTGGAGATCCAGTACTCACATGCATTGTTAATATCCCTAATATAGATAACGTTTGCACGTTGCCGTCACTTACATCCCTTGTTCCCAGGCAACGGTCTCAAAGGACTCACCGGTGACCAACGACCCCAGCTCATCGGGTCCTGGCAGGAACGACGAGGTGTCCCGTCTCCTCCGCGGTTGTACAGGCGGATAGGGTTCTTTGCCCCAGACAGAACCTGCGCTAGGTGCCGGCACATGTGCGGCAGCCGGGAAGGTCTATCTTGGTGGTTCGCACGCAACTTCAGGGATTAGCCGATGACGCAGAGCGGTCTCGTGTTTCCCCTTGGCCGTCTGAATCGCACACGTCGAGACCGTGCGCCGCCTCTGTCGGATTCCCTTTCTAAGGTTCGGTTTTGTCTGGACCCACCTCCGAATCCGTACCGTTCCGGCTCTCGGCCCTCCAAGTTTGCGGTTACTACGGGCCTCATTCTGTGTTTCAAGATCGCGGGAAAACATGGCTTCCTTGGCTTTGAGTAACGCGACCACGGTGGCTTTTTTCCACCCTCAATGACTTGGTCACTCCTCGTTTCAGGGTGGGAATATCAACGCCTTCAAAAGTGCGAGCGTACGGCTATCTGCCCTCGCTCTCATTCCTTTTCCCTCCCTCACTATTCCCTTTCGCTCTCCAACTCCTGCACGCGACACAATCGTCAATCCACCCCAGCCAGCAAGAGTCATTCCAAGCACAAGCACATACTCCGAGATGTCCACTCTTTACGACACCCGATGCAATTTCGCTCAGGAATTCTTTTTCATTCCAGGCCCCGAGTGGGTCGCTCCATTTTGTCCGGATACATATATGGGGCCGTGGGGATGGCAGTGGAGGAACGGAGTGCACAACATCGTCTCGCCTCCGCCCTCACCGACTTCAATCACCATACGAGCCTTGATGGATGACATCGAAAAGGTGAGAACGCTGCAGTGGACTCGCGTTTTCTCCATCACTGACGATCGATATTTAGGACGCGCCTGGCGCGCACAGAACTATCATGGACTTGGCCTTTTCAAGGTCCCTCCAATGCCCGTTTATCGTAGACGAAGCGGCGATGTCGAACCTCCGCTGTCGCCTCCGCAAGCTCGGAAACGAGAACGCGTTCCTCTCACCCGATGCTCAGGTCGGAATGAGGAAGTCGATTGCTGCAGCGCTGGGGGAGCTGAAGAGTCTGGTGCCGGAGGGAGAGGCTTACGCCGTCATCTATCCCTACTCAGTGGACGCCGAGCGCCTCGTGGATGGTTTATGTGGACATTGTCTATTACCCGAGAGCCTCCAGGTCGATGAGCTTGATGGAGGGTCTGGTACGATGTCGATGGATTTGGGCACCGAGGACGATATTCCGTCGACTCCCTCGGAACTCCCTTCGCAACTAAAGGTCGTTGGGTCAGGAATTGGCAAGAAGGTTGTGGGTGCTGAAGGGGTTGATGATAGAACTACGTGACACGGGCCGAGGGGGGGGTTTGGCTTTTTCGTGTGTAGCTGGAGACACGTCGCGTGCGTGTCATCGTAAAATTTATTCGATTCCAATTGGCCTCGCGAGAACGCTCCAAGCACCTTCGTCGAGCTCTCGAAATTTGCGTCGACCCGTCGTCACGGTCTCATAAGATTCACCCGGTCCCCTGATATTTCTTTCGTTCGACCTCTCGTGTTCCGTCTATCGGTGAATATCATCACGGTCGCTTGCTCCGATCTGTGTTATTCAGATTTGTTTCCCATCTTTACCCCTTTGCTGTGGTTTTGGTTTATGATCACGTTTATTGGTCGCTGGGTTGATCTCCCAAACCACTTGGGCGGTAGATTTCGAAAGCGACGGAATTCTTCAGATTGATGGGTGACCCGTTAACGCTCTGCCAGTCGTACTTGGCCACTCAGCCTTAGAGGTCCAAACCACAAAACAATTATGGCCGCGTGCGAGTACGGTTGTGATTATTGGTGGCGTCAAATGGATATGTGCATTTATGATTGCTGTCGCCGGTACTGACCAAAAGCGAGGTGGAAAGAATGGGAAACGACGATCTGTGCGCCAATAGTACCTAATCCTAGCCAAGTAACTGCTCGGCGAACGAGAGCGCGACTCCGCGAAGCTCCAAATCAGCAAGCTTCACCACCTTGCATTTAGCCAGGACTGGTTCCCAGCACAACTCCATGGCGAAGTCGACTGCAGAGGTCTTGAACTGATCTGGGTTGTCGCACTAAGATGGGGACGGTGCTGGGCGGGTGAGTCGATAGCGCCAAATAAAGGGCTTCGGGATGAAGACGTGGGACGAGGCAATGGAACTATCCCGTCCGCGCAACCCTTGACAAAGGACGGCGGAATTGGTGCGGCGAGTTTGGGGGCTAACAGTCGATGGCTACGTCAGTGTGCAAACTTGAGAGTCCATCACGGCGTGCGATCGGAAGGGAATTTCGAAGGGAGCTGAAAGTTCGTTCGCAGTTGCATCGAATCCTGTATTAACAAAACGATGCAGTGATGCGGGCAGACCGTGAGGGAACGGACCGAACCGTGGAGCTGAGATCGACACCCCAACTACTCAAGTACCTTCCCGCCGTTTTATTCTCATTTTTGCCCCAAAGAAATGCTCCGAAGCCTCTCCGTTCTTCATGGTGACATTTCCGCAAACCTGCACATTTCACGCGATACGAGACTCACCTCAATATTCCCTTTGTACCCCTCCGATTTTTCAGCACGCACGACTACATGATCACCGGTGTTCAATCTGGATCTTCCGCGGGGGGGGGGGGGGGATCTCAATACTGTCCTGCACACCCTGTGAGCTGGGACCGGAGCGGATCTTCGGGGTCGTGCTATCACTGTCATTGATGAGTCAGACTGGAATCGACTTGGAAAGAGGGCAATAATCGCAGCGAGAATGGGTGATTGGCTAGCTCAAGAGCGGGGTGAAATTGGTCCGGCCTGGGGGATCAGGCTGAGCGGTGACGCTGGAAGTGAACTCTCAGCAGTCTCAAGTGTAAGTACCTATCCGAGGTACACAGGACGTTGACAAGAGACACCGCATACCTGTGGGAAAATAGCAGTGGAAAACAATAGAAAGTGAAGTCGGACGAAGGTCCACAGTGTGGCTGTGGGATGATACAGCAGTTTGCATCGGGACGTGAACACACAGGATTGGGTGGAGGCCGGTGGAATGATGGTGATGTGACAGTAATATAACGCTTACCGTATTAGGATAGTTTGTAAGTCGATATTTGAACATATCGACACAGGCGAGCGGACACTGGCCTCGAGCATCTCTTCTCACCCGCTTGGTCATGGTCACCGCATATTCCTCCCACTTGAGAGAAAGAATCGTCTGGTGCCACTGCCAAGACCATGAGGACAGTTGCTGACATGTTCAACGTCTCGGTTCGATCGGCTTTGTACACCACATCGTTGATCTTCACAGGAGTTATGGTCAGGTGGCGGGGGTCAATACTAGCCTTGTAGAAGTACGGAATAATAGGGATAAGGAGAAATACAACGAGGCCATGCGTCGGGAACGGCGAGCGAAACAGGTGAGAAGTGGTGTCCGCTCGCCTGTGTCGATATGTTCAAATATCGACTTACAAACTATCCTAATACGGTAAGCGTTATATTACTGTCACATCACCATCATTCCACCGGCCTCCACCCAATCCTGTGTGTTCACGTCCCGATGCAAACTGCTGTACCCACGCTGAAGCGCTAGGGCAGAATCGCGCCAAAGCCACGAGGGCCATCATCCGTTATATATCGCACCACCATCTTCATCTTCAATCGCTGGTCTCACATCAACATGAGCTTCCGAGAGACTTTGTCCAACGCAAAGAATCGTATCAAGCGTCCCTTCAAACGAGGCAGACGTAACCAGGACGGGGAACGCATTGGCACTGGCGAAGGGAGAGCTGACTCGAAGGAACCGCTTTCACGAGCGGAGTCCCCCTTTGTAGGGGGCAGCGACCGCGATCTCGAACGCAGCGGACCTGGTACGGTCGGCGAACAGGCCCGTTCGACTGACCGCCCTGCGCGACAAGATGGATCAGAGCCTGTCCCAACACCTGAAAGCAAAACCAACGAAGAAGGGGAGGAAGAGAACGATGCTATTGAAAACAAAATTGGTCATCTTCAACATTCGTATCCGCGCCCAGGCGTCGAAACTGTGGCAGAAACTGGACACAGTGGAAAGGCAGAGCAAGCCTTATCGGACACCACAATTGCGGACAATGCACAATCCGACAGTTTGTGGACTTCGATATCCCTGCTGCAGTCTCTCATGTCCGCGAACAATGTAGATCCTGCACCCGTTTCTGATCACGCACCAAAAGACCTTCAACACGGGGTCGCCGCCGAACCGGGCGCCATTACAGCCGAGAAAAAATCGAACTGGAAGTCCACCGCATCTGCCGCAGCCAAATTACTTCTCCGTGGGGTGAGAGACACTGCAGATGCTTTTGGCCCCCTCAAGTCAGTCGCGGGAGGTCTCTGCTTTATCCTCGAAAATTGTGAGGTATGCCTGTCTCCTGTTTAGCCGATGTGCAACGCTTATGGGTTTGCCAGCGTGCAAATGCAAATCTGCGAGACATAGAAACACTGGCACCACGGGTTAAGGCACTTGCTGAACAGCTATGTGGACCTGTTCCTGAGGGCGATGTCAAAGAGCGAGAAAGAAGAAAACAACTGGAAGAGTAAGTCTACTCTCTTGAAGGTTAACGTCTGAATCTGACAATCACTGATCGTTAGGAAGCTGAACAAGGTTCTCAAAGAACTGGAGCCATTGAGGAAGCAAGGAAAAGTCGAGGAGTTTCTCAACAATGTTGAGAATGCAGATAAGCTTTTGGGTGTAGTTGGAGATGTCCGAGATGCAGTGATGGACTATCAGGTTTGTGGACAGAACAAGCTCATTGACCCATATCTGATGACTGTCTCAGACTTCATTGCAAAAAGCCATCTATGAAAAGAGTTGCCAACTGATTGTGAGCATCACATCCTTGTTGCTGACCCAAGATGTAACCTGGAAGTAGGAAATTGCGGATCGGAACCTCCTGAACAACATGCGACACACCGCTGATGCTGGACACTCTTCTGGGAATAGGCAGGGGTGTCTGGGGGGTACAAGGACTGACATCCTCCTACAATTGAGAGATTGGATGGAGGACCAGAAAAGCCAACCCATCTTCTGGCTCAACGGCTTGGCAGGAACTGGCAAGTCTACCATTGCCCAGACCTTTGCAGACATTTCCTTTGCAGAAGGGAAGCTTGGTGCAAGCTTCTTTTGTTCTCGAGATTCTGAGAACAGGAGCAACATCCAAGCAATCTTTCCAACTCTTGCCTTTCAACTTGCATATCAGTACCCCTCCTTTCGACAGCAACTGCTCCAAGTTCTGGGAGCTGATCCTGACATTGGGCACAAATCCCTCTGTTCCCAGTTGGAGGATGCCATTGTTGGCCCACTCACAGCAACCCCCATTTCCACTCTCATCATAATTGATGCCCTTGATGAATGCAAGGATGATGAACCTGCCTCTGCCATCCTTTCTGTCCTCTCCCGCTATGTGAACCAGATCCCCACTGTCAAGTTCTTTATCACTGGTCGCCCAGAACCCCCAATCCGATCAGGGTTCCGTCTAGAATCACTCCAACCGTTCACAGAAGTGCTCAGGCTGCATGAGGTTGAACCCTCCTTGGTGGATGGTGATATCAGGCTGTTCTTTAGGTCCCAGTTAACTGAGATTGCTAAAACCCAGGTTGATTGTAACTTTGCAAAAGATTGGCCAAATCCATCTCATCTTGACATTCTTTGCACAAAAGCAGGAGGGTTCTTTATCTATGCTGCAACAGTTATGAAGTTTGTGGCATCCAAAAGTCGAACACCACCAAAACAACTGGAATTGATCATCTCAATCCCCCAAAGCACTGCTCAGGAAGGAAGGGGGATTGACCACTTGTATACCCAGATTATTGAGCAAGCAGTGGATGATGTGGATGTGGATGATGAGGATAAAGAGGAGATATATTCTCGTTTCAGGACTGTTGTTGGAGCAGTTTTGCTTGTGTTGAACCCTCTTTCGATAACATCACTCTCAGATCTCCTTGGAGTATCTGACATTTCCACCACCCTCAATCATCTGCATTCCCTTCTCCTTGTACCAGAGAAAGCAGATGGTCCAATACGCACCTTTCACAAGTCATTCCCTGATTTTCTCATGGACCCTAAGCGGTGCAAAGCAAAATGGATGTACATAGATCCAGCACTTTGTCATGCAGAAACCTTCCTTTCATGTTTGAGGTTGATGAGGGAAAGGCTGAAGGAAAATATCTGCGGTCTAGATTCTTATGTTAATCTCGGTGATGTTGAAGATTTTTCTGCTTGCCAAGAAAAGGATATCGGAAATGCTCTGGAATATGCATGCCATTTTTGGTCAAAACACCTTCTTGGAATTCCTGGAAACAGTCCATATACCAAAGAGGTACAAGAGGCAATTAATGGATTCTTTACAACAAGTCTGTTGTATTGGATTGAGGCCCTTGTGCTGACAAGAAATCTTGAGGCTGGAATTTATGCCATGAATGATGTTGAGCAATGGTATGCTCTGGTGAGTGCTATATAAGCTATCTACAGAAATTTGTATTGATAGATATTCAGGTGGGGGTTCCATGCAAGTGGACCAATGACACCCAGCGTTTTCTTTTAAAACATTTTGATACAATCCATCATGCCCCTTCTCTGGTATACCTTGATGCCTTCCTCTTCTGTCCTCCTTCATCATGGCTCTGTGAGTATGATAGTGTGAGGGTGTCAAAAGATGTTAGGGTGGTCAAGAGACTTCAAGCTGAATGGGGAAAATGTTCTCGCACAGTTTCTCTCAGCTCCACACCATGGGCTATCTCATACTGGAATACCAATATTGCAGTTGGCTTGGAATCTGGAGACATTATCATCCTGGATGCAATCACTGGTAGCTGCACAGCAACCCTTTCTGGACATATTACAGAGCTTAACTCTGTCACCTTTTCATCAGATGGAAAACTGCTTGCATCTGGAGGTGATGACAGACTTGTCAAGCTTTGGGATATGCAGACTGGTGGAATTGTCAAGGACTTCTCTGGTCACCAAGACTGGGTTCGCAGTGTTTCCATCTCAGCAGACTCTGCCACCATTGCCTCAGGGTCCGATGATTCCAAAATTCGCCTGTGGAACATCTCAACAGGGAAGTGCCACTGTGTCATAGAGCAACAGGACTGTGTGTTCCAAGTTATCTTCTCTCCAACACATCCCCAGCAGATTGTAGGGAGACTTAGGGGTGGTACAGTTTTGCATTGGGAGATCAATGGTTGCCAGATTGTACCATCATATGATGGGAATCACTTTGCCTTCTCCTTGGATGGTAAACAGTTTGCTTTATGCAACAAAAAAGCTATCACAGTTCAAGCTATTGGATCGGGAGCGGAGATTAAAAAAATCCATGGAATTGCTGGCACTCCTGAATGCTGCTGTTTCTCCCCCGATGGCAAGTTCATTGCTGCAGCTGTTTGCAAAACTACCTATGTTTGGGACATTACAAGCTCAGACCCTCGCCCCATTGAGACATTCATTGGGCACACTGATAGTATTACTGCCCTTGCATTTTACTCTCCATCCTCTCTCATATCAGCATCTCTTGATAAGTCAGTCAAATTCTGGCAGATTGGTACTTTATCAGCAGAGTCAGTTAAAACCAATTTGGATCATATATCCTCCCCTTCACATGAAGTTGTCCACACTACTCTGCAAGCAAAAGATGGGATCACTATCACAAGTGATTCAGATGGAACAGTGAGGATCTGGGATATCTCAACTGGCCTCTGCAAAACATCCCTCAAAACTCCAGCTACAGGTGACAGCAAAAGAGATGGTCACTTTTTCAATGGCAGGTTAATCTTTGCTTGGGTTGTGGGGGAAAAGATCCACATTTACGGTGCTAGTGAAGAGGAACTCATTCTGGTACCATATAGATCTGGCACAGAGGTTGAGAGACTTAGGATAGCAGAGGATGGATCCAAGATCTTCTGTATGTGTCCATATCACATCCAGGCTTGGTCCATCATGACAGGAGAAGTTTTGGGTGAAGTAGAGATTGAGATTGTGGGGGATATAGGATCCTTAGTCACAGATGGCCCAAGGGTCTGGGCTTGTTATCCCCAATCTCAATACCAGGGGTGGGACTTTGGAATTTCAGGATCATCACCTATCCAATTGGCCAAAATACCTCCAAGCAAACTCCACCCTAATGGCACTATGTTATGGGACTTCATTCAGTCTCAGGTTCAGATTGTTGTCAATGGAAGGGTGGTTTTTCAGCTGCCTAAGTCCTTCAGAAAGCCTATTGATGTGCAGTGGAATGATCAGCAGCTATTCGTATGTTTTGGGCCCACTGAGGTATTGATTCTTGATTTTAGTCATGTATTGGCTAGGTAGAGAATGTTTGTGAATGTATTTATCTTCTAAGATCTTGCTTGTACTGGAATCAGTTTTAACACATTTCTCTTGTTACCTGCTGGGTTGAGGTCTTAGACTTTTATAACTCTGGATTCTGGAAAGTCCTGTATATGTGTCATGTTTTGTGTGCTCCAATGAATCCTGAGTTCTACACGGCCAATCGGATCTGATGCTCCGGATGATGTCGAATGTGGACGTCGCCTGATATGAGGATTCCCGAGGGATTGACATCTGTTGATGCTCAACTTACTGTTGTAAGATATCACCCGACACGGCGGACGTCTGTAGATATCATAGGTTTTTCGACCAACTGCCCTTGCGGTCCAGCCATCCATCCTGATACATTCAATACAGTTGGTCGAGAGAACCAAGAATCATATTAATTATGGACGTCGCGAAGTACAAGTTTATGGGTATACAGGATCATTCAATGGCAGCATCTGATACCAAAACAAAGTCATCCATTGACAGCTGGTCCTTGGACTGCTGGACGCTTGCCAAAGCGGTCTGCGCAGAGGCGGAGCCTGCGCTTGGAGGGTATTTTTGCTCATCGGCGTCCAAACATTTGACGAGAATCCTATTGCAATATCAGATACGCACAAAGGTGGGACATGACGTCGACTCACTCAGAGGCACTTAACCCGTTGCCTGATGCAGCGTTCTGACGGATTTCAGTAAGGGTCTTGTCAACGGACGTCCAGAAGGTATCCGATGGATCTTTGTCATAAACCTGTCGCTGAAGGTGGTGGTTGAGTGAAATTTATAACCGAACCGGATGACAACGCGGCACTTACAAGAAGCGCGAAACGGACAGCAACGGCCACCGAGGCACTCATGTCGCTCCTAAACCACTTCTCAAAAGCCTTTGCCAATTCTTTGAGGAGGCCTGTGATGTGGAGCCTATCTTCAACGGAACGGCGAATCTAATACATGGCGATTAGCAAGTAATGAAGGGCAAGACGTAAACACTCGCCACATCCTTCACATCAGAGCGTGCGTATCGGCACGAGGCCTTGATCTTTGACCGAAGGACTTTGTACGCCTCACCCTCAAAGTATCTCTTGTTGGTTCCTGACTTGGAACGGAGCCAATTCTCCGAGGACGGCTCGTTGGGTTGGACGTCCAGCGTGAAAAAAGAGGGACTCACAAGGACAATTGCTCCTGGGCCCGTTTTCAAGTCCTTTCCCAAGGCTCGATATCGTGACAAGCTGGGAGACACGATGACGAGTCTCGCACGGTAATCTATTTTGTCCTACAACCGAAGGTCTCAGCAGTGTGTTACAGGCGATCATGGCAGGGTACCTTGGTCTTTTTTGGAAGGTCCAGTTTTTCGCCAGTCTGCGATCCATCCGTTGCCGCAGACTCGAGGCGCGAGTAAGCCTCACTCATTTTGATGAGTGTGGCTTGCTGATAGATCAGAGCTGACCTCATGTCAAGCTCAATGCGCCACGTCAACATTGTGAATACCTGGTGAGGGGAGGTAATACCTGACTAAACCGGATGAGCGAATTTTCCCCGTTGGCGGTGAGCCGAAGGTTACGGGCGGTATTGACGGCGAACACGGCGATTGTGTCACGAGAGTTCTGGGTGCTGGCTTGATGTTGAGTGTTTCGGTTTCCAGTGCTATCTTGCAACTCCTCGGGATCGGTATCTGATGACATTTCACCATCACCGCCTGAGGATGTCGAGGTGTTCTGTTGCGTTGGTGGTATCAATGAGGTGTTGGAGGTGTCAGAGATGATGTCACTGAGGAAGCTGCTCATCTTTGCAGAGGGGGACGGTGGAAGTGGGGGCCAGAGGTTGAGTCGAATGAAGTTTCACTTGATCGGGTGCAGAGCCGGAGCCCGCCATTTCTGGACTTCGTTTCAATGACTGACCGGCCTGGATCCCGTCGACTGAGAGCAGCGACACCAGATTGTGAGTGAGGCACTCATCGTATATGCTTATCGAGGCTTAGAGTTTGCAGGTCTCGAACGGATTCCATCTGGGAACGGAAAACGTTCCGATGACAGGTTTCGTTGTACCGTCTGTATCGAGTATGGGTCAGACAACGAATCAAAGACATTTACCCCAAACAATAAGACCGCCCACCTTCAGACCACGAAACACAGGGTTTTGTTGAACACCCGTGCGCGAAAACTGGAGGAGGTAGAATCAGCGCGGGAACAAGCTCAACTTCCGCATTCGGTCCTCCTTCCACTGCCGGAGTTTCCGTCGGCCCATCCCACCGATTCAGATGACGCAACATCTGATATGTTTAAAGGCTTTCGTCGTCTTGGCCTTGCCTTTCTCGATGAAAGTGGAGCACAATTAGAGTTCTCTGCGGGGGCTGACTCAAGCGACGAGCGTAATCGAACGGAAAACGAACAGGATGAGGCTCCTGAATTTGATCATTCAGATGAGTCTGAAAGCGATGTTGCCAGCCAAGAACCTGGATGGACCGCGCAAGACAGTGGTGACTATTGGCCGTATCCTTCGAAAACCGTTAGTGAAAAATTACGAGCATCAGATACTTTGGCACTTACACAATGAGACACCAGATGCTCGTCCTGGATATTCTCGATAACATGCCACATCTAAGGCTCTCTGACGATCACATGAAAACAGTCTTGTGGATGCTCGAGGAACTGAATGTACCAGACACGCCAAGTTTTTATGCGCTTCGTGAAACACAAAAGAAGCTTGCGGAGGAGATGGATATTCAACCACGTGAGCATATCTCTGCACTCGGACAGAAGTTCCACGCCGTTGCTCCGGAAGATCTGCTAGCGCTGGTCAGTGATCCTTCTCGTTGAAATCGAATGAACTACTCACAGTTCACAGGACTGGGCCAACCCGCACGTGCGAAATTCAATGTGTTTGTACCCAGAGGTTACATCCTCAATCAGCGAGTCATGGCAGGCAGGGAAATGGCGTGACGAGGTCCCTCTCGACGAGTTGTCACCGATGTGGGCAGACTGGGAATCCTCGCCAGAGCGACACTTCTATGTCAATGAAGTTGCGTGCACCAAGGCAGGGAAGTACATCTTGCCGAAGCGATGGATTGTTGTCAATAAAAAGGAGTACGCCGAATGCAATCCTGTCTACTTCAGCGAACGTGTAAGTTGTATGAGAGTCAGCCTAATCTACATGCTGAGACCTTGCCTATAGAGAGGGAGGTATCGAGTCAGAACGTCCGAAATCATCCGCGTTCCAGTGGATCACCTACAGTTGACCTTCCCTGAGATTGAGGCACTCGGATGCGGGGGGTTTCAAAGTGAGTGGGTCAATGTACATCTCAAAACCAATGATTGATGATTCAAAAAGATTTTAGCCCGAACCCAGTCCAAACCGTTGCAAAAGGCAGACCGGTCTTCAGTCTCCGGGTCATGCTGTGGGCTGACGACGTATCTGGGAACCGGAGTAAACAATACAACCCACACATCAACATTTATATGAAGAACTTGAACATACCTAGCGAGAAACTTAAACAGCAATTTTTTGTTCGGTTTTGTTCAACGTCACCCAACATGAGCTCCAACGAACAGTTTCGAGCATTTCTTGAGAACTGGTAAGCTCTGCCCCTGTTGTGACCCACCATACACTCACACACCAACAGCAGCCATGAGAAATACATACCAGCGTATGATTGTCTACTCAAACGTGAAATTTTGTTTCGAATCTTCCCGCACCACCTACCGGCCGACAACCCACAACAGGCAGAGTTGGCATCAGGTATTGGCAGGAATGGGAACCTGAACTGTATCCGAGATAAATCAGGTGGAATGAAGGAACAAAAAGAGAGTAACGACGTTTACCATGCTTTGTTTGCTGTGAGTAATCATGAAATTTCCCAATGTAAAAATGATTTAATTGAGTCCTCCTGAGCCTGGGAAAATTCGCAGGATGGTGCCAGAGACTGTGCAAATAATCAAGCAACAGATTTATTTGGCGTGCGAGGGAATCGCATGCAAGGTTTCTGATCTTCAGACCGAGACCGGCATCAAAGACCGAACAGCACAATACTGGATTGACCGTGCATTGGAACGGTCATCTGAGCTCATGCGGCAACGACTCCATGAACCAGAAACAAAAGACCCCCGTCTCGGAGGGAAACTGAAGCCAGATGAAAGAAAACAAATCAAGCAGATGATCCATTCTGAGGTCTCGGCAGAGGTGAGACGATGGGTGATCGAGCAACCACCGGAACGGTTCAACGAAATTCCACAAGAATCATGTAAGAGTTATGTCCTCCCTGACAGCAGGACCCTAACCAAAACTCATTGGAATAGACCTTCGCAATGAACTCCGCCCAGGAGATCACTATAACATTTTGTTTGGGTTCTCAGGCATGTTCATTTCCATTAAATGCCTGACGCTTGTGCAACACATCTAAAATAGAATCTGTACAGGATTGGATCCTCATCAGGACTCGTCAATTGACCTGCTTCACACAATACTCCTTGGTCTAGACAAGTATGTGTGGCATAAGACAAGCAGCGCCTGGAACGAGAGGAATGGAACACTCTTTGCATTGCGGATGGATTTAGCATCCTCGTTAGATGGCTTAAGCGGGTCACGCGAGGATGCTCGGTACCTCATCAAATACAAGAACAATCTTGTTGGACGGCAATTCAAGTTCATCCAGCAACTGGCCGTTTTTCACCTACGTCGAGACATGTGCAATGACCTTGTCTTTGACCTGTGGAAAGCGACAGGTGAACTTGGAGCTTTGTTGTGGTACCCTATTATCAATAATATGGAACAATATCTGGTGAGTAAAAGATGGTACACCGTCCATTCGTGTGTAGATTCAACATTCTATAGGCTGATCTCAATGTTCTGATTGCAAATGTCCTCGATAATTGGGCGAAGATTGACGCGAACCGCATCATCAACAAAATGAAACTTCACGTTCTAACACACTTGCCTGAAGACGTCCAACGATTTGGCCCACCAGGCTTATATATTGTCGAAGGGTTTGAAGGCTGGAACCGAATCTGGTGGCTTTGCAAGGTTGAGCGGATTAAACATCTTTTGAGTGGCAGTTTTTGGCAGGACAAGAGCTCAAAGGCCTATGTTCAAGCAGGTAAAGCTGTGTGGGGAATGTTTGAATCCGACAAAAAGCTACAACGACGCCTTGGTTGGAACCAGGCGCCGGGCTTGGCACCTGGAAAGTTTGCCTCTCGGTTGAACCGTGCCAATCATTCTGACCTCACATCCATCGCATAGGCTCTGTCAAGTTTATACCTGCAAAGAAACAGCCCAAGAACTGTACATGGGATGAGCTCTTTGACTCTGGGACCATCCCACCACCATGCCCAGATGGTATCGCCGTTGATGAGTGCCTGTCAATTGGTGAGAGCATCGTCGCAACATCGGGAGATGTCTGCAGGGTTGGCTCATGGGTGTTTTATCGTTCGACATATGTGCGCCATTCTACTATGCTCTGAAGGATGGTATGCTAATGGATGTTCGCGTGTTTTGTTACAGGCAGAGACATATGTCTCAGAGAACGGAGAAGAGTCGGTCCGCCATCGCACCATGATGGGCCGGATCTTCAAGATTGCAGCATCTAAAGCACGTGTAGAGCACGTTATCATGGAAGTATTTGATATCTTGGAATCCAGGGACCATCGGTACGGGATGCCCTCAATGCACGCAAGCACTGATCAAAGGTACCAGGCGATACCGCCATCTGTGAGTTGTGAATGACCGCCTGGCACAACGTCACGGCTCATTGCTATCAACTAGAACGTGTCGTTCCTCTTTAACGCTCAACACGACTGCGAAGGTGGGGAGTGTGGATATGAAGTTGATGAGGTCAGCACACAGAACGGTCAACCGACTCGGAGAGCAAGGATCGAAAGGAAGATTATGCACTCAGCCCATGACAAATATTTCATCAACCTGCACGCTCTTCACAACGCGTGGCGACTTCGTGAAGTCCTGCCCCGAAACCTTACGGAACCTGTGCCTTATGTTGATAATCGTGAGGAATTCCACCACGAAATGGCAAGAAAATTGCAGAAGGCAAACCCAAAAAAGTGTGCGAGGGCGAAGGAGAAGGCGAAGGACACGCACGAACGAAAGAAGCGAGTGGTTGATTCAACAGGGGGAATCGAAGACGTGCAAAGTGAATACGAAGTATTTCCAGCGTTGTGATACCGCCCGATATCTCTGGAATCCAACTGTAGATATCAACAATATATTTGAAATTGTTTGATATGTTTGTAACATCCGTATGTATCAACGAAGCATCTAATCCTGTGGATATCCCCAGACGTCACCTGGGACATCAACTGGTATCGATTTCGATCGGCCGTGTAACCCAGAAAAAAACACCACATTTCTAAAATTTCCTCAGGGCTCCCCCAATGATGAGATGGACTACACAGAGTCCAGCACCCTTGCTTAAATACCATAGTAACCCATAGTGTCTTGGGAATAGAACCTCTCACATAGTTGTCTTTTGGTGTGAATATGAAAGGTGTCAGCAGACTAAATTTTAAAACCCTTTTTCAATCCTCTTTCTGTCCAACTTGCTCTACTCTCCTTATGCTCATTCCCTTCTCTCTTCCTCCTGTTGCGACATCATTGCAATTTCTCTCAATGTTTTAGGCATCCACACTTCTTTACTCTTTCCTTCTCTTCACAATCCAGTCACTGGACATCAGAAATTTGGTGAATTAATAGTGTACTTCAGACTATCTACAGATGTTGGACTTACGGTGGCTATCCTGACTCATTGGGATCCCTAAGAACTCCCAAACTCCTCCTGACTCATCAGGACATCTCCCTCAACCCCTCCACCATCTTCCTTTCCATGGGGCAAAGAATCCCAGTGTGCCCTGTCGTTGGTGCTGTAGATCTTGCAAACATCTTGTGAGCCTCCTGCAGCATCTTCACCTAGATCTTGATGGTTTCATGTGGGGTATCTCTCATCCTGATGTAAGCCTCCTTGTATAGGAAGGTGGTGGAACCTCCTGCATCATGACATCATCTGGATACTCCATTTTGAAAATTCTTGGGTATGGTGGGGGCACTGGAATCAGCTCCTGATTCACCTGAGGTGGATCCTCCATTTGATCAGTGGTCATGACCTCCATCCCAAAGGATTCTTCTCTGCTTTATCCCCAGGAGGAATTGTCAGGGTTGAAGTCCTGCTTACTGTTTATGGGGTGCTAGAGGATTAGCAGGATGAGGAGTGTCATGTCTGGGCTTGATAAAGGGGGTTCCTGGAGTAGGTGGGAGAGAAGGGATGATGTAAAGGGTGAAGGGGGTATTGAACCGGAGGTCTGTGCCCAGAAATGGGTCAACCGGCTCCACCGCTTCAAGTGAGAGCTGATGCCGGAGAGCGCTGAATAAGCAACCCAAAGGGACGGTGTCACATCAGTGACCCGATCAATTGGTATGACGCGTGCATGCCTTAAGCTGCCACACGGACCCTGCATCAGTCACACTGTATAGTTGTGACACCAATAGAGTGGATAGATATATACCACGCATGTGTACATAGATAAATCAATTGCTTCTCTCTTCATCTCCTCCACTAGCAACTATAAGAATCTCCCCTCAGGTAAGACTTAGAGTATACCCATGTAGTAGTATAGTATTATACCCTACCTGCTCAAAAGGTTATGAGCTCAGGCTACGCCCTGTGTTCCACTCTGCACCTCAAATGGCTGTGCTTGGACAGGCTCTAATCTTACCTCAGTGTGCTCTAAAGGCTGCCACTGTGCTACCCATTGCGCAAAAGGGGACTTAGAAAAGGTTGACTCCTCTAAGGGGATGAACCAGTGATCAGTCACGCTGAGCACAACTCATATTCACAGACCCCACACTGAGTTGCTAGCCAACTCAAAGGGGTGGGTAGTCAATTAACATCTGCCGGTGGTACGGACTGAGGCGATAGAGCAATGGACCCCTCACTAAAAGTAATCCCAAAGAAGGAAGATCACTTTCTTTCTTTTGCTGCTTGCACCCAAAAAGCATACATGAACTGATGACTCTTGTTTTGGGTGTAGGCACTTCCACCCCCTAAACAAAAGAAAAATGTTGTCTCAACTCACCTCTCTTGTCCCCATCCTCAAAGGTCCGAACTATCAACATTGGGCCCCTACCAAAAGAGCTTCTTAATGGCACAAGAACAGTGGAGACTGATGAAGAAGGGAAAACCCACCAAGAAGGTGCGACCACCAGTAGCAGCCGTTCCTGCCACCGATGATGCTGAAGAAATTCCGGCACAGGAGGGCAGCACCATTGACGTTGACAAAGAAAAACTCAAAACGTGGGAGGATAACAACTCCATGGCCTTGGGAAACATCTTCCTAAGGCTAAGCCCCGACATCCAGGCAAAACACAATCTGAAGAGGATGCTGGTGCCTTATTCCAGGCGATTGGGGCGGAGTACAGAAAACCTGGGGTGATGGGAGTCTATTCAGAGTCCAAAAGCACTCTGAATATACAGATTCCCGCCAATGCGGATCCTATCCTGGCAATCAACAAGATCATGGCCCATTTCAGCTGACTTTCCAAAGCCCAGGCAGAGATCCCGGTGAACTAGCTGAACACTCCGGGTAGTCGGATACCCTAAAAAGAGTGTACAAGCAGTTGAGGTGGGTACCGGTTGAGTGTTGAGTTCTGTACGACCACCGGAACAGAAGATCTGCTCAGAGATGCCCGAAGATGTCTGGAGAATCGCCGGGGAAGACCGCGACGACTAGAGTAAGCGCGAGATTCGAGACAAAGCAGAGGGGGATAGGAACCGAGGTTGCGGAGAGTTGCGATAGAGAATCACCGCGAAGTCGTAAAGTAGCTGAGGTAGGCTTTGGTAGGAGCAAGAGATAAGACACAGAGAAGCCGAGAACTTGACTTGAGAACTGGAGAGCGAACTGGAGAACTGGAGAACTCGGACTGAAACTGAACTGGGGGATCTAAGTCGATGCATTCCAGGTTATCTAAGACACAGTATATAAAGGAAACCGAAGACTCTCCTAAATAGGCAGTGTCGAGATAGTCTGTGAGAGAGAAGGGAATGGAAAAGCGAAACTAAGAGGAGCTAGGTAAGAGGGGTAACTACTAGGGGGGAACGATGACGAAGGGGTGACGACGGCACGAGAGGAAGCCGTGTCATAAAGGAGAAAACGCAGGGGAACAGGAATCGAGAGTGGAAGATAGCAACGGAGGCAAATGCCCGGAGAACGGAACAGCGCGGGGAATGGAACTGATCGATCGACCGGGAAGTTCCGATCGATAACACTGGGGGCAAGGGGTCAAATACCCGGTGGGTACATGCTGAACACATTGTGATCACAGTCAATAAGTGATCACAATGTGCCCAGTGGGGAAAATTTGAATACATTCAAAATGTGCCTGGCCATGTGAGTCCAATGTGCCCAGTGGGCACATTTTGATTGTGATCACAATGTACCCATCAATGTGATCTCAATGTGCCCACTGGGGACATTTTGATTGTGATCACAATGTACACATCAATGTGATCTCAATGTGCCTGCTGTGCACATTTTAATTGTGATCACAATGTTCCCATCAATGTGTTCTCAATGTACCCAGCTCATTACATAATAGTTTCTTTCACAATGTTGTCCACAATGTGTCCAGCATGTGGCTGAGCCACTCATTCAAACTTCTTTCACAAAGTATCCAGTGATGTGTCTAGAATGTGTACAGCCATACACATAGTGATTTCTTTGAAAGCTCATGGTGAAATCAAACAATATTGAGATTACATTGTGATTACTTCAAAAGGAACCCCCTGGGGACATTATGGACACATCACTGGGTAATCTTTGAAAGAATTTTGAATGAGTGGCTCAGCCACATGCTGGACACATTGTGGACAACATTGTGAAAGAAACTATTATGCAATGAGCTGGGTACATTGAGAACACATTGATGGGAACATTGTGGTCACAATCAAGGTGTGCACAGCAGGCACATTGAGATCACATTGATGTGTACATTGTGATTGCAATCAAAATGTCCCCAGTGGGCACATTGAGATCACATTGATGGGTACATTGTGATCACAATCAAAATGTGCCTACTGGGCACATTGTGATCAATTGTTGACTGTGATCACAATGTGTTCAGCATGTACCCACCGGGTATTTGACCCCTTGTCCCCAGTGTAAGGAATCGTGGGGATGAGAGCGCAGAACGATGGGATAACCGGAGATCGATGGCGGGAGGAATCGCTAACAATAGATAGCCATGGCGAAGGGCTAGAACGAGAGTCGAAACGAGGTTGAAAGGTGAGGGGAACGAGGCGTCGGGGATATCAGAGTTCCGGAGGGTCGGATAGCGTGTGGCAGATGGCAGAACGCGAGGATTCAAAACAGGGTTCCCGAGGGGAGGTGCAAAGCGGGGAAGAATGTCTGAGGAACAATAGAGGCGGTCCGGTGATCAGGGTGAAGGTTGCCTCGAGGCAGTCACGAGGCCAAGAAGAGTCCGGAACTCAATGGAGTCGAACGACCAATAGGAAGGAATCGGAGATTGAGAGTTTCAACGTCGCGACACCGGACTTCATCAAAGCTATGATGATCCTATCCTGGATGCCACCCTCCTATGATTACCTTGCCCAGATCCTCTGTTAGGCTGACAGCATCAGCAATGTTAGTGTCGCTGACCTAAGGAAAATGGTCAAACTGGCCTGGGAGCAGAAGTCTAGCTCCTGTCGTCCCAGACAACAAGCCCAAAAGTTGTCCAATGTACAGCACACCCCTGGAAACTGTCAGGCCGACATGACCTCTGCAGTTCAATAGTACTCTTACTATCCAAACCTATCGCAATAAAGGGTCAAACACACAGTAAGAACCTTTATGCAAACCCAGGGATATTGGAAGTCTCTTCACAGACTTAGATAGAAGGGAGGAGAAAGATGGAGACAAGGGGTCTTCAGGCACTCTTGCTCTTAGCACACAGCAGAAGAGGTCACAGAGAGTCTGAGATAACAAATCTAAGGAAGTACAAGTATATACACTTCTTAGATTTGTGACGTGACAGTGACAAGTAACTACACTAATGATACAAACACAGACAAACATGGTCTGTGCTTTACATTGTTTTCCCTCAATTTGCTGGAGAGTCAGGATGGCTAGGAGAGGGAAGGGTCGAGAGGGGGTCCAGTGGTTGTACAGTGCCAACAAGCTCCTCAGGAAAGCGTAGGGAATTGTCGGGATCAAGTAGGGAGCCAGAGCAGGCAAGAGGGAACCAGAGTGAACGATAGCGAGACAAAGCAGAAGATAGGGAAACTGGAGCGACAATAGGGAGACAATAGCAACAATAGGGAGACAATAGCAACAATAGGGAGACAATAGCAACAATAGGGAGACAATAGCAACAATAGGGAGACAATAGCAACAATAGGGAGACAATAGCAACAATAGGGTGACAATAGTGATGATAGGGAAGCTTCTGGAGACGATAGGGAGACACAAAATCTCCCTATTAGATAGAGGGGGAACTCATCGCAACTCTGGGGAATGGGGAACAACTCCAGTCGATTTTTGATTCTTGTCTAGCTAAGACAAAGGGAGACATATATATATCTAAGGGATCTCTGAGAAAGCTAGGGGAAGGATGATTAAGAATCCATGATGCGATGGTGAAGTCACAGGGGATAGGGGAATAAGCATGGAGAATGAATAAGCAACGAAAGGAGGAGAACTGAGAAGAATAGGGGAACATCGCGAAGAGTCGGGAACATTGGGAGGTCGAGAACATCGGGGGGGGGGGTCGCAAACGTCGGGACATCGCAAACGTCGGGACATCGCAAACGTCGGGACATCACAAACGTCGGGACATTGAAAACATCAGGACATCAGGATGGTCGGGATGGTCGGGAAGTGCGAGGAATGAAAAATGTGGGGAAACCTGTTGATCCAACAGCTGCAGGAATGCAGCCACGACAACGTGGTGACTAATGCTACAAATTATCAACTGATAAACGAAAGTATGGCGACCAATAGCAATTTGAGAGCATTACAAAGCAGTTACCACTGTGGGAAACAATAGTACTGATTGTTCGTGATTTGGGCAGTACAGCGATGTGTCATGATCAGTCCCGCTGGTACTGCAAACAGTATCTCAAGCAATGCGCGCAGGTGCTGATTTTAAGGTACTTCCATCAGTCGCTTTCGGTGCACTTTGAGTCCAAAAAAAATGCCAACTTCAGTACAACATGGACTTGCGCTCAGACACAAAGTCACTGATTTATCAGTATGGGCAGGCGCACTTTTGGGTACTTCACAACAGTAATAAATTCACTCAGGCATTGATGAATAATAAACAAAAAATCACTTTTATTGAATATTAAGAATACACGAGTATAGGAAATATATTAATTACTCGTCATGCTCCAAAAGTGTTAGAAACATCAGGGGAGGTATAAAAAACACAGATTCTTGTGCTCGACCCCATAACACTGACTCAGGGATCAAGCAAGCCTCAACCCAAGAGCTGAAACTTCAACTAAGGTAGGTCAGAATGTTCAGAGAAACCCAGTCTACAAACAAGAGTGGTCGGAAAAAGTTCCTGTCAAAAGAATTAAGCTGGACGTACCGACGGGCTCATAGAACGGGCTCGCAATAGCCCAACACTGCTTCCGATGGAGCTCACTCAACAACTTACTGCAAAACGTCAACTGCTCCATGTTCAAATTATCCTTCGCCACCCTCGCCGTTCTTGACTTCTTGGAAACGTCGTACAGAAGATCCTTCAATGACGGTGGAAGGATTTCCCTCTTCAGTTGATTCCTGCCGGCAGAAAATGAATTATTTCTTCTGATGACCAGAGTTGACATAGAGGGGTGTTGAGGTCCGTGTCGCTTGGCTGGAGTGATGACCAGAGCAGGAGGGGCCATCCTCTTCCACCAGCTTACCCCAGAGCGTGTTGTCCCAAGACCTCCAGTAATCCTTGGGACGGTGTGCAAAAGGGGTTGGGTTTAGGTGGGTGAAATTTCCCAAATGGTGCACCTCGCGTGAAACAAGCTTCGAACCGTATGCGCGTCCCATTAATCCCTCTCAATAGCCAGGGCCATCAGCCTGAGTTGACCGCGGTCACGAGAGTTGGGTCTAGGTGGTCTAAACACATCCTGATACTGCATAGTTGGCAACAGACGAACCAGTGGTGTAGTGCCACCACCCCACACCACAAGGACCGACATTTCACATGAGCACCTCCCCACAGTTGTCTCTGCGAATCTGGAAATGGATGCGGTGGGTCGGGGGCTGTCGGGGGAAGGGAACAGAGGGAAAACAGGGGAAGCGATAGGGGAAGGTACATGACATGGAGCCAAGATGCGAAGTCCAACTAAATCAGCGCATGGTCATGGCCCGTGCACTCGCTCAAGCGCTCAATGCTCAGTAACTACAGTGAGTACGTGTGGTACTGGCGCATATTTACTTATCCTTCAGTGAAAATGTGTACTGATTCATCAATAACAAAAATTTGAGTTCATACGCGAGGTGATTGACACGCACTGATGGGCATGCACACGAGTTCCCACAGTGTACAAAGCATGACGTATCATGGGAATGTTTGGAAATGAATGTGGGTTGGCTGAGTAATAGCCAATAGCAAAAGGGGAGCATATGACTAAGGATAGGGGCATATGATGTCATGTGGGTCATGCACAGTAAACAATAGAAAGGATGACTCAACTCCTGAGTCGTGGAAGGGGTGTGGTATTTGGTATATAACCAAGGGGGTTGGATGATTTGGTCTCTCAACAAACCTCCCTTTGTTACACACACACACATAGCCAACATGCCTTGTGCTCAAACTTGTGTTCCTACCCACCATTCTTCCTCTTATTCTCCCGTCCAGGAGAATAACTTCAATATTGATCGCTTCTCTCACGCTCGTTGTGATCCTTCTCGTCCTTATCCCACTTTGGGAAACATCATGGACTGTACCACTACCTGTTAGGATATTCAAGTTTCTTTTCAACCATTTCGGACATACCCTATATTTCCCACATATGTTTCATTTGACATATCCTTGATCATAAGACTTGTCCGTTTTCGTAGCAACCCGATTCACTTTTGTTACGGTCCGCTACTTATTTAGCTCGTGTTTCTGCTCGCTTTCACCTCAGTGTTCGCTTTACCTTTCCGCGCACTGAGGTCAGTCTACTTGTGTATTTACACTCTTATTCCCATCTGACTCGTAACTAGATTAGCTCTTGTCTATTCTAGGTCAGATTATACACCAGTGTTCGCTTTACCTTTCCGCGCACTGAGATTAGCTCTCGTCTATTCTAGACGAACTCCGTATGCTACCTTTGCCGGCTCACACTACCGCCGACCCTAATGAGGGTTTTACCGACTTAGGTTCGGGATGTCGGTTGCCATATTTGGCATGTCTACTGATGTTTCGTTTTTAGGTTTTAGGGATTTTATCCAGGCTTCTCGTAGGGTGTCTCGGTGCAAGTTGGCACATATCGAGACAAACCCTTATGTGACCGAACTCCTTAATAGGGGTGTGGAGTTTGTTACGGAGACCAACAAGACCTTTAACTCCGTGTTAGAGGCCAGTGTTATCCACACGGGTAACATTGGGTCCATGTTGATGGATGAGGTTGCTCATGTTAATGAACATATTGATGGTCGTCGAGAAGAGATAGAGAGCTTGGAAGAATGGAAGGGGACTGCGCAAGATGTTCTCCATGGACATGAAGATTCCATTGTTCGGCAGTCTGCGGAGATCGATTTATTGAAGGGAGAGTTGGTAACTCTCAAGGACTTAATCCGGGGTCTAGTTTCCCAAACTGGGAGACTGGAAGATGACAAGGTACAGGGACTGGGATTGAAGATAATTGATTTTTTCTAACCCTGTTCCTTTAGGTTCGCCTTACCCATCATGTCTTGGAGTTGACTGGAGAAGTGTCACTGTCAGGGTTGTGGGCCTGCTTACTGTTTGGGGGGCGCTAGAGGATTAGCGGGGTAGGGTGTATCGGGACGGGGTTTGGAGAAAGGAGTTCCTGGGGTAGAAACGAGAGGAGGCGGGATATCAAGAGCGAGTGGTGACTCGGTTTGATATGGGTGAACGGGTGAGTGGTAGTCTTGGCAGAACTGGCTTAGTTGCTGCACGAAGGGGTCGAAGTCGTGATCGCTAAGACGTTCAAAGCTGGCGAGGTATTCTATAACCGAGTAAGGTAATTCAGTTGGGATCTCCCACCAAAGTACGATGATAGAAGGGCAATGGGTGTGAACGTTAGTGGTGAGATGGACACGGGGGGTGGGGAAGTAAAAGGCCGGACTTATACTAAAGTAGACGGTTGCTAGAACGCTCTTAGTAAAGTCAGAGTTCCAGAGGAACTGATGGTCAGCTCCTAACAGGAAAGGGGGAGTGGTGACTCCGGCGTCAAGAGCGGCAAAAGGACGATAATAGGGGAAATGGGTGAGTAGACCGGCGGTTCGGTTTACTTGAAGACTCCTGATGAGTTTATACTCCCAGATAGATCTCCTGGCGTCGGGAACGACGGGTCGTTGGACGGGACTAGTGGAGGGGAAAGGATTAGGGGCACTGAACATACACTGGCAGGAGGATTCCTGCTTTGAATGAGTCAGAAGAATAAGACGTGAGGAGAATTCCTCAGCTTACTTTGTTTATTCAAGTTTTGGGTAGAGGAGTACAGAAGAGATTGAGAATGGGGAAAAGAAAGGAACGAACGCTCTTCCTTATATACCCAGTCCTCTACATGATTAGTAATCATACAATGAGTCAAACACGAGTCAACATGGTCTGTGCGTAGTTTAGGGCAGGGTAACGGTGTCAGAGGAGTGGGACTTAGGACGACTGATGGTAGACACAACTAGGGGAACAATAGGGAGTGAATCGAGAGTAGTTAAATGGGATTTTTCGTGTTTCGTGGTAGCAATAGAAGGACAATGGGGATTTCCCATGATCGATGGGGAATTCTCAGGTTTCATGGTAGTAATAGAAGAGTGATGGGGATTTCTCTTGATTGATGGGGATTTCTCTGGGTTCGATGGGATCGCGATTGGGGCTAAGGGTGCGTTTGTCCTAATTGGGATTTAAATGGATAATGGCTCATTGTCTTCCCCTTTTGGCATCTCATGGAGTCAGACGTATATAATCCAGGGGGATTATTGGTCTTTTCTTCTCATCGCCTCTTTTCCTCTCCCACAATTACCACTACCATCTTCCCCTCTTAAACACCCTCTACTATTATGTCTGCCTTCGTTGCCAACAATGCCTTGCTCAACGCTGCCACCACCCCCTTTGATTTCTCCCCGTCCTTCGAGACGGATGCTCCCTTTGACGTGGAGCAACACTTGTACGACACCCCCGCCAACATTGCTCAGGACAACCAGGTCGCCGTGGACTTCCTGACCACCCATAATGCTCCTGCTGCGTTCTGGGAGCAGGCTGGGTATGAAGATCCCAACAAGACTCGTCGATGGGCTCCTGGAGTTACTCCTCTTCAGGACGCGATGGAGCGAGAGAGGGAGGATAGGATTCTCAAGTTGGAGAAGAGGATGGATGTCATGTATGTGGTCGTCAACAGTCTTAACGAAGACTTTTCTCACTTTGCCTTGGAACATTGGAAACCTTTCCAGGAATCTTTCCTCCGGTACTTCGGCCGTCAATGCCATGGAGCCTACTGCACCGACGCAGCTCCTCACTCCCCCATCGTCCCTCCGCCATCTTCGCGATCAGGGAGTCCCTCTTCCTCAGTCCCCTCCCTGGAGTCCTGCTCCAATGCGTCAGATGGTGGAGAGGACCCAGAAGAAGCAAGGGCGCAAGAATCCGATGACTCGTACTGGTCAACGTTGTCGTCCCTCCGACAAGTCACGACAGGTCCGGATGAAGTTGAAGGTGGAAGTAGCGGGTCTCCAGGACCGCTATGGGTACGCATTAGTGAGCGGGGCGTTGACGGATGTGAAGCGGGAGATGGAAGATAGTCTGTACCATGACGTGTTAGGGTGCAGGGAGTGTTGGAGGGACCCGACGACTCGAGTGATGTCGTACTGTCCGCAGAGCGTATATAACCCTCACCATTTCGCTCATTGTTGTCCTTTTGCTCAGGCTTGTGCCTGTGAAGTAGATCCTTTCGTCTTGGTTTGAGTTCGTAGTTGTTTGTCGTTCCCCCTGTACTATTAGCTTTGCGAATAAGATCAATGTCTTGAATTACTTGCGCGATCTTGGCTACTATGTCACGCGTTTGTGACAGTCACGAACACGTGACATAGTACAGAAGATCACACAAGTAATTCAGGATATTGGTTTAATTCGTCATAATAATACAAAATGAGTAAAGAAAAGAATTAAACTAGTAGAAAGGGGTCCACCTGACAATCGCACTGAGAGGAAGAAATGCACCGATGAGTGAAATGAGACAGATTGTATACGCTCTTCGAACAGTACGTATACTTCCTCGACACCAGATCAAGTTGGCAATCCCAACAACCCAACACGTCATGGTCCAATCCCTCGTCCATCTCCTGCCTCACACTCCCCATCGCATCACTCACTAACTTGGACCCATACTTATCCTGAAGCTTTGCTATCTCCAGCTTCAGCCACATTCGAACTTGGCGACTCTGGCTCGACAGGCGACACCGCTGTCCAGAACGAGTCATCGGACTCTTGTGCGGCTTCTTCGATGACCTCTCCACCATCTGAGGAACTGGAACAGGACTCCAGGGAGGGGACTGAGGGAGAGGAACTCCCCGATCCCGGTGGAGTCGGAGGGACGACGGGGGAGGACTGAGGAGGGTCGGTGCAGTAAGCCCCTCGACACTGGTGACCGAAATATTGGAAGAGAGATGCCTGGAAAGGTCCCCAATATTCCAAGGCAAAGTGAGAAAAGTCTTCGTTAAGGCTGTTGACGATCACATACATGAGGTCCACCCGTTCCTCCAACTTAGCAATCCTACTCTCCCGCTCTCGCTCCATAGCGTCCAACAGAGGCGAAACGCCAGGGGCACGCATTACAGTTCGGTTGGGGTCCTCATACCCAGCCTGATCCCAGAACTGTGGAGGAGCGTGGTGGGCGGTCAGGAAATCCATGGCAACCCTGTTGTCATGGGCAATATTGGCGGGGGAGTTGTACAAGTGCTGTTCGACGTCATAGGGGGTGTCGACCTCGAAAGGGGAGGCAGAGACGAAAGAGGTAGTGGCGCCATTGAGGGACATAATTTCAAAGATTTGCTGAGGAGGAATTGTTGTAGAAGGGTGGGAGTGGAAAAGAGATGATGAGGGGAAAAGACCAAGAAGTCCCACAGCCTAAATATGTCCAGGTCAATGGGACGCCCAAAAGGGTAACAACAACGTATCATTATTCATTGTTATCCCAGAAAGGATAAACAAACCCTCAGCCCCAATCAGTCCCATCAAATCTAAGAGAAATCCCCATCACTCTTCTATTACTACCATGAAACCTGGGAATTCCCCAGCAATCATGGGAAATCCCCATCATCCTTCTATTACTACCACGAAACATGAGAAATCCCCATTGCACCCGTTTGACTTTTCCCTCATTGTTCCCCTATTTGTATTTACCATCAATCATCCTAAGTCCCACTTCCCTGACTCAAACCTCCTGCCCTAAACTACACACAGACCATGTTGATTCGCGTTTAACTCATTGTATGATTACTAATCATGTAGAGGATTGGGTATATAAGGAAGAGTGTTCACTCCTTTCTTTTCCCCATTCTCAATCTCTTCTGTACTCTTCTACCAACTGCTCAATAAACAAAGTAAGCTGAGGAATTCTCCTCACGCCTTACTCTTCATCTGACTCATTCAAGCAGGAATTCTCCTGCCAGTGTATGTTCAGTGCTCCTAACCCCTTCCCCTCTACCAGTCCTATTCAATGCCCTGTCATACCTGATGCTCGTCGCTCTATCTGGGAGTATAAACTCATCAGAAGTCTTCAGCTTAATAGAACCTCCGGTCTATTAGCTCACCACCCCTACTATCGCCCCTTCTCTGCTCTCGACGCCGGAGTGACCACTCCCCCATTCCTACTCGGAGCTGATCATCAGTTTCTTTGGAGATCTGATCTTACTGAGAGCGTGCTAGCCACTGTCTACTTCAGTATCAGTCCATCCTTCTATTTTCCCACCGCTTGTATTCATCTTACTACCAACGTTCATACTCATTGTCCGGCTATCATTGTTCTCTGGTGGGATATCCCTACTGATTTACCTCTCACTGTTATAGAGTATCTCAACAGCTTCGAGCAACTCAGCGGTCAAGACTTCGAACTGTTCATTCAACATCTAGTTGAATTTTGCAGCGACTACAACTCGCCCATCCATCCCTATCAATTCAAGTCTCCACTCACTCTTGATATTCCCCCACCTCTCACTTCCACCCCAGGAACTCCTTTCTCCAAACCCCGCCCCAATACACCCTACCCCGCTAATCCTCTAGCGCCCCACAAACAGTAAGCAGGCCTTCAACCCTGACAAGAAGTCCAGGATCTTCAGAGGAGGTGTCAGGAGCCGGAGTTTCAAGTTGAGGAAGAAGAGCCAATGATTCCGGAACAGGCCGAGTCTCCACCTGCTCGGTTCGTAGCTTCAGTCAAAGGTCGTTTGGTGCCGATCAATGATGAAGTTATCGAGATTTAAGAGGGAGAGTTTTACCAGAACGTCGGAGTTGTCTGTTGGGACACTCCTCATCCTGGTAGGAGGATGACTCCTCTTATCACAGTCACGGATATGACCCTGCCAAGGAACCAATGACATGCCTCCATTCTCTGGAGTACTCGTCGGCCACATTCCCTACGTCCCTTTCCCTCGGGATGCTTTGCAATGTTTTGCAATGTTTCTATACTCTCTACACCTCCCTACCCCTCCCTATGCATCCCTATACTTCCCTACATATCCGTTTATCTCCCTTCACCTCACTACTCCCTTCCCTATACTAACCTACTCGTCCTGATGCTTCACGACTTTCCCGATGTTTTGGTATCCTCTCTATCTCTCGCTACCCCCCCCTACCTCCCTATATTCCTCCCAACACTACACCATTTGCAACCCCTCCCTATATCTTCTCCCAACTTCCCTATACCTTCGCAATATCTCCCTACACCATCCCCCTTGATCCCTCGATCCCTATGCTCAATCACTTCCTTTTGGTTCATTTCTCAACCACATCTCTTTCCTTGGTTGTACATTCCCTTTGATCCCTCGCCCTCCCTATGTCATAGACTTGTCATTAGGTCTTTTTACATCATTTAGTTTGTTCCCTCTTGCTTCCTTTGTTCTCAGAGCCTCCTAGATTAGTATATAAGCCTCTGTATTCGATAGACTCAGTGGAGATCAATCCAGGGGACTGATTCCCATGTTTTCCTCTCCCTATTGTTCTCCTCTCGTTGTTGTTGTCTCCCTATAGTCTCCTGCATCTTCCCTATAGTCTCCTGCATCTTCCCTATTGTTCTCGTTGTCATACCTGCGTCCCTGCGTTCTCATTGTCGTCTCTAGCGTCCTGTCATCATCCCAAAGATCCCGACCTCCCGCAGTTCTCGTCGTTGTCCCAAAGTTTTCCCTCATTGCTCCCTCGTCTGTTTCATTGATTCCTCTCTGTTATCTTTAGTTATCTTTAGTTCCCTCTTGTTATCTACATCTCCCTACATGTCCCAACGTTCCCGACATTTCCCGACATTTCCCTACAGTTCCCTACGTGTCCCTACGGAGCTAGGAGGCATCGTACGACCAAGAACCACCTTCATCGACGTTGACAGGGTACTCCATCTTCTCCCCATCGGACCTTAACCCACATAGCCCCTGTTCACCGATGGCCAGCATTGGAGTTTGATCCGTATGCCGAGTTCGTTCCTGACTCGGAACCAAACTCTGATTCGGAGCCCCCTAATTATGATAATTTGTCTGATGTAGATCCAAACGAAGTTAGGGAGCAAAACTGGGCCAATGAGGAGTTGGTGAGGACGGCTTTGGAAGCGGTACAAAGGATTCGCAGAGATATTGATTAAATAACTCTTTTGTACTGTGGCTTCTGGAATCAATCTTCTTTCTTGTTCTTCGCGTGTGATCCATGAGTTGTAAAACATAATGGTTTTCATAAGTCCAATCCAAGGGTCAGAATAATAAGTTGGTTGACTTCTGCAAGAGGTCAATGCATGACACTTATTAATACATCCCTTGTTGTCAGTAGCCTGAATATCTACTAGTCATCCAGGGGCAATGGATGGCCAAGTAGGGGGGATCTTCATATGAAGGTCCTGAGTGCCGGTGCATGTTTCCCATCCCAGCTCTTATACCTAAGCGACAGCGATGGATTCACGTGTTGTGAGTGCAGTTTCCCGTGTTGAACCGAAGGTCTGTGCCCGGCAACGGGTCAACCGGCTCCACCGCTTCGTGCGAGAGCCGATGCCGGAGAGCGCTGTATAAGCGGCCCGAAGGGACGGTGTCACATCAGTGACCCGATCGATCGGTATGACGCGCGCGTGCCTTAAGCCGCCGCACGGACCATGCATCAGTCACACTGTATAGATGTGACGTTAATAGAGTAGATAGTATATATACCCCTCATGTGTCCATAGATCAATCAATCGCTTCTCTCTCTCTCTCTCCCACTTGCACTACTATATCTTCCCCTCTCAGGTAAGAACTAGAGTACGCCATGTAGTAGTATAGAATATACTCTACCTGCTCAACAGGTTATGAGCCCGGGCTACGCCCTGTGTTCCAGGCTGCGCCTCTGTGGCTGCGCTGTGAACAGGCTCTAATCTTACCTTAGTGCGCCCTCTGTGGCTGCCACTGCGCTATCCACTGCGCAGGAAGGGGACTTAGAACAAAAAGTCAAAACCCCAAAAGGGGATGAAACAGTGATTGGCTAAGCTGAGCACAACACACATTCGTAGACCCCATAAGGGGAGGGTAGTCGATTAACATCTGCCGACGGTGTGGACTGAGGCAACATGCAATAAACCTCTCACTAAAGTAATCCTTAAAAGGGAAAGGCTAATTCTTCCCTCTTTCATTGCATTTGGCATAGAAGCGTTCATTAACTGATGACTCTTATTTTTTTGGGCGTAGGCACTTCCACCCCCCAAAAAAACCAAAGAAACATGTCGTCTCAGCTTACCTCTCTCGTCCCCGTCCTTGAAGGTCCCAACTATCAGCGATGGGCCCCTGCCGTCAGAAGCTTCTTGATGGCACAAGGACAGTGGAGACTGATGAAGAAGGGAAAGCCCACCAAAACGGTACGACCATATGTAGCAGCTGTCCCTGCCACCGATGATGCTGAAGAAATTCCGGCACAGGAGGGCGGTGAAGACATTGACGAAGACGCGCTCGAAGCATGGGAGGAAAACAATTCCAAAGCCCTCGGAAATATATTCCTGAGGCTAAGCCCTGATATCCAGGCAAAACACAAGACCGAAGAGGACGCTTGGGCCTTGTATCAGGCAATCGATGCGGAATATGGGAAACCCGGCGTAATGGGGATCTACTCAGAGTTCAAAAGCGCTCTGGACGTACAGATCCCCGGAAATGCGGACCCCATCCCGGCGATAGACAAAATCATGGCCCATTTTGGTCGACTTGCTGAAGCCAATGCAGCAGTCCCAGATTTCATCAAAGCCATGATGATACTCTCCCGGATGCCCCCTGCCTACGATTACCTTGCCCAGATCCTCTGCCAGGCCGACGACATCGGTAAAGTCCAGATCGATGAGCTAAGGAAAATGGTCAAACTGGCCTGGGAGCAGAAGTCCAGCTCCCGTCGCTCCGGACAACAAGCACAGAAGTTGTCCAACGTACAGCGCGCCCCTGGGAACCCAAATTTCCAGCAGCAGCAGCAGCAGCACGACGGGAGCCAGCCCCAGGGCCAAGGCCGAGGACGAAACCGTTGAGAACAAAGAGGAGGTAGAGGAAGATTCCAGCAACAGGCTCAGCAAACTGACGAGTCTCAAATGCCACCTCCCCCTCCACAACCTCCGGTTCCCTCCAGCTCTAACATCTCGGTCTCGGATTATGGTTTTGCCTCCATGGCGGCTTTTCCCATACGCCATCCCCCCGTCCATCGTCAAGGCACAGGGGCCCCTTCCTTCTACCCCTCCGTACAGGAGGCTAGGGACCTCGCAGCACGCATAAGCGTGAAACCTTCGATTGAGACCCTAAAAAGGCTGGAACGCTCTTATGAGCAGACAATCGATCCTCGCCCCCGCAAAAAGGCACGTACCCCGCCGGGCGAGGATGAAGTAAGCCTGGGATGGTCGGATGATGAGATGGATGTTGCCCCCCCTGCGTCGGTTGCCGGTCCGTCTGGCCTTGGTGGAAGGTATGAAACAAATTTAGTGTTGAGTAACGAAACTAACGACTCCACAGCACCTGAAGATAAGTCTAGGTCTTCAGTAGTAGCTTCCAAATATATTTGTTTTACCCTGTCTGCCCCGAGTGAAACTGAAGCTGTGTGGATGCTCGATTCCGGAGCATCCCGGCACTTTACTTTTGACATAAACGACTTCGTGGAGTACGAGGCTATTGAGTCCATTCCTTTAAGGACAGCGACCAGCTTCACGACGATTATTGGTAAAGGAACAGTGATCCTCCACATAAACGAAAAGGCCGTTCGATTAAGTCCTGTCTATCATGTCCCAGACATCTCCCATAGGCTGCTATCCCTTGGTCAGTTCCTCAGAAGCGGACTCCTCTCGAGGGGGAGTGCTCGCGAAATCTCACTCTATGAGGAAGAAACAGAACTTCTTACCTTCTACCCTCGAACCGAGGATGACAGTATTTACGTCATCAAAACCCTCCTCGGAGCGCAACTTACTGCTGCTAAAATTGAGACCATTTATAGTGCTGATTTTGAAATCATGCACCGCCGACTGGCTCACCCCTCAAAGGAAGTGATCCAAAAGGCTGGGAAACATGTCAAGGATTTTCCTCATGTCGAAATCCCAAAAGAGCACCTCTGCACTGGATGTGCGCAAGGAAAGATGACAAATAAAACCTTTCCCCCATCCAACACCAGAGCAAGTGCCCCTTTCGAGCTGATCCATTCGGATCTAAAAACCTTCCCCATTGAGTCCTATCGCAAGTACAAGTACTCAATCGTCTTCTATGACGACTATACCTCACACGCCTGGACCATGAATTTGCGCACTAAGGACGCTGCACTTATGGCTACCAGGCACTTCCTGGCTATGGTAGAAACCAAGTACCAGAAGAGAGTACGTCGGTGGATGTCCGATGCCGGGGGGGAGTACACGTCCCTCACATTTACGACGATGCTCAAGGAAAAAGGGATTGAGATCCTCCAATCTATTCCGCATGCACACCAACAGAACGGTCGCGCGGAAAGGATCATTCGAACATTGATGGATAAGGCAGAATCCATGAGATTACAGGCTTGCCTCCCTCAATCTTGGTGGGAATTCGCCCTTGACCACGCAACTCACGTTTACAATCGAATGCCGAACCGTCGCCTAAATTGGCAGACTCCATTCCAACTATTGAATGGAAGTAAGCCTTCAATTGACCATCTTCGGGTCCTCGGCTGCGGAGCCTACGTCTTCATCCCGGAAGAAGTACGGATAAACAAACTCGCGCCCCGATCAGAATTGATGACCTACCTAGGTACTCACCCGGGAGGAAAAGGATGGATCTTTATGCGCGGACCTAACGACATCATTTTCTCCGCTGCTCAGGCCACCTTCGATGAGTTGCACTTTCCAAAGTGCCCAACTGCCAGTGTGCGGCGAAACACACGGCTGCAGTCTACTGCGCCACCCCCACCCAGTCATCACTGTCATAAGGATGGTGACTGCCAGTGTCCCCTTCCAGGAGGACAAGAGGAAGATGACGCAGCGCGTCCCAAACCTACCCCCAAGCCTTCCCCAAAAGGCAAGGAACGTGCTATTGAGCTAGCACCACGGCCGCAGACGCCGGTGCAATCTAGAGCGCCCAGTTCGGAGCCGCCGAGATCGCCTACACCCAGCTCTAGCTCTGATTCCGGTCCTGAGGATGCACCACCCGCCCCACCAACGATTGTGCCTCCGTCACCTATTAAGACTCGGAGGCCTCAGCGTGAGCGGAAAGTACCGGCCAAGCCTGGCAATGTTTACGGCAGTAAACATCCGGTAGAGATAATTAAGTCTACCCGGCGTATGAAGGATTGGAAGAAGGTTGTCGGAGATTTTTCCGTAGCACCTAGGCGCGGGTGAAGTTCAGGAGCAATTCCCGGACCTAGCACGCGGCCACTTCCTGAGAGAGAATCCTCCGCTGAGGAAGAGACTGAAGCGGCGTCAGAGTCCGAAGATGAGGTTGAGAAGTCCGTTGAACCATCCGGATTCACCACCCCTGAGGAAGACACTGACGCCCTTCTAGCTAGGCTATGCCGGGAAGGGGGAGTAGAACTCCAAAACCTCTTAATTTCGAAAGCCGTCTCACCAACCGCCAACGAAAAAACTCCAAAAGAATGGAAATACCGAGACATCGCCACACTACCACAGGCAGAGCTCGAGGAATGGAGGACAGCCTGCAACGAAGAGTTGGAAGCTCTTCGCAGGCGCAAAGTATACGACCTGGTAGAGCGCCCTCGAGGCCGCAAGGTTATCAAAAACCGCTGGGTATTCGACCAGAAACCAGATGGTCGCAAGAAAGCCCGCTTAGTAGCAAAAGGCTTCTCACAGGTTGAGGGAATGGACTACGATGCCGTATTCTCCCCCGTTGTCCGATTCGAGACAGTGCGCCTAATATTTGCGATGGCCGCCCTCGGAGGATGGGTCCTCAAAGGACTTGATGTTCGAAATGCGTACCTATACGGCGAACTCGACGAGGAAATATACATGGAACAACCAGAGGGATTCGTAGCTCCAGGAAAAGAGACTTATGTTCTCCGCTTAAAGCGTGCCCTCTACGGACTGAAACAAGCCGGGCTCGCATGGTGGCGAGCCCTGAAACAGTCCATGGAAAAGCTCGGATTCAAATCCTTGAGCTCAGATGCTGGGATCTTCATCTACCAGGATAAAGATGGAAGATTTGTAATTGCGTTAATCTACGTAGACGATGCCATCTTTACCGGGCCCCTGTCAGGAACATGGTATTTTTAAACTTTTTATAACACGCTCTTTCTTCGAACTCTTCTTACCATTTCTTATGTTTTGAATGCTTCACATTCCTTATCCATCACACCAATCATTCGAAACACACAAACGCGCATACATTCACGGCAATACGGAACAACTGGCTATACAATGCTTATACAACGTCCTCAAAAGTCGACTCTATCTACGGCAGGCCTCGTGATCATCACCCTTCCATCCCGGAGATCGTAGTGCTGGCCCCTCCTCGCAAGGACCTCCCCGAACATGGCGTCACCATCTTCGGCACTCAGCTGAACGACTAGTTCAAGCCGATAGGAAGAGACTCCTTCGAGCGAACCGATCAGCCTCCCAGATGTCACCGAACTCTGGAACACCTGGTCCCACATCTCCATCACCGGGTGACTGCTCGACAGCACTATCGACGTAGTCGGCGAGCGACCCTCCGTCTCCCTCGTCACCCCCCTGGGTGGGATCCTCTCTGGCGAGTCGAAGCTCGTGGCGAAGCTGGATCTCCGACTCGACCTGTCGGTAGGGACGGTTGACCCGATAGCGGAACTCTCGTCCCCCACCTCGACCAGACTGGTCACCATCCGATTCAACTGGACGCGGGTATGGATTAGCCGATGGAGCCATGCGATGAGCAACACGGCGTCGAGAGCGTTTACAACGCTGCCCTGTTGTCACCGGACGTACCTCTATGGCCCTCGGAGCATCTTCGGCCCGGTCTACCTCCATGACCTCGTCCTCGATCTTGACCAGCTGACTGATCGGTTGCAACGGGCAACACAGACAGTTCTCCTTGTCGGACTCGGCCAACGTAGAAGCCGGAGCCGGAGTCGGGACGGGAACCGCATTCTCGATCGGAGGCGTCGCATAGGACGACGGGTTAGGCGATGGGAGTACCACCTCGTCGGCGTACTCCAGCTCGAACGGAACATCGGCAGTCCCCTGACCAACCAACTTCGGACCCTCCTTGCAGTTGCAGGTCTTATCACTGGGGGCAAGGGGTCACTTACCCAGCGATTACATTGTGATTACATTGTGATTTTTTAGACAATGTGTCCAGCCTGTGGCCAGGAGGTACATGCTGAGTTCTTTTACAAAGTACCCATCAATGTGACCACAATGTGGCCAGTGGATCCATCTTGATCACTTTTACAAAGTACCCATCAATTCGATCACAATGTGCCCTGTGGGTCCATGCAGGATACATTGTAAAAGTATCCATCAAAGTGGCCACTGGGCACTTTGTGAAAGAAACCCCTGGGTTCTTTCACAATTTTGCTTACAATGTGTCCAGCATACACCTGAGCCACTCATTCAAAGTTCTTTCATAAAGTATCCAGTAATGTGTCCACGAAGTATTCAACCAGATACTCAGTGGTTTCTTTGAGAGTTTGTTGTGAAATCCAACCACATTGAGAGTTCATTGTGAAAACATTAAGAAGAACCTCCTGGGGACATTGTGGTCACATTGCTGGTTACTTTTTGAAAGAACTCTCAATGAGTGGCTCAGGCACCCAGTAGGATAAATTGTAAACAATATTGTGAAAGAAAACCCTGGTTTCTTTCACAAAGTGCCCAGTGGCCACTTTGATGGATACTTTTACAATGTATCTTGCATGGACCTACAGGGCACATTGTGATCGAATTGATGGGTACTTTGTAAAAGTGATAAAGATGGACCCACTGGCCACATTGTGGTCACATTGATGGGTACTTTGTAAAAGAACTCAGCATGTACCTCCTGGCCACAGGCTGGACACATTGTCTAAAAAATCACAATGTAATCACAATGTAATCGCTGGGTAAGTGACCCCTTGCCCCCAGTGTATCCTGCAAGGAAGCGACCTGTGCGGTCAACACGGCCACCACGTCTTCGAGCTGTTCCGTCTAGGAAATGTCAGCTTCCATCATTCTAAACAAATGATGAAAGCGGCATTACCTTTGCATCCCTCCTGGCCAACGCCCCCTTAATGTTGTTATCCCTAACCTTCAGCCCGGCAATCAACTCTTGATGGTTAGCGACCATTGCTTCCAATGCCTCGTTCGTTCCCTGCTGGAAGGCGGCCAGAGTCTCCTTCATCTGAAGACCCTCCGCCGACAGACGTAGGACGTCTGCCTTCGCCTCCTTCACCTCGCGCTCCAAACGTTCAACCTAGGCAGTTTGGTTAGTCGAGAGTCATACTCGAATATCCAAACGGAGAACCTACTTTGCTCTCCCCCTCCCTAACGAGCGACCACAACAACGAGGTGGCGGCAGTGGCATGGCGGACAGCCCGAGGAACGGTTGCTCCGTGCTCCAACAGGTCCTGATCGTAGATCCCCCGTTGCAGGGTGTACCAGAGCTCCTTCTTGATCGGGTGCTCCAACTCCCCGAACCTACCCCTCATTCGGAAGACCACCTTCTCGGCGATCATGGTCCGGACCCAGAGCTCATCGTCCCAGGTCAATCCCATCAAATGAGGGATCGTCTCCCTAAGACGTTCGGCGTCCACCTCGTTGACAATCTCCAAAATCTATAAGCCGTTAGCTCAACGTCTAAAGCCGATGCTGTACGACCTGTACCTAGAGGAAGGAGTTAGCGCTAATACAAGAAGCCCTAGCTCTCCCCCATACCTGATCATCCGTGGTATAGGGAGTCCCAGCCGCACAGGCGTAGGACTTGCGGGCAGCGACACGACGGTCGATGCGAGAGATGGTGGAGATGCCGTTGGCGACCTTGTAGGTATGGTTGTTGGGGAAGGACATGTTTTGGTAAGATGATGGGGAAGTTGCTGGTGTTGCTGATCAAGGATGGCTCCAAGAAGACGTCCTTCTTATAGCCTAGATCGGTGATCCTTCACGTGACCTACCTCGACGAACCTCATTGGTCCGGGTCACATCAACTTCCGCCACTGTACCATCATCGTTGGCTTACTACATCAAGCTGACACCTCGGCCCGCGGGACGGCCTTGGAAGAACTTCGTTCCGGAACGCCTAGAACGCGCGTGCACTAAAAATAGGTCTCAAGACCCTGATGACCCCTTTATGACATCATGAACCCCTTTTTATGACCCCTCATGACTTTACGATTACAATCAACCCTGGACCCTGGAACACACACGTGGGCACGGGGTATCAACATTTGGACACTGTGCTTCTAATCGGATAGTAACCCTATCTGATCTAGTTGCGCTTTGGAAGCAGAGTAGGCCCGAGCCGAGAACGGCGGCCGAAGAATATAATCCCTGGTGCCACTTAGGAAGAACGATATTCCCAGGTGCTATGCCTAATCAAGACTAGGTCTGATCAAGCGATTACGGTTGCAACTCCCAGGTTACTGCCTGTCCGTTGGTATCATACCACCTACCGACAACAAGGGATGTGTAGAGTTCCTTCGATCTCTAGCCAATCACAGAAGCTCAGAGACGGTGCTCACCTGACCCTTGGGTGTGGTCTAGATTCAGGTACGAACTTTCATGACCCATGCCCCTATTTCTTTTAGGACTAGTGTTATCCTTACCCCTATGTTTCATGCGGACATTCCTTATCTTTTATGCAATCCTTCACACGCTAGTAAGGCCCTTTGTCCTTTATCTTCCCACGCGTCACATTGTTCGCTTCCCTTACTTAGCGTTCTCACACTCTTTATCTCCCTTTGTTCTGGACTTGATAAGGGTATATTAGGGTATTGACGTCATGGCCACTCCTTTAGTATAAGTAGCAACTGTGGCTGTATCGTAGTACCTTAGTTTTGTTACCTCAGGAAATCCTCTGCCCTTCTCAGCCCAGTTGCAGTTAAGGACAAGTCAGAGTTTCTTGTTTGATCCAAGACATCCCCCATCTGCTCTCCCTCCCGCTCTGCGCATCGGCTGCGCCTCGTAACTATAGAACCCCAGCGTTCATATTAGAACACCTCGAGCGTCCAGTCGATCACCTGGTGGAGTCATCAATCCTGTTGTAGAGATAAACCCTTGCGTGTTAAACCGAACGAAGTACGGTTTAGGTTGGGTTTCTCTTTAGGATCTCGACCTGACTTGTAGTGACCTCGGACAACCTACCGGAAGAATAGAGACGTGATCGTTCTCTCACAAGCTAGTTGGACTAGTGAGTACTCTGCGGAGTCGGCTCAGTGCACTGGTAGTTGTTGGGGTAGAGTGGCCCTGACAGCCCCACACAGCGCTTACAGAGCAGCTCAAGGGGGAGTTTATGAAGATATGGGAAACCAGGGATTTAGGGGACCTAACTGATTTCCTCCGCATGAGGATCACCCGACATGGCAGCAAGATCTCCATAGATCAATGCGCCTACCTCCAAACGGTCCTTGAGCGATGTGGAATGCAAAATGCTAAAGTTGCAGCAACCCCTCTCCCGGCCGGGTATGTGCCGACTCCGTCGACAGAGGTAGCATGCCCGGAAAGACGAAGCAGGTTCCAAACCATAATTGGTTCCTTACTATACCTCATGCTGGGTACCCGACCAGATATCGCCTTTGCGGTCACCAAACTTGCGCAATATGCTGCAAACCCATCAAAGGAGCACGTTGAGAAAGCGCTGTATATCTGCCGCTATTTAATCGGGACTTCCAAATATCGATTAACCTATGACGGAGATTCACGGGAAGGTATCTCAGCCTGTACCGACTCAGACTGGGCTTCAGACCCCACTCAGAGACGATCCCAAAGCGGATATTTTGTCCGAATGGCAAAAGGGCTCATCTCATGGACCTCAAGAGCACAGAAAACCATTGCACTGTCGTCCACTGAGGCTGAATACATGGCGCTATCCGATTGTAGCCGCCAAGTAGTCTGGATGCATACCCTTCTGGGGGAGCTCGGCTATGACCTTAAAGCCATCCCAATCTGCGGAGATAACCAGGGCTCGATCTTTATCGCCTCAAACCCGGTTACTGAAAAGAGGTCGAAACACATCGACATCCGCTATCATTATATTCGCGAGGTCATCAATGATGGATGTGTGGTAGTGTATTTCATTCCCGGAGATGACAATCCCGCGGATCTCCTGACAAAGAACCTTGGGGTCGTCAAACTCAGAAAATTTAGAGATGCCTTAGGCCTTGAATTCTTCTGAGCACATACCTCCAACTTACTACAGTCCAGTTCCCACCAATGAAGTTATACAGGGAGCTGTACTTAGTAAGGGGGAGTGTTGAACCGAAGGTCTGTGCCCGGCAACGGGTCAACCGGCTCCACCGCTTCGTGCGAGAGCCGATGCCGGAGAGCGCTGTATAAGCGGCCCGAAGGGACGGTGTCACATCAGTGACCCGATCGATCGGTATGACGCGCGCGTGCCTTAAGCCGCCGCACGGACCATGCATCAGTCACACTGTATAGATGTGACGTTAATAGAGTAGATAGTATATATACCCCTCATGTGTCCATAGATCAATCAATCGCTTCTCTCTCTCTCTCTCCCACTTGCACTACTATATCTTCCCCTCTCAGGTAAGAACTAGAGTACGCCATGTAGTAGTATAGAATATACTCTACCTGCTCAACATCCCGGTGATCAGCGATGTCAAGCGGCGTATTACTCACCATACGGATCACCTCAGGTCAACGTTGAGCAGCAATCGCGAGGATCGAAAACCGCCGAAGGACCGCTGACGGATGGCAACGAGGATGAGGCGTCTGATCTAGAGACTTGCGAGATCATAACGGCACGTTGCATGCACCTGAATATCAGAATCGCGCCAGCTGTTACCATTGTCGTGGTGGGTACCATTCCAGGTGCGCGTCAAGTGTGTACACTAAGGTTTTTGATACAGCCCACGGCCCGTCACGTCAAGAACAGGGAGCCCTGACGGGGTCTCACCCGGACGCCAAGTCACATGTTCCGTGTATATTGCCCCTGCACTTTCCAGCGTGGGGGTGCATTGGATGTAAAGATTAGCAAGACGGAGTTTTGTAAGCCCACGAACGGCAGAGATTCGGAAGGAGGTCGCGGCGCATTTCTGAAACGACGGCTGGCACGTGCCACCGTGGAGGAGGGTTGGGGACCGGCATGGTCACTGGTGGCGGTCGATCGCATCCGGCGTGAACTGCGCGGGCACATGCCACATGTAGTGTGACTTCTGCGTACATTTATAGGCACTCAAGTCTCCGAATCTTAATTCATCCGCGTTCAAAATCCAATCGTGACCTGCGTACATCAACATCGAACATACCGGCGCACTTCAAGGCAGCATGGCGGGGTGGGTGGGTCAATTGAGCCACCATAATATGTGTGTATGAACACGTCTGTCGCGTTCTTTGACTGCTCTGTTCGGTTTGAAGTGAGCAGATTCGGTGGAAACTCGTGATTTTATAGGCTGGAATCCAGCCTTGAATTCAGAGGCGAGGAGGACGCGATATAGAAGGGGACGATACCTAGGAGAACGACGCCTGATTTCACCCCATCCCCGACTTCATCACGGGGGATACTGGATCGGACTATCGTGAGTTGGCGCACTTGGTAAGCGTCCCTATGCAACCTGAATTACAGCATTTATCGAATGGCTCTAGTACTAGAAATTAGGAAGGATCGAGGATCTAATCGTTTGGACCTTCAAGCTTCAAGGTTTGGGTGTTGGGCTCCCTTTTGGCGCTTTACAGACCCCTGCTCGCGGTCTGCCCCGTCGTGATCTGCCCCCAGGCTCTTGCTGATCCCGCGTTTCTTTCCTTGATTAGGGTTAACGCGTTTCGCTCCGCTATCGACACCCGAGTGAGGCATCCCTGAGCCGTTTTTCCCCCCAGTTACTAGTTGATCCGCAACCTTGTCCTCTATCCAACCCGGCTTCTCCAATGCCGCTTCAAACAGGTCAATCACCTCCTGCGGTGACACCAAGGGTTCTAAGCTTGCGTCAGAGGCCGTTATCTCAAACTGTACCTTCGCTGCTCACCCAGTTGACCATTCTGCTCGGCACTCTGGCTCTTATCAAGGTTCCTGAAAAGCACCCAGAGATCCCAGAACAACTCATTGAACGGCTTGCAGGCAAATTTTACATCGCAGATGATGTTCTTGTTCCGGTACATGTGTAGTTTCCCTGCGCCACCCATTGTGATTTCGCTGCCGTCTAGCAGTGGACACTGCTGGTCAAAGATGTATTCCATGGGAATCCTACCTGGTTGATCGTGCCTGACCCAGTGAAGTGCCGTCCACATGAGGACGAAAAAATGCGACTCGAGATCGTCGGTTATTGCGTGACGAGACCCGGGATTAGTGAGCAATTTGGTGGACATGAACTGCCAGGTTCCCTGTAGATAGACGTAAAAACCGATGTTGTCGGACGTGAAAGCTTTCCCACCGTCCGAGGCCCCTCCAAATTCTCACAAATGTCAACACCTCGACATAGATCCCAGTCGTTCAGCCTCCCCTCGTCATCAAGACCAATCATGACATTCCCAGGGCTTGCATCCCTGTGGAAGAGGTCAGCGTCTGAAAATGCGGCCGAGCATGCTGCATAGGTAGTACGGTCTCAGATCAGTGGAGAATTCGGTGGGCAATTGAGTAAACCCCAACCTTTGAGTGAGTGTGACATCACCAGGACGAGATGCTTCGAATTTGAGAAATCCGAGAGCGGTCTGCATAACTCCGCCTGCACCAATCGATAATGAACACGTCCTCGTACTTTGGTATCAAGCGAGACAAACAGACATGCCAGACGGTGAGTCAACCCTCGTTGTGCCCCTTGTACACTCGTAGTTTCCGTAGGCGTGAGGGCTACCGTGCCATAGTAGTGGTCGATAGGGGTGGTCGGAACGACATCGGATGCGTGCTTGAACTTGACCAAGTAAGGGACTTTGGCCTTGAACAGCTTCTCGTACCACACGTGCTCGGGTTCGATCCCTGGCACATCGGGGCGCCACATGTCCTTGAGAAAAACCCACTCCTTCGTAGATAGATCCAGAGCCACGTGTCCTCGAGTACACCGGCCCACAATTCCCAGGTTATAGTCCAAAGCTTTCCCAACGATGTAATATGAGACCGTGTTGTCCGGATTGTGGACTCCGATTTGGTGTCGTGGGTAGATGTTGCGATCTCCGATGCTGGACTTCAGTGATTCGACACTGATCTCCGTCGCAGCAGCCTCGAACATTTTTATTTGCTCTGGCGTGGCGGGAACAGCGGTGGGATCCAGACCACGCTGCTCGGGTGTCAGCTGGTTGAACCGCCGAAGAAAGTCGATGACCAGATCGGGGCGTTGAGAGCAGTCGATCCCGGCGGAGACGACCACGCCTTCTCTGTCCCAACGGATGAAACGGGCCTTCTTTCCGCAGATGACCAGGCTGAAGGCAAACAGCCTGTGCTGATAAGCGAGTTGATTAGTCGCGTACAGGAGGCATTGGTCGCGGGTTTCATTGCCGTTGATCGAACACCGCTCCTGCATTCCGCCATCGGGGAGGTCACAAAATGGGTCACTTTGCGTGTCGTGCTTGAGCTCGACGAACAATTCCATGCGGATGAATGACGCTTCCGCGCTAGATCCTGCGGGTAGCTCCGGTCCATCGTCTTTCGAAAGCAGTGTGGTATCAGGATCTTCAGGGAGATCTGGCACGTTGTTTTTCGGGAAAAGTGTGATGTCGGGTTTAAGTCTAACTGATGTTTCGTGATCAGCTCGATCCCGAGTAAATTTGGCCACATAGTTGGTACACAAGCTGTTCGTGATGGTAGCCTGCAGGGTCCGACGTGTGTCAACGCGCTGTTCACTGCCGTAGAACGAATCAAGAGGGACTCACAAATGGGCCATACATTGATTGCTCATTGGGTTGTTTGTAGACCTCGCTGAAGTCGATACCGTCAGGAGGTTTCCCGAAGTCCTGAGAGTTGATGGGCATGAAAGACGAGAGGAACTCGGTGGGGTCCATAGGACCTAGATAGTATTGTTCCATGTTTTCTGCGCAACTACTCTCTGCGCTCCTTGGCGGGCGGAACGGGTTTGACGCTCCGCTGGATGGAGCCCCTCGGAGTTGGGGTCGAATGGTATATCCTGGTGGCCGTGTGAGAAGGGGTCGTAGCGGTGGGAGGAAAGCATTCGCTCACAAATATATGAAGGGGCTTGGAATCGACACGTGGCGCGGAAAGGTAGAGGCAAGTCATATCCCCAAATCAGTGGCGCGCGAGTAGTACTGTAGACGTCGGATTGAATAGTTGAACTTTGTGGTGATGGTCCAATCACAAGAGGCGAGCCGTGCACACGAAATTCCCGATCCGGTCGCTGGGCGTCTAGCGCTTTGCGATTGGAGTTAAGTATGTGAGTCGGCCTGGAGTCGACCCCTGCCAAGATGCCCCCCACAAACCTGGCGTTATTAAATATACATCGCTATATCCCTCAGCGGCGAGGAGAACAGTTTTCACCAGTGCATGGGGGAACTTCGAGATCGTTCGTCTAAGAGTTTCCCCACCACCGTTGTACTGCTTCTGAAAGGAACCACACTCTGTATGCTTCCCGCTGGAGAAATTTCTCACTAAATAAGGTCTCTTGTCGGCTGCGAAGCAGGTATGGATCACGTCGCTAAATCCGTGTCGACGACTTCAGGGTAAAACTCCCCAGTATCTCAGGACTTTCTATCTCGTTGCGCGACGAGCACATCTGGCACTGAGGTGGCCCCCGTTTGGCGTACAGGCCTACCGGTTTTTAGGCTCCTGGTAGCCAACGGCAGTTGGGTCCTCCCGCAAGGGGACTTCATAGTCTTAGCCTGTTCACTTTCTTAGTGGATTCCGAACGTCCTCGTGAATGGTTTGTGCGGACCTCGTCTGTCACTCGGGCATTTCTGGAAATCTTCGGTGGTGCAATCTTGACGGATCTGGATGAGTTCCAAGACGATGTTGATCGTTGACCCCTGTAAGGCAATAGTGATGGACCACGATCACCACAGACCGTGACAGCGACATGCCTCGGACCTACTTCCTACGCTAATCAGTACCCTCCCGTCGTCTGAGGACCCTGATCCAAACCAACGGTTCCACCCTCGGGGAATTCCCAATCAGGCTACAAAGCGACGCAACAATCATAACATAAATCCTGCTTTTCCAATCCATACCCTGACTCCCGGGGATTCTACACCGTCAGCCGGAAGTACTCGATATTCTTTTGCCTGTTCCGGACCATTGAAAAAATCAACCCAACCTGCTCAGATGCTCCTGTGATCTAGCGCAAGTGGCTCGTACTATCTAATCGCGATTCCTTTCGTGAAAGGATCTACCGAGTCACGGTGCCGTTCTGTTACTAAGTTGAGGCTGGCCGAGAAGATGTTGAAGTCATCGCCTCGATTACTGGTGAAACTTCGATACCGATAAACGTGGAAAAGTCGTGGTTGCACCACCAGGTATACGTGCCGAACACACGTGTCCTCCTGGTACATGAAGCAGGACTGGACCTTGCGGGGATCCGGCAATTCCTCTTTTTCCTTCCCTCACACACCATAAGCCCTCAGCGTTAAAACGCTAATTCACTATCTAATATCTAACGTCATGTCCGCTACGAGCTACTCCTACACAACCCTCGACGTCAGTTCCTTGCGTTCTACCGACCGCGGCTATGACGACACGCCTAATCCTGATTCGTGTTTTTTTGCCATAGGCCGATGCCGAATTGAGTCGGCTGATTGGAACGTTGAGGCTTAATCCCAAGGTGCGGGCCCCTTCTGTGACTTGCGATGCGAAGGATGAATGAGACGATGTTGTAAAGGACAGCGGAAGCACAAGTCGAGATCTCTCGATGGAGGTCGTGCGATCCGACGATCTTCCTCGAGGAAGTACCACATCAAGGCCGGAATGCCAATTCCACCCAGACGTACGTAGGCACTCAATAACCTTCCGCAGCCCTCCCTGCATATAGTCACTCACCCCACCATCTCACTTGACCACAGGCCACATCTCACTCTCACGTCGAACCCTTCGGATGTCCTCTCCTCCTCTCCATTTACTACCACATCGAAGCCTACCCAACCACCGGAGGCGCCTACCTAGACACAATCTTCACCCACAGAGCGTTGCTCCATGCTTCTCCTAGAGGGCACGAAGGCTGCGCGAGAGCTTTCAGTGACCTCGCGAGGAAGATCGACGATAGGGAGTGGAGGGCGGATAGGGAGTCTGATCAGGAAGCGGTGACCGCGTTTTTGAATGAAGCGATGACGGTCGCGACCTCGTTTTGAGGCCGACGATCCAACTTTTAACATGCTGCTGATGACGAGGGTACGGCCGATCTACTTGCTGGGCACGTAGGTTTGCGATATCGTTTTGTGTATACCCAAGTACTGTAATAAGATTCCCCTCTCATACTTTATGTATCTTTTGTACGATGCTCGTCCTAGTGACCAGTGATGTCGACTCTTATGCGTCTTCAGCAAAGGCGCCCAAAACCTTCCTTAAGCGGTCATCTCAGCGTCCCGCGCAACTGCCGGTTTCGAAAAACGCCCACAGAAGAGCCCTTTCCCATTGATCCGCGCGCGTGCGATGACTATTCACAAACCTTTCGCTTCTACCTAACCTTCCGGTCCATGCTAACCTGTGAGCCATCGCGAATCCCTCCGGCCTCACTGCGGTGACGGACACTGATTATGGCTTTGCAGTTCTAAGAGGCTTTCGGGGCATTAGAAATCCAACACGATGGGGCCCCGCTAGCGTCGACCCTCTCGCGGACATTCCGCCCGAAGGAAAAGTCCCAGACGCCGCCGTACACCTCTCTCAAGCCTCATACCACCTCCGACCCTCGAGCCAATGTAGGTCCGTGTGCGAAAACGAACGGGTTCCCCCATTCTAACCTAATATACTCTCCCTCTTCTGCGTTCAAGGGACCCAGGACGACCAGGACCACTTCGACGAGGAGGCACGGCACCAAGCGAGGGAAAACCTGATCCAGTCGTGGAAGGATAGGTTGTCAGCGATTAGCTTGATTGTGGGTTTTTCACCCGTTCGATCTTCCCCCCTCCGCTGCGGAGCTGAATTGGCCTGCGCGTGCTTTCCAGACGACGTTCTTCGTGGCTACGGAGGCTCAGCTACTGAGCGCGACGGCGAGTAGCACCGGACACCCTTCAGCACTCGGGGATGCTGCAAACGCAGGTCTCACGGGAGCGTTAGTCATCCACTCCTTTGCAGGTATGTACCCAACTCACCACTGCCACACCCCTCACGATCCTATAAAACCAACTAACCCCGCCATCGACCAGCGATCGTCTCGTTCCTCGCGGCCTTCTTTTTAATCAGCCACACCCTCCGCGAAGCCAAACTCGAGCTCAAACTGGACTTCAACGAGACCGACTTCGAACGCACGGAATCGATCCACGACACTCCCAACGGGCACCCACGCCATGTGCGCGAGCGTTCCGTGACGAAACACGACACGCGCATAATACACTACTGTCGCTTCAACTCGTCGTTACCTCCCGTTCGACTCCTCGAAAGGTGCAACCAGCTTTGCATGATGTTTACCGCTGCGGGGTTCACTTTGGAGATCATGGGGATTCTTTGTTACGCTTGGAATCAGATGGGTGTCGCAGTTAGCAGTTTCGCATCGGGGATCACGTTGGTCTGTCTCGTCACTTCTGCTCTAGTTATGAGGCCCACCTTTGCATGAGACCACACTCATATATCCTTTATATGCACCGGGGAGCTTATGAGATTGTATCACGATAATTCGATGTTGATCATTGCCTGCCGTTATGACAACTGGATTGAACAAGAAAGAGAGCCATCTAATAGGCGTATCCGCGACCTGCGGGCTTTCGTGGGTCGCTGAAAGCGTGGAACGTCCCATTGATCTTTCCAACGATGTGAGAAGTGCTCCCAGTGATGCCTTCGTAGGTGACATTATCTGTACAAAGCGTCAAGCTGCAGAAGAAAAAACAACTTTGCTGAACGCACAATTCAGACTCGCCAAGAAGCTCACGGTCCCGTTGTCGAACCCAGGTAGACCATCCGCAGGAGCCGGCAACTCGAAATACGTGACGTTCGTCAGCTGATCGTGCCACCTCGACGTGTGAACGGAAGCGTTCGGAGTCAACCCTTGGTCGAGCGTGTAGTGTAAGTTCTGCAAGGTGGCGGTGATGATCCTCGATCCACCGGCGGCGCCGGTCGCGATTTTGAACTCTCCGGTCTCGAGGTCTTCGGCGATCGAGGAGGCGATCGAGGACTGCGGGCGTTTCCCGGGGTAAATGAAGTTAGCGGGGGAGGGAGCGAAACCGAAAGCGTTCGTTAGCCCGGGGCCTGCGAAAAGCGGTTGCTAGAGTGAGAAAAGTGAAGAGAGAGGGGGGTTGGGGATGCTTAACTGGAGAAGTCGTCCATTTCGTCGTTCAGGATGATGCCGTCTGGAGTCATGAGGTTCGAGCCCCAGTAGAGGTTTATAGCTGCATGCGATGACCGACTGTTGGCGTAAACTGAGGACGGCCGGTGAACGACTTACTTTTAGTGAGCGAGACGACGGTACCCCACTGATCGGCAGCTGCCAAATGGGAGGTGCCATGATCGTCCAAGACGATATAATTAGACGGATTGTACTGTGTGAGATTCAGCCCCCAGAGCACGGAAACGCTGGAAAGGGAGCAACGTACGTAAGGGGCGGGGTAAGTCGTGCTGTCGTTGATCAATGCCCGGACTTTCTCTACCTCGGGCTCCTCAAGGAATTCGCTGAGTTGACACGTATCAGCACGGTCGCCAAGAATCAAAGGTCACTTTACCGTTCGAGTGAGGAAACATTGGCGGTATACGCAGGGTCTCCGTACCACGTCCTCTGCCCATATCCGAACCTCGTGGCTTCGATCAACCTATGAGCGACGATATCGTACGCGGGATCGTCGACCTTGGCCGTTGCTGGCCACGCTTCGAAGACTTTGAGAGCTGAAAGCACGACAGCGCCAGATGAAGGAGCGACGGTGGAGAAGATGCGGTTGCCGCGGTAGGTGATGTTGACCGGTGTCCGGGTGAGAGCTGAGTAGTTTTTGAGGTCGTCTAAAGTTATGATGCCACCGTTCGACGTGGCCGCTGAAAGAAACCCGCCCTTCGGTATAGTGCACACAAGACGTGGAGGACCGAGAAGAGACTTACTTGAAACGATGTTCTCTGCGATGGACCCGGTATAGAACGCGTCGGCACCTTGTTGGGTAATACTATAAACGGAATAATTGAGGACAAGGCGTGGAAGAGAAACCGTTCGAGACCAACATTTCGAGGGTATTTGCGTATCTCTTTCGGTAAGCCGTGTCTCCTTGCTGAAGGAGGATTCCGTTCGGGGCGTACACTTCCGCCCAGAGGGGATCGGTCGTTAAGAACGGGTAAGTGTCTGCAGGGCGGCAGGTCAAACACCGTTTTATTGCAGCAATGCTGTAAGGAACCAGCGTCCCCCACCGTTGTTCAGCTCGGCCGCGAGATCTTGATTCACCGTAAACCCGCACCGGGCCAACTTTATCGCCCCTTCAAAAAGTTTCGGCCAAGGGAGCCTTCCGTATTTTTGATGCAGGAGCTCCCACCCGCGCAGCTCTCCAGGAACGCCGACGGCTGCACCGATAAGTCAATTCGGTTCAACAAAGTGAATGTAGGGCTGGGAGTGAACGAACCGAGTCCGCCAATCGTAGAAGCAGTTGGATCCGTGGAGTTGACGTACATCCACAGGTTGCTCGCTCCGGGGGCAGTTTCACGGAAGTCGACCTCGGTGATTCTCAGCGATCGTCTCATGGAAGAAGCAGGTCGACGGGAGTACCATGTCGTAAGAAACCTTTCCGTCTCCGACGGAACGTACTGAGGTCGATGTAAGCGAAGTTGGTGAACTCGACGCGTCTTTATGGTGCTTACAATCCGAATCCGCCCCCACCGATACCGGAGTGGTAGGCCGCGATGACACCAACACACAAAGACCCGGCAATGATCTGTGATGGATGAGGGTGACGCATTTTAGCCATCACATGCTGAAAGCACGAGACCTAACAAACTCACAGCATCTACCGCGCTTCCACCTTGGGTGAGCAGCTCGACTCCGATCTCTGAGCATTCTGCAACCTATCGGCACAAGATGTTGGGGCCCACCGCTCTGACCGGTGATCATATGCTCTCACCTCAGTGGCGATCCCTCCGTGTTTACCCAGCGAACTGTACTGCAGGCTATCCGGCGTTGGGTAAGCCTCAGCAACGTGAAGAGTCACAGCAAGTGGCAACGCGGCGAGCGACCAGACCAACATCGCGACCGTCGTCTTTCCGAGATAGAGGCAGACAGAGAGAGCCCCGACCATGAAAAGAAGCGGGCATGGTATTTATACTTGTGGATTGTATAGGCGTGACGGACACAGAGTCTCGCAGAGTGAAGGGAAGCCAGACCAGAACTTGTCAAGATTCAAGGAATGACGCCATCAAGAATCTTGATCATCAAGCCCAAGATCGGTCTCACGCCCGTGTTGTGAGCCGGTCTCGGAATGACCGATGCAGCTCGAACCACATCACTAACCGTTGACAGCGGGTACCTCTCATACCTTCCATTATAATTCAGGGATTCAATGTTTCCGGGTGACGTTTACGCTCATGGCAAGACACAGGAGGTCTGCCTTGGAAACACGGGTTCACTGAAATGATAGACACCACTACTTGCCTTGCCAACGACGGGTAAACCACAACCAACCCTACCCGTACCTCCTCCACTGCTCCCTCTCCACAAGTGTTGCTCGCCAAGGACTTCATTCCTACCCATGGTATGTGGACCAGCGCAGCGGGGAGGAGTTACCTTGAGTCTGCCGGTGCGAAGGGTCACTCCAAACGGGTGAGCCATGCTGAAGTTGTAATTCCGAGAATGACAAAATCAGATCAACCAGAATAGCGACGCTTTCAATGAAGGCAGTCGGGTGCTGTCTGGGCAGGATATCAGAGTTCTAGAGACTTCCAACGATCGCGGCAGGGAGGTTCCTGAGGTCCCTCAGCCTCCAAAAAACCACGTCTTCCTGGCAACATTTATCAAGGTGGATAATATCCGCCCTACCTTGGTATATCACAGACTTTGTCCACATTGATCTGTCTGACGCAGCAGGATTGTGACAAGCTGCAATCAACAAAAGGAGACCTTTCGCCTCCACCGGTTGTTTCATGAAAACAACCGTCAGCAAAAGGGAAGAGGACTGGAACCTCGGAAATGGCTTTCACCTCTTGGTTTTATGAAGTCCAATCCAGCGGTAAGCCCCTCCCATCAGCTGCGTCAGGTATCCCATTGAGATGAGTTCTGTCAGGACGGGTTGTACTTTCTTCAAATCCTGGAGTGGACCGTGCTGCAGTACTGTGTGATTCAACCAGTGTACGTGACACTTTTCCACTGGTTGGTTACGAGGCCACTCAAGCCGTCTCAGGACCACCTTGGCTGCTGTGATTCTTGATTAGTACATGGGCCTCTATTGTGAAGCATCTCTGTTTCCTGGGTGGGGTCATCTCTACGTCAGTCGTATTGATGTAGTCGATGAGACAGTGATTATCGACTTTCTGGATTACCGTGATCGTCTCGATATCAGTAACTATCGCCATGTGTTGTCTTATCCAACTCTACCTTGTGGTCTCCGAGCAGCTCAAGCCACAGCAACCTATGCCGAAATTATTCTCATTGAAGGCGGTTGGTGAGCGCTCATCTTGGCATCCACTACGAACACGCTCACTGTGGGAAGTGAGGACACTTATAACAAGTACCCGTCATGTGCCCGGGGTACTTATTTGGAAATCGGGCACATGATTTTGGGGGCACTGACAAGGGCACTGATTTTTGTTGGGGGCTTGAAGCCGATCAGTACCACTCATCTGTACTTATCAGTACCTGCAGCACATGATTAGGGGTACTTATTACAAGTGCCCCCACTTCCCACAGTGGCTGTTTGTCAGGAACATGGTATTTTTAAACTTTTTATAACACACACTTTCTTCGAACTCTTCTTACCTTTTCTTATGTTTGAATGCTTCACACTCCTTATCCTCCATTCCTAACCATTCGAACAACGAAAACGCACAGTGTATTCAAGGCACAAGACGGAACACTACACTAGTACTACGAAAGTCCAAGGCTAGTAATCAATTGTATCTTCTATGGGCACCCAATGCTCAAGCTGGCCATCACGGTTCAACCAACCTCCTCTCCCAGCAAGCAGCTCTCCGAACAGGGCATCCCCATCCTCGTTGCTCAACTCGACGGGTAGTTCAAGCCGATATGAAGAGACTCCTTCAAAGGGTCCCACCAGCCGCCCAGATGTCACCAAACTTTGGAGTACCTGGTTCAACATCTCCAGGACCGGGTGATTGTTCGGCAGCACTGTTGACGTAGTCGAAGAGCGAACCACCGTCTCCCTCATCGGACCCCTCGGCGGGATTGGCAACGGTGAGCCTAGTGAAGTGCCTACGCTGGACCTCGGAGGCGACCTGCCGGTTTCCTCGGTTGACACTGTATCGGAACCGTCTTCCCGCATCTCAACCAGATTGGTCACCATCTGACTCAACTGGACGAGGGTAAGGATTGGAGGCTGTCATACGATGACCTTGGCGATACCGGGAGCACTTATAACGCTGACCAGTAACAACCGGACGTACCTCAACAACCCTCGGAGCGTCCTCGGCACGGTCAACGGCCATCTCCTCGACGGGAACCAAGGGTTCCAACAGTACCCGAGGAGTAATCAGGCAACACTTGCAGTTCTCCTTATCGGAAGGATCCAAGACAGAAGCCGGAGCCAGAGTTGGGATAGGAGCCTCATTCTCAATGGGAGGTGTGGCGTAGGATGATGGATTGGGAGATGGGAGTACCACCTTGTTGGCGTACTCCAACTCGTAGGGATCAGTGGCCGAACCTTGGCCCACCAATCGAGGCGACTTGTCACAGAGACACATCTTGTCCTGAAGGGACTCGACCATTGCCGTCAGCACATCAATCTTGTCCTCAAGTTCATCGACCTAGATAACGTTAGCTTTCATCTTTCACAAACGAAAGAAGAAGGCAGCGTTACCCTGTTGCTATCGTCCCCGATCTTCTTCGAGTGCCTATCCAGGCGATTGTCCCTCCTATCCAAGGCACCCCTCATGTTGTCATCCCGAATGCCCAAACCCGCAACCAGTTCTTGATGGTTAGCTACCATCGCCTCCAACGCTTCATTTGTCTTCTGCTGGAACTCGGCTATGGTCTCCTTCATCAGGGTACCTTCGGAAGACAGACGAAGGACGTCTGCCTTTGCCTCCTTCACCTCCCTCTCCAAACGCTCGACCTACGGAAGCTATGGTGAACGAGAGTCATACTCGGAACAACCTAGCAACCCACCTTGCTATCTCCTTCTCGCACTAGTGACCAAAGCAGGGTGGTAACGGAGGTGGCGTGGCGGATAGCCCGAGGAATAGTGGCCCCATGCTCCAGCAAGTCCTGATCGTAGATTCCCCTCCCTAGAGCATACCACAACTCCTTCTTGATGGGATGTTCCAACTCCCCAAACCTACCCCTCATCTGGTGGATCACCTTCTCGGAAATCATGGAACGAGCCCATAGCTCATCATCCCAGGTCAACGACATGAGATGAGGGATGGTCTCCCTGAGACGTTCTGGGTCCACTTTAAGGACAATCTTAAGAAGCTAGGAGATCGTCAGTTCAGCTGCAAAACTGTTAATACCATACGACCTCTACCTGGTCATCGGAACACAGCAGCTGCAGCTCAGAATTTATAATTCTTGTGTCTGTATCATCCCTGAGAATTAAATTGGTGTGTCGGTGATTGAGCTTTATATTTGTGCTGTAGGCTTGCAGGAGGAAATGTATTTGTTGGTGTTCCCAAGCATCTGGGCCATCAGCCCTTCACTGATTAGATCACAGCTGGCAATTATACAGGTACCCAAGGATGTGGGTCAGCTTGGTAGCTGGGACTGCTTATGTAATAAAAGGCATTTAATTGCCGAAAATTCCCACATGCTTATATAATCAGAAATATTGGGTTGTTTGAAATTGGAATTGAATTTCCAAAAAAGGAAATTTTGATGGCTTAGATAAGCAGGTCATGTGATTTGCTAAAAGCAATATTTTTGGGGATTATGTAAGTGGGTCATGTGACTTACCAAAACGGGGAGTTTTGATGGCTAATATAAGCAACTTAAGAAGGGTTTGGAATGAAATTACCCAAAAAGGAATTTTTTTTTCGAAATAATTCCCAAAAAAAATTGAAATTTTAATTTTAGCAATTTCTATTTTTAGTAATTTCCCTTTTAGTAGTTTTTACTTTTAGTGACTTCATTTTAGTACCACCTTTTCTTAGTATTTTCTTGTTAGTAAAATGTTTTTTTAGTAATTTCTATTTTTAGTAATTTCTATTTTTAATAATTTCCTTTTGATAATATTTGTTTTTAGTAGTTTTTATTTTCAATAGCTTCTGCTTTTAGTAGTTTCCATTTCTAATAGTTTCTATTTTTAGTAGTTTCAAAATCATTGTGTTATTCAGGTTATTTAATATAGCATATTTCTGTTTGTGGTCCTCACTATAACCTAAAGAAGTCCACCTAACCTGACTTAGTCTAACATAACCTAGCCTAACCTGACCTAACCTAACCTAAAATAATCCACCTAACCTACCCTAACCTAACCTACCCTAATCTAACCTAATATAGTCCACCTAGCCCAACCTAATCTAATCTACCTAACCTACCCTAATCTAACCTAACCTAACCTAACCAAACCTAACCTAACCTAACCTAACCTAACCTAACCTAACCTAACCTTACCTCACCTAGCCTAACCTGACCTGACCTGACCTAAAGTAGTCCACCTAACCTAACCCTGATGTAATCCATCTGAACTAACCCAACATAGTCCATCTAAACCAACCTAACATAGTCTACCTAACCTGATCTCATGCAGTCCACCTAACCTGACATTGACTAACCTAACTTAATCTACAGGAGGGTTGGTCTAAACTTGAACATAACCTGACCTGACCTCACCCAGCTTGCCAGTACATGGCTTGGGTTATTGAAACATAACATAAATTGTACTGTTTCATATTCCACATCCAACCACACTCAAGGGCACCTACTGTGCTGAACCTACAATCTGGTGGACTTACAAGCCTGTGGATCTACAGGCTAGGGGGGATGTGTCTGTCTCTCAAACACTGGGATACCACTGCACCCCATGTTCTGTGCTGGCTTATCCACTCAACTGGACCCATAAGCCAGTCAACTCTTAAACTCACTGGCCCACAAATCATATCCAGCTGGCAAATAGGCCAGTGAGTTTAAGAGTTGACTGGCTTATGGGTCCAGTTGAGTGGATAAGCCAGCACAGAACATGGGGTGCAGTGGTATCCCAGTGTTTGAGAGACAGACACATCCCCCCTAGCCTGTAGATCCACAGGCTTGTAAGTCCACCAGATTGTAGGTTCAGCACAGTAGGTGCCCTTGAGTGTGGTTGGATGTGGAATATGAAACAGTACAATTTATGTTATGTTTCAATAACCCAAGCCATGTACTGGCAAGCTGGGTGAGGTCAGGTCAGGTTATGTTCAAGTTTAGACCAACCCTCCTGTAGATTAAGTTAGGTTAGTCAATGTCAGGTTAGGTGGACTGCATGAGATCAGGTTAGGTAGACTATGTTAGGTTGGTTTAGATGGACTATGTTGGGTTAGTTCAGATGGATTACATCAGGGTTAGGTTAGGTGGACTACTTTAGGTCAGGTCAGGTCAGGTTAGGCTAGGTGAGGTAAGGTTAGGTTAGGTTAGGTTAGGTTAGGTTAGGTTAGGTTAGGTTTGGTTAGGTTAGGTTAGGTTAGATTAGGGTAGGTTAGGTAGATTAGGTTAGATTAGGGTAGGTTAGGTAGATTAGATTAGGTTGGGCTAGGTGGACTATATTAGGTTAGATTAGGGTAGGTTAGGTTAGGGTAGGTTAGGTGGATTATTTTAGGTTAGGTTAGGTCAGGTTAGGCTAGGTTATGTTAGACTAAGTCAGGTTAGGTGGACTTCTTTAGGTTATAGTGAGGACCACAAACAGAAATATGCTATATTAAATAACCTGAATAACACAATGATTTTGAAACTACTAAAATAGAAACTATTAGAAATGGAAACTACTAAAAGCAGAAGCTATTGAAAATAAAAACTACTAAAAACAAATATTATCAAAAGGAAATTATTAAAAATAGAAAATACTAAAAATAGAAATTACTAAAAAATATTTTACTAACAAGAAAATACTAAGAAAAGGTGGTACTAAAATGAAGTCACTAAAAGTAAAAACTACTAAAAGGGAAATTACTAAAAATAGAAATTGCTAAAATGAAAAATTCAAATTTTTTTGGGAGTTATTTCGAAAAAAAAATCCTTTTTTGGAAATTATTACCCAAAAAAGAATTTCCTATTTTAGAAATTATTACCCAAAAAGGAATTTCCTTTTTGGGTAATTTCATTCCAAACCCTTCTTAAGTTGCTTATATAAGCCATCAAAACTCCCCGTTTTGGTAAGTCACATGACCCACTTACATAATCCCCCCAAATATTGCTTTTAGCAAATCTCATGACCTGCTTATCTAAGCCATCAAAACTTCTTTTTTTGGAAATTCAATTGCAATTTCAAACAACCCAATATTTCTGATTATATAAGCATATTCTGCTGCAATCCCCATTAGGAATACTGTGGGTCCAGTTCCACCACCAACCCGAATCAATGTGCCCAGCTCAACCCCTGTTCCCAAACAGTGGGCCCAGTCTACCCATTGGTCTGAAACGATGGGCCCAGCCAACCCTCTGCCCGAAACAATGGACCATGCGAAACGACTGTGATTGCACATTTATAACTCTGAAACAGAACAAATGAGCAATTGTAAATGGCAATCTCTGACACCACCATTCATTCCTTGAGGGTGGATAACAACAGGAAGAAATATATTTTCTGGGCTGCAACTATTGCGGAACAGTACGGTTTCCCTGCCTCACAGGCATAGGTTTTGCGGGCGGCAGCACGACGGTCAACACGAGAGATGGTAGAGATGCCATGAGCAACTTTGTAGGTGTAGTTGTTGGTGAGAGACATATTGGTAAGACGATGGGAAGTTGTTGGTGTTGCTGATCAAGGATGGCTCCAAGAAGGCGTCCTTCTTATAGCCTAGATCGGTGATCCTTCACGTGCCTCCCTCGACGCACTCCATTGGTCCGGGTCACATCAACTTCCGCCACTGTACCATCATCGTCTGCTTACTACATCAAGCTGACACCTCGGCCCGCGGGACGGCCTAGGAAGAACTTCGTTCTGGAACGCCTAGAACACGCGCGCACTAAAATAGGTCTCATGACCTTGACGACTCTATTACACCCCTGATGACTCATTTATGACATCACGATAACGACCAACCCTGGACCCTGATCACACACGTGGACAGTTACATCACAGTCTCCTAACTGGAGGAAAGAATCGCCGTTACTCGGAAGAATCGCCTCTAGGACTCTTCTGGTTAGCCAAGTGAATGTGGAAGTAGCTGTTGAACTAGCTGAACACTCCGGGTAGTCGGATACCCTAAAAAGAGTGTACAAGCAGTTGAGGTGGGTACCGGTTGAGTGTTGAGTTCTGTACGACCACCGGAACAGAAGATCTACTCAGAGATGCCCGAAGATGTCTGGAGAATCGCCGGGGAAGACCGCGACGACTAGAGTAAAGCGCGAGATTCGAGACAAAGCAGAGGGGGATACACTGGGGGCAAGGGGTCAAATACCCAGTGGGTACATGCTGAATACATTGTGATCACAGTCAAAAAGTGATCACAATGTGCCCAGTGGGGAAAACTTGAATACATTCAAAATGTACCTGGCCATGTGAACCCAATGTGCCCAGTGGGCACATTTTGATTGCGATCACAATGTACCCATCAATGTGATCTCAATGTGCCCACTGGGGACATTTTGATTGCGATCACAATGTACACATCAATGTGATCTCAATGTGCCTGCTGTGCACATTTTAATTTCTTTCACAATGTCCCCATCAATGTGTTCTCAATGTACCCAGCTCATTACATAATAGTTTCTTTCACAATGTTGTCCACAATGTGTCCAGCATGTGGCTGAGCCACTCATTCAAACTTCTTTCACAAAGTATCCAGTGATGTGTCTAGAATGTGTACAGCCATACACATAGTGATTTCTTTGAAAGTTCATGATGAAATTGAACAATATTGTGATTACATTGTGATTACTTCAAAAAGAACCCCCTGGGGACATTATGGACACATCACTGGATACGTTGTGAAAGAAGTTTGAATGAGTGGCTCAGCCACATGCTGGACACATTGTGGACAACATTGTGAAAGAAACTATTATGTAATGAGCTGGGTACATTGAGAACACATTGATGGGGACATTGTGAAAGAAATTAAAATGTGCACAGCAGGCACATTGAGATCACATTGATGTGTACATTGTGATCGCAATCAAAATGTCCCCAGTGGGCACATTGAGATCACATTGATGGGTACATTGTGATCGCAATCAAAATGTGCCCACTTGGCACATTGGGTTCACATGGCCAGGTACATTTTGAATGTATTCAAATTTTCCCCACTGGGCACATTGTGATCACTTTTTGACTGTGATCACAATGTATTCAGCATGTACCCACTGGGTATTTGACCCCTTGCCCCCAGTGATAGGAACCGAGGTTGCGGAGAGTTGCGATAGAGAATCACTGCGGAGTCGTAAAGTAGCTGAGATAGGCTTTGGTAGGAGCAAGAGATAAGACACAGAGAAGCCGAGAACTTGACTTGAGAACTGGAGAGTGAACCGGAGAACTGGAGAACTCGGAATGAAACTGAACTGGGGGATCTAAGTCGATGCATTCCAGGCTATCTAAGACACAGTATATAAAGGAAACCGAAGAATCTCCTAAATAAGCAGTGTCGAGATAGTCCGTGAGAGAGAAGGAGAACGGAAAAGCGAAACTAAGAGGAACTTGGTAAGAGGGGTAACTACTAGGGGGGGGAACGACGACGAAGGCTGAGTAACTACAGGGACGATGACGAAGGGGTGACGACGGCACGAGAGGAAGCCGCGTCATACAGGAGAAAATGCAGGGGAACAGAAATCGAGAGCGGAAGATAGCAATGGAGCCAAATGCCTGGAGAACGGAACGGTGCGGGGAATGGAACTGATCGATCAACCGGGAAGTTCCGATCGATAAGGAATCGCGGGGACGAGAGCGCAGAACGATGGGATAACCGGAGATCGATGGCGAGAGGAATCGATAACGATAGATGGCGATGGCGAAGGGCTAGAACGAGAGTCGAAACGAGGATGAAAGGCGAGGAGAACGAGGCGTCGGGGATATCAGAGTTCCGGAAGGTCGAGTAGCGGGTGGCAGATGGCAGAACGCGAGGATTCGAAACAGGGTTCCCGAGAGAAGATGCAAAGCAGGGAAGAACGTTCGAGGAACAATAGAGGTGGTCCGGTGATCAGGGTGAAGGTTGCCTCGAGGCAGTCGCGAGGCCAAGAAGAGTCCGGACACTGGGGGCAAGGGGGTACTTACCCAATGGGTACATTGTGAGTTCATTGTGAGTTTTGAAACCATTTGCCCAGTCGTTACCCACCAGGTACATGTTGGGTACTTTTTGAGAGATACCCATCAATTCGCCTGCATTTTACCCACTGGGTACATGGTGGGTATTTTGTAAAAGTACCCACTCCAGAACCCAGTGGGTGATTTTTGAGCGAAACCCTGGGGTTCTTTCACAATTTACTTTCCAATGTGCCCATCACAAACCTAAGCCACTCATTGAGAGTTCTTTCATAAAGTACCCACCAATCTGATCACAATGTACCCAGTGTGTTTTCTTCAAAGAACTCACAAAAAACTCACAATGTGGCTCAGTTTCATCACAAACTCTCAAAGAACCCATTGAGTATCCGGTTGAGTACATTGTGATTGGATTGGTGAGTACTTTATGAAAGAGCTCTCAATGAGTGACTCAGGTTTGTGATGGGAACTTTGGAAAGTAAATTGTGAAAGAACCCCAGGGTTTCGCTCAAAAATCACCCACTGGGTTCTGGAGTGGGTACTTTTACAAAATACCCACCATGTACCCAGTGGGTAAAATGCAGGCGAATTGATGGGTATCTCTCAAAAAGTACCCAACATGTACCTGGTGGGTAACGACTGGGCAAATGGTTTCAAAACTCACAATGAACTCACAATGTACCCATTGGGTAAGTACCCCCTTGCCCCCAGTGGGAACTCAATGGAGTCGAACGACCAATAGGAAGGAATCGGAGATTGAGAGTTTCGACGTCGCGACACCGTTAGCGCGAAACACCGGCGAAGCATGTAATCCCTCATGTCCCATGAGTCTGGGCCTAGCCCCCTCATGTTCAGACCTACGTTGAGGTTGCCACTAGTCCGTGATGCTGTTACCACCTACAGACAACAAGGGATGTTGTATGGTTCCCAATCTCGGAGCCACTCGAAAATTGCACAAAGCAATGAGACGTTTCCACCTGACCCTTGGGTGTGATCCCCAGGTACAAACTTTCATGACCCCATGCCCATTTTCTTTTAGGACTAGTGTTATCTTTACCCCTATGTTTCATGCAGACTATTGTTCTCCCTTATGCATTTCTTCACACGCTAGTAAGGCCCTTTGTCCTTTATTCTCCCACCCGTCATACTTGTTCGCTTCCCTTACTTAGCGTTCCCACACTCTTTATCTCCCTTTGTTCTGTCTTGATAAGGGTATACTAGGGTTACTGACGTCATGGCTGTCAGGCCGACGCGACCTCTATAGATCAATAGCACTCTTGCTATCCAAACCTATCACTTCAGGGATCAAACACACAGTTATAACCCTGTTGCAAACCCAGGGATATCGGAAGTCTCTTCACAGACTAGATTGGAAGAGAGGAGAAAGAAGGAGACAAGGGTCTTCAGGCACTCTTGCTCTAAGCACACAGCAATAGAGGTCACGGAGAGTCTGATGATAACAAATCTAAGGAGTACAGGCTAAACTACTCTGAGTATATATACTACTTAGATTTGTGACGTGACAGTGACATGTAACTACACTAATGATACAAACACAGACAAACATGGTCCGTGCACAGCACTGCATGGTCTGTGCGTTACGTGGTGACTAATGCTACAAATTATCAGCTGATAAACAAAAGTGTGGCGGCCAATAGCAATTTGAGAGCATTACAGAGCAATTACAAAGCATGACGTATCCTGAGAATGTTCGGAAGGAATGTGGGTATGGCTGACTAACAGCCAATGGCAAAAGGGGAGCATATGACTAAGAAATAGGGGCATATGATGTCATGTGGGTCATGCGCAGTAAACAATAGAAAAGATGACTCAACTCCTGAGTCGTGGAGGGGGCGTGGCATTTGGTATGTAACCAAAGGGGGTTGGATGACTGGTCTTCCGACAAACCTCCCTTTGTTACACACTCAACATGCCTCGTGCTCAAACTCGTGTTCCCACTCGTCGTTCCACCTCTTACTCTCCCGTTCAGGAGAGCAACTACAACATTGACCGTTTCTCCCATGCCCGCCGCGATCCATCCCGCCCTTATCCTACTTTAGGAGCCATCATGGATCGTACCGCCACCGCCGACCCTAATGAGGGTTTCTCTGACTTAGGTGGGGGCCCTGCTTGCGTATTCCGGTTTAGGAATTCAAGCTAACTCCTTTAGGTTTCAGGGATTTTCTCCAGGCCGCTCGTAGGGTGTCTCGGCGCAAGTTGGCGCGCATCGAGACGAACCCTTACGCGAACGAACTCCTCAATAGGGGTGTCGAGTTCATGACGGAGTCTAACGAGACCTTCAACTCCGTGTTGGAGGCCAGCGTTCTTCATACAGGGAACGTTGGGTCCATGTTAATGGATGAAGTGGCTCACGTCAATGAACGTGTTGATGTTCGTCGCGAGGAGATAGAAGCGTTGGAGAATTGGAAAGAAGATATGCAGGGAGTTATTCATGGGCAAGAGGATAATGTCGTTCAACAGGGGGCCAATATTGGTATGCTAAAGGTAAATGTGGGGTCGGGAGATTATTAACTTCTCTAACCCAACATTTCCTTTAGGGGGAGGTAACCACTCTTAAGGACTTGGTTCGGGCTTTGGTTACCAAAACCGGAGAATTGGAGGATGACAAGGTAACGGGTAGGGGTTGAAGGTTTTTGATGTTTTCTAACCCTATTCGTTTTAGGTTCGCCTTAGTCGTCGTATCTCCGAGTTGACCGGAGAAGTCCGGGATCTCCAGAGGAGGTGTAACGAGCCGGAGGTCCGAGTTGAAGAGGAGGAGTTGGAAGTTCCGGAGCGGGCCGAGTCTCCGCCTGCTCGTCTCGTGGTCCAATATGAGAACAGGTTGGTTCCCATTGATGATGAAGTCGTTGAGATCCAGGAGGAGGAGTTCTACAGGAACGTCGGAGTTGTCCGTAGGGATACTCCTGTTCCTCGTAGGAGAATGACTCCCCTGATCACGGTTACGGATACGACTTTGCCGAGGAACCGGTGGCCGGCTTTGGAGTTCGATCCGTATGCCGAGTTTGTTCCTGATTCGGAACCGAACTCTGATACCGAACTTCCAGATTACGAGGACCTGTCGGACGTGGACCCGAATGAGATTAGGGAGCAGAACTGGGCGAATGAGGAGTTGGTGAGGGCCGCCTTGGAGACAGTACAAAGGATTCGCAGAGATATTGATTAGATAACTCTTTTGTACTGTGTCTCCTTGGAATTAATCTTCTTTCTTGTTTGTTGCATATGATCCATGAGTCGTAAAACATAATGGTTTTCGTAAGTCCAATCCAAGGGTCAGATTAATAAGCCGGTTGACTTCTGCGAGAGGTCAACGCGCGACACTTATTAATACATCTCTTGTTGTCGGTAGCCTGAATATCTACTAATCGTCCAGGGGCAACGGAGGGCCAGGTAGGGGGAATCTTCGTATGAAGGTTCGCCGGTACATGTTCACGTATTATACCTCGGGTCTTCTGGGGTATCTTGACTAGTAGCACGTTCCACGTATTGGACTTTGAATCGTTAGGCATAGGGCATGTGGCATAATAAACAGTTTACCGCCATGTTTAGGGCAGGGCACCAACTGACTTAGTGGTGATGAGTCGTTAAATAAAGGAAATGAAAGGGGGTAAATGGCGAAATCATCACAATGGCCACTCTAGTAGTATAAGTAGCAACTGTGGCTGTATCGTAGTACCTTAGTTTTGTTACCTCAGGAAATCCTCTGCCCTTCTCAGCCCAGTTGCAGTTAAGGTCAAGTCAGAGTTTTCTGTTTGAACGCATTACACCCCATCTGCTCTCCCTCCCACTCTGCGCTTTGACTGTGCCTCCTAACTATCAAACCCAAGCGTTCTCAACATAGAATACCTGGAACATCCAGTCAAACACCTGGTGGAGTCATCAATCCTGTTGTAGAGATAAACCCTTGTTGGTTAAACCTTGCGGCGCTTGGTTTAGGTTGGGTTTCTCTTTAGGATTTCGACTTGACTTGTAGTGACCTCGGACAACCTACTGGAAGAATAGAGGTGTGACCATCCTCTCACAACAGTAGTACTTATTAAAATGATTAAGACTTTGTGACGTTTTGTCTTAAAAGTGAATGATTTTTCTCATGAGTTCCTCAATGCCCCCAAGGGGGCAAATTTTACTCATGGAGTATTAATCAAAATTATGGGGGGGACTAGGACCCAGCTGACCGGGCACTGGTGTTCCCAATTAGGCAGGTGCCGATGGTGTGGATGATCCAGGAGAGTGGATTGCTTATATAATGAAAAATAGACTGTGGGAATTTCCGATCAAAATTTTCCCAAAAGGGATATTTTGATGGCTGATATAAGCAGGTCATGTGATCGACCAAAAAAGGAAAGTTTTGATGGCTTACATAAGCGTCTCAAAAATGATTTTGGCATTGAATTTCCTTTTTGGGAAATTTTGATGCTGACATAAGCGGGTCATGTGACTGGAAAAAGTGGGTGTTGATTATGTAATCAGGTCATGTGACCGACCAAAAAAGGAAAGTTTTGATGGCTTACATAAGCGTCTCAAAAATGCGTTTGAAGGGGTTTTTCCTAAAAAGGAATTTCCTTTTTAGGAAATATTTGATGGATTACCAAAAAAGGAAAATTTGATGGCTTACATAAGCAACTCAAAAATGATTTTGACAAAAAATCCCAAAAAGGAAATTTCCTTTTTAGGAAAGACTTTCCAAAAAAGGAAATTTTGATGGCTTACATAAGCAACTCAGAAATGATTTTGGCAAAAATTACCAAAAAAGGAAATTTCCTAAAAAAGAAATTATGCGCTAGAAAATTCGGAAAAATGCCAGAAAAATCCTAAAAAATTCCGAAAAAATTCCCACAGGTCTAGAAAGTGCCCAAAATGGTAAATCAATTCCAGAAATATCCAAAAAATTGTTTTTCTGGCTGGAAAAATCAGGAAAAAATCCGAAAAAATTCCCAAAAATTCCAGAATATAGATAAATATTTTACCAATTTTTTTAAATTTTTTGGTCCATTGAATAGCCCATAATTCCAATATTAATGTATTTTTTGCCCAAAAAATTCATAAAAATCCCAAAAAATAAAAATAGAAATAGGAAAATACAAATATATCTATAACATTCATTACACCATGAAGTAAAGACCAGTTTGTGGTCATAAACCAGCCCTAAACCTAGTCCTGGACCTAACCTAACCTAACCTAGCCTAACCCTAACCCTAACCCTAACCCTAACCCTAACCTACACCTAAACCTACACCTAACCTAACCTAAACCTAACCTAACCTAACCTAACCTAACCCTAACCCTAAACCTAACCTAAACCTAACCTAAACCTAACCTAAACCTAACCTAAACCTAACCTAACCTAAACCTAACCTAACCTAACCTAACCTTAACCCCAAACCTAACCTGCTCTAAACCCAGCCTGCCCTAAACCTAACCTAGCACCAAATCTAAACCTAAACCTAAACCTAAACCTAACCTGCCCTAAACCTAACTCTGACCTGGCCTAGTTCGGTCTTATCTTATCTTATCTTATCTTATCTTATCTTATCTATCTTATCCTGTCTTACCTACCCTAGACCAAACCTAACCTGACATAGCCAACTTAACCTAGTCCACCACAGATCACCCAACCTAACCTAAAGTGGTCCACCTGACCCAGACTGATGCAGCTTGAGTTTATCTCTTCTAATCAGCTGTTATCTTATCTGGCCTTAATCTAAATACCCTAGCTAACCAACATTTAACCCAACCTCACCTGGCTCACCAGCAAGTAACTGCGCTACAGGAACACACCCTGAGCTGCACTATCCCATATCCTGTATCCAACTGTCACTCAAACACAAGAATTGTGGTGGACCTACAAGTTAGTGGACCCATAAGCCCACAGACCCACAAGTATAGGCTGCTCACTCAGCGGAGACATTTGTTATCCAACCTCACCCACGTACCACCCTCACCCTGGATTCTGTGCCAGACCACAACTTCACCACAACTCAAGTTCAACCACCTGGCTAAACCCATGTACAATCAGGTCTACAAATCCATGGATCCATAACCAACAGTCTATCAACCTGACTTGCAGGTTCGGCCAGGTGGTTGAACTTGGGCCGTGGGGAAGTTGTGGTCTGGCACAGAATCCAGGGTGGGGGTGGTACGTGGGTGAGGTTGGATAACAAATGTCTCCGCTGAGTGAGCAGCCTATACTTGTGGGTCTGTGGGCTTATGGGTCCACTAACTTGTAGGTCCACCACAATTCTTGTGTTTGAGTGACAGTTGGATACAGGATATGGGATAGTGCAGCTCAGGGTGTGTTCCTGTAGCGCAGTTACTTGCTGGTGAGCCAGGTGAGGTTGGGTTAAATGTTGGTTAGCTAGGGTATTTAGATTAAGGCCAGATAAGATAACAGCTGATTAGAAGAGATAAACTCAAGCTGCATCAGTCTGGGTCAGGTGGACCACTTTAGGTTAGGTTGGGTGATCTGTGGTGGACTAGGTTAAGTTGGCTATGTCAGGTTAGGTTTGGTCTAGGGTAGGTAAGACAGGATAAGATAGATAAGATAAGATAAGATAAGATAAGATAAGATAAGACCGAACTAGGCCAGGTCAGAGTTAGGTTTAGGGCAGGTTAGGTTTAGGTTTAGGTTTAGGTTTAGGTTTGGTGCTAGGTTAGGTTTAGGGCAGGCTGGGTTTAGAGCAGGTTAGGTTTGGGGTTAAGGTTAGGTTAGGTTAGGTTAGGTTTAGGTTAGGTTAGGTTTAGGTTAGGTTTAGGTTAGGTTTAGGTTAGGTTTAGGTTAGGTTTAGGGTTAGGGTTAGGTTAGGTTAGGTTAGGTTTAGGTTAGGTTAGGTGTAGGTTTAGGTGTAGGTTAGGGTTAGGGTTAGGGTTAGGGTTAGGGTTAGGGTTAGGCTAGGTTAGGTTAGGTTAGGTCCAGGACTAGGTTTAGGGCTGGTTTATGACCACAAACTGGTCTTTACTTCATGGTGTAATGAATGTTATAGATATATTTGTATTTTCCTATTTCTATTTTTATTTTTTGGGATTTTTATGAATTTTTTGGGCAAAAAATACATTAATATTGGAATTATGGGCTATTCAATGGACCAAAAAATTTAAAAAAATTGGTAAAATATTTATCTATATTCTGGAATTTTTGGGAATTTTTTCGGATTTTTTCCTGATTTTTCCAGCCAGAAAAACAATTTTTTGGATATTTCTGGAATTGATTTACCATTTTGGGCACTTTCTAGACCTGTGGGAATTTTTTCGGAATTTTTTAGGATTTTTCTGGCATTTTTCCGAATTTTCTAGCGCATAATTTCTTTTTTAGGAAATTTCCTTTTTTGGTAATTTTTGCCAAAATCATTTCTGAGTTGCTTATGTAAGCCATCAAAATTTCCTTTTTTGGAAAGTCTTTCCTAAAAAGGAAATTTCCTTTTTGGGATTTTTTGTCAAAATCATTTTTGAGTTGCTTATGTAAGCCATCAAATTTTCCTTTTTTGGTAATCCATCAAATATTTCCTAAAAAGGAAATTCCTTTTTAGGAAAAACCCCTTCAAACGCATTTTTGAGACGCTTATGTAAGCCATCAAAACTTTCCTTTTTTGGTCGGTCACATGACCTGATTACATAATCAACACCCACTTTTTCCAGTCACATGACCCGCTTATGTCAGCATCAAAATTTCCCAAAAAGGAAATTCAATGCCAAAATCATTTTTGAGACGCTTATGTAAGCCATCAAAACTTTCCTTTTTTGGTCGATCACATGACCTGCTTATATCAGCCATCAAAATATCCCTTTTGGGAAAATTTTGATCGGAAATTCCCACAGTCTATTTTTCATTATATAAGCAATCCACTCTCCTGGATCATCCACACCATCGGCACCTGCCTAATTGGGAACACCAGTGCCCGGTCAGCTGGGTCCTAGTCCCCCCCATAATTTTGATTAATACTCCATGAGTAAAATTTGCCCCCTTGGGGGCATTGAGGAACTCATGAGAAAAATCATTCACTTTTAAGACAAAACGTCACAAAGTCTTAATCATTTTAATAAGTACTACTGCTCACAACTAGTTGGACTAGTGAGTACTCTGCGGAGTCGGCTCAGTGCACTGGTAGTTGTTGGGGTAGAGTGGCCCTGACACTGTTCACGCACGTTTACAGTCTTCCTGACGTTCTGGCAAGCTGCTGGTCTCTCATTCCTTGTCACGCTCGGCCTGATCAAGGACGTGAGTGTCGTTTTCTTATACTATGCTTGGGTGCTTTTCCTGACTGCAAGGTCCTGACCGAGTATACGACGGCGGAGAATGTCAGCATTGGCATAGGCGCCATCTCGAGATGACGTGAGGGATATCTCTGTTTTTACTCATTTATTTAATTTGACTAACTTTTGATACACGTAGGATGTTTTCTTTCCTGCACGTCAAATGCTTAAACTACAAGGTCTATGTTCCCAACCCATCCACGATCGAAGGCAACTTGAATGACCACCACACACCCTGGCTCACACTGGGGGCAGACCCCTACTTACCCGGCAGGAAAATTGAGGGTTTTTCGAGAGTTTTTCAACAATTTACTTAGATTTTACCCAGTGGGTTGATTGTGAACAAATTCAAAACTTACCCACCACTTTGCCCTCGGTTTGATCAGTGGGTAAATTTTGAAATTGTTCTCAACAAGCTCATCAGTTTGCCCATGAGGTACTTCTTTGACAAAACTCTGAGAGTTCTTTCATAAATTGCACAAAATGTGTCCACCACATTATCTGAGCCACTCGTCCAGAGTTCTTTCACAAATTACCCAAAGATTTGCCCACAACATGCTCAATCATGTACACAGTAGTGTCAGGGCCACTCTACCCCAACAACTACCAGTTCACTGAGCCGACTCCGCAGAGTACTCACTAGTCCAACTAGCTTGTGAGAGAACGATCACGTCTCTATTCTTCCGGTAGGTTGTCCGAGGTCACTACAAGTCAGGTCGAAATCCTAAAGGGAAACCCAACCTAAACCGTAGTTCGTTCGGTTTACCAAGCAAGGGTTTATCCCTACAACAGGAATGATGACTCCACCAGGTGATCGACTGGACACTCGAGGTGTTCTAATGTGAACGCTGAGGTTCTATAGTTACGAGGTGCAGTTGATGCGCAGAGCGGGAGGGAGAGCAGATGGGGATGTCTTGGATCAAACAAGAAACTCTGACTTGGCCTTAAATGCAACTGGGCTGAGAAGGGCAGAGGATTTCCTGAGGTAACAAAACTAAGGTACTACGATACAGCCACAGTTGCTACTTATACTAAAGGAGTGGCCATGACGTTAATACCCTAATATACCCTTATCAAGTCCGAACAAAGGGAGATAAGGAGTGTGTGAACGCTAAGTAAGGGAAGCGAACAAATATGACACGTGGGAGAATAAAGGACAAAGGGCCTTACTAGCGTGTGAAGGATTGCATAAAAGATAACGAATGTCCGCATGAAACATAGGGGTAAAGATAACACTAGTCCTAAAAGAAAGAGGGGCATGGGGTCATGAAAGTTCGTACCTGGGGATCACACCCAAGGGCTAGGTGAGAATCTTCTTGGATGCTTCCTTTGGAGAGGCCAAAGATAGAGACCATGCAACATCCCTTGTTGTCTGTAGGCGGTAACAGCATCACGGACTAGTGGCAACCTCAACGTACGTCCGAGCATGAGGAGCACAGGCCTAGACTCATGGGACTTGAGGGATTACAGATTTGCCGGCGTTTCACACTAACAGCTACTCCACATTCGCTTGGCTAACCAAAAGAAGTCTAAGGCACTCCTTCCGAATAACGGCAATTCCTTCCTCCGGTTAGGAGACTGTGATGTGACTGTCCACGTGTGTGATCAGGGTCCAGGGTTGATCGTAAACGTAATGTCATGAGGGGTCGTAAAGGGGGTCGTGAGGTCATAAAGGGGTCATCAGGGTCATGAGACCTATTTTTAGTGCGCGCGCGTTCTAGTCGTTCCGGAACGAAGTTCTTCCAAGGCCGTCCCGTGGGCTGAGGCGTCAGCTTGATGTAGTAAGCCAACGATGAGGGTACAGGGGTGGAAGTTGATGTGACCCGGACCAATGAGGTTCGTCGAGGTAGGTCACGTGAAGGATCACCGATCTAGGCTATAAGAAGGACGTCTTCTTGGAGCCATCCTTGATCAGCAACACCAACAAGTTCCCCATCATCTTACCAACGTCTTTCCCAAACAACCATACCTACCAAGTCGCCAATGGTATCTCCACCATCTCCCGTGTCGACCGTCGTGCCGCCAACTGCAAGACCTATGCCAGTGAGGCGGGGGTTCCATACACCACCGATGAACAGGTGGGGTGGAGTTAGAAATAACCTTTATGCTATTTCTAACTTGGTTCCAATAGATCTTGGAGGTCGTCAAGAAGGTGGACGCCGAACGTCTCAGGGAGACGATTCCTCATTTGATGGGGTTGACCTGGGACGATGAGCTCTGGGTTCGGTCCATGATCGCCGAGAAGGTGATCTTCCAGATGAGGGGTAGGTTCAGAGAGTTGGAGCATCCGATCAAAAAGGAGCTCTGGTACACCTTGCAAAGGGGGATCTACGATCAGGACCTGTTGGAGCACGGGGCTACCGTTCCTCGGGCTGTCCGCCATGCCACTGCTGCCACCTCTTTATTGTGGTCGCTCGTTCGGGAGGGGGAAAGCCGGGTAGGTTCTCCGTTTGAATATTCGAGTATGACTCTCGACTAATCAAACTGCCTAGGTTGAACGTTTGGAGTGCGAGGTGAAAGAGGCGAAGGCAGACGTCCTTCGTCTGTCAGCGGAGGGTCTTCTGATGAAGGAGACTCTGGCCGCCTTCCAGCAGGGGACGAACGAAGCGTTGGAGGCGATGGTTGCTAACCATCAAGAGTTGGTCGCCGGGTTGAAGGTCAGGGACAACAACATCAAGGGGGCGTTGAAGAGGAGGGACGATAAGGTAGCTTTCCTCATCTCGAAGACGAAATGAGGAAGGCTGACACTTTTCTAGACGGAAGAGCTTGAAGACATCGTGTCCGTGTTGTCGGCACAGGTCAAGTCCTTGCAGGATAAGACCTGTAACTGCAAGCAAGGTCCCGTTTTGATTGGTCAGGGGACAGCCGACGTTCCGTTTGAGCTGGAGTACGTCGACGAAGTGGTTCTCCCGTCGCCAAACCCGTCGTCCTACGCGACACCTCCGATCAAGAACGCGGTTCCTGTTCCGACTCCGGCTCTGGCTTCCACATTGGCCGAGTCCGACAAGGAGAACTGTGGGCGTTGTCCACTGCGGCCCATCAGTCAGCTGGTCAAGATTGAGGACGAGGTCATGGAGGTAGACCGAGCCGAAGATACTCCGTGGGTCGTTGAGGTACGTCCGGTAATCAGAGGTCAGTGTAGCAGACGCTCTCAATATCGCAATGATCATCGCATGGCTCCCTTGGCTAACCCCTATCCGCGTCCAGTTGAGTTGGATGGTGACCAGTCTGGTCGAGGTGAGGGACGAAGGTTCCAGTATCGGGTCAACCGTCCCTACCGACAGGTCGAGTCGGAGATCCAGCTCCGACACCAGCTTCGTCTCGCAAGGCAGGATCCCACCCATGGGTCCAATGAGGGAGACGGAGGGTCACTCGTCGACTGCGTCGACAGCGCTGCCGAACAGTCACCCGGTGATGGAGATGTGGGACCAGGTGTTCCGCAGTTCGGTGACATCTGGGAGGCTGATCGGTCCGCTCGAAGGCATCTCTTCCTATCGGCTTGAACTAGAGGTTCAGTTGAGCGCGGAAGATGGTGATGCCATGTTCGGGGAGCTTCTTGCGAGGAGGGGGCGGTTCTTCAATCTCCGGGATGGAACGCTGATGACGATGAGGCCTGCCGTAGATCGAGTCGACTTTTGATGGACTAAGATAGCACCGTATATAGCCATGTTGCTCCGATTCGCCGGGAATGGTACGCGCGTTTGTGTGTTTTGAATGATTGGTGTGAAGGATAAAGAGTGTGGAGTGTGAAGCATTCAAAACATAAGAAGTGGTAAGAAGTGTTCGAAGAAAGAGTGTGTTCTTAAAAGTTTAAAAATACCATGTTCCTGACACTGACTGGCGTGGGGCTGTTGCTCTCGCTCGTCTTGACAAGCTCTCGAAAGGCAGTTTCCAGTCCAACGCTATTGCTGCTAGTGTTGAATGTTGAGAGGTCAGTTTACTGTGGATGGAGAGGTCCTGCAGGCAGTGGAAACTCACCCGTCTCTCGCGGTGAGCTATTCTTCCTTTATGGGCTTCCCTGCCATCCACTATCACCACAACCCGAGGGGAACAACTGATCCCTGTGTGTCCCAATAGATCCGCATCACCTGGATCTGTGGGTACAATTCCCCAGCTCTTCCATCCACCGTCTTTCTTGCCGTTTCAACAAGATGAGGTCCACATCAGTATGGGTTACTCAAAGGGGGAGAGCATCACTCTGCCTCTCCTATGTCACCTTTGTCGGATATCCCGGTGCCTGCTACTCTCCAGCCACCCACAAACACCACCGGTGCGGTTCAAGTGCTGCGAAGTCGTCGGACCCGCCTCAAGCTTAGATCCAGTAGATGAACACAGCCACCTTCCCCAAAGGCTGAAGTACTGACTGTCCACAAGGCGGACCATCATTTGCAATGATTCTCGTCTGGAATTTGGTCTCGATATTTTGTAGATAAAATGCCATCCGTAGAACTAGTCCAATATACCTGATTTAAATGCATCTCAATGACAAACATGAACTGAGAATGATTCCCGAATTTGAAGCATACCATGGGTTTGGCTAACCACAATTATAGTGGCACTATGGTAATATATATTCATAGCTATGGTGGCACTACTATGGCTAGAGCCCCATAGCTACGTGCTTAGGAGGATTCCTATTCGCACAATTCCACGCTCCTATGGATAGTGCCTCTTAGGGCATGCCTAGAGCCGCATACCATCGCTTAGCTGCGTAGATTTTTCCAGATGGCATTTCGGACATCTCCAACTACACCCACAAGCTTGTCTGCATTATCAACATTGTTGAAAAACCCCTCAACTTGTCCTTGCTTCTTCAATTGCTCTAGTTCTTGAAGAACCTTGTTCAGCTTCCTAACAATCAGTGAATTGTCTGATCCAGATCTTGACCTCCCAGAGGGTAGGCTTACTCTATCAATTGTTCTCTTCTTTGTCGCTCTTTTACATCACCCTCAGGAACGGGTTCACAGAGTTGTTCATGTTGAGCAGGTAGAGTATAATACTATACTACTACATGGCGTACTCTAAGTCTTACCTAAGGGGAGGAGTCTTATAGTTGCTAGTGGGGGAGAGAGAGAGAGAAGTGATTGATTGATCTATCTACACATGAGGGGTATATATACTATCTACTCTATTAACGTCACATCTATACAGTGTGACTGATGCATGGTCCGTGCGGCGGCTTAAGGCATGCGCGCGTCATACTGATCGATCGGATCACTGATGTGATACTGTCCCTTCAGGTCGCTTATTCAGCACTCTCTGGCATCGGCTCTCACTTAAAGCGGTGGAGCCGGTTGACCCGTTGCCAGGCACAGACCTCTGGTTCAACACTCTCCCTTATTAAGTACAGGTCCCTGTATAACTTCATTGGTGGGAACTGGACTGTAGTAAGTTGGAGGTATGTGCTCAGAAGAATTCGAGGCCAAGGGCATCTCTGAATTTTCTGAGTTTGACGACCCCAAGGTTTTTTGTCAGAAGATCCGTGGGATTGTCGTCTCCAGGAATGAAGTACACTACCACACGTCCATTGTTGATGACTTCGCGAATATACTGGTAGCGGATATCGATATGCTTCAACCTCTTTTCAGTGACTGGATTTGAGGCGATGAAGATCGAGCTTTGATTGTCTCCGCAGATTGGGATGGCTTTGAGTTCGTAGCCGAGCTCCCCCAGAAGGGTATGCATCCAGACTACTTGGCGGCTACAGTCAGAGAGCGCCATGTATTCGGCCTCAGTAGACGACAGGGCAATGGTTTTCTGTGCCCTTGAAGTCCACAAGATCAGTCCCTTTGCCATCCGGACAAAGTATCCGCTTTGGGATCGTCTCTGAGTGGGGTCTGAAGCCCAGTCTGAGTCGGTACAGGCTGAGATACCTTCCCGAGAATCTCCGTCATAGGTTAATCGGTATTTTGAGGTCCCGATTAGGTAGCAGCAGATATACAGCGCTTTTTCAACGTGCTCTTTTGATGGGTTTGCAGCATATTGCGCAAGTTTAGTAACCACGAAGGCGATATCAGGTCAGGTACCTAGCATGAGGTATAGTAAGGAACCAATTATGGTTTGGAACCTGCTTCATCTTTCCGGGCATGCTACTTCTGTTGATGGAGTCAGCACATACCCAGCTGGGAGAGGGGTTGCTGCAACTTTTGCATTCTGCATTCTGCATCACTCGAGGACCGTTTGAAGATAGGCGCATTGATCTATGGAGATCTTGCTGCCATGTCTGGTGATTCTCATGCGGAGGAAATCGGTTAAGTCCCCTAAATCCCTGGTTTCCCATATCTTCATAAACTCCCCCTTGAGCTGCTCCGTGAGCGCTGTGTGAGGGCCAGTAAAGATGGCGTCATCTACGTAGATTAACGCAATTACGAATCCTCCACCCTTATCCTGGTAAATGAAGATCCCGGCATCTGAGCTCAAGGATCTGAATCCGAGCTTTTCCATGGACCGTTTCAGGGCTCGCCACCATGCGAGTCCGGCTTGTTTCAGTCCGTAGAGGGCACGCTTTAAGCAGAGAACATGAGTCTCTTTTCCTGGAGCTACAAATCCCTCTGGTTGTTCCATGTAGATCTCCTCGTCAAGTTTGCCATATAGGTATGCGTTGCGAACATCAAGTCCTTTAAGGACCCATCCTCCGAGGGCAGCCATTGCAAATATTAGGCGCACTGTCTCAAATCGGACAACGGGGGAGAACACAGCATCATAGTCCATTCCCTCAACCTGTGAGAAGCCTTTTGCTACTAAGCGGGCTTTCTTGCGACCATCTGGTTTCTGGTCAAATACCCAGCGGTTTTTGATAACCTTGCGGCCTCAAGGGTGCTCTACCAGGTCGTATACTTTGCGCCTGCAAAGAGCTTCCATCTCTTCGTTGCAGGCTGTCCTCCATTCCTCGAGCTCAGCCTGTGGTAGTGTGGCAATGTCTCGGTATTTCCATTCTTTTGGAGTTTTTCCGTTGGCAGTTGGTGAGACGACCTTTGAAATTAAGAGGTTTTGGAGTTCTACTCCCCCTTCCCGACATAGCTTAGCCAGAAGTGCGTCTGTGTCTTCTTCAGGGGTGGTAAACCCCGATGGCTCAATGGATTGTTCCACTTCGTCCTCAGACTCTGACATTTCTTCTATTTCTTCCTCAGCGGAGGATTCTCTCTCAGGAAGGGGCTGAGAGCTAGGTCCGGGAACTAGTATTGCTCCTGAACTTCGCCCACGCCTAGGTGCTACAGAGAAATCTCCAACAACCTTCTTCCACATCAGGAAAAACCCTATCAGGTATTCAATGCATATTAACACTCACAGAGCTATAATGTTGGTCAAAGACGAGAAAAACCAACTTTGACTGCGATGATGTCAAAAACTGTTAATATTGTATGTTCCCCAATAATGATTGTCAATAGATGTTTTTTTGCATCAAATACTGAGCTTGATGGGTGGCTAATAATATTTTTACTTGGTTTGCAGTATTGTAGACAATAATCAATCTTTTTATTAGAACTTATAGTCTACAAAATTATCCACATGAGATCTTAGACTGTTTATAATTCATCAGTATTTCAGATGTTCAATCAATTTTCACTTGTTGCTCCTAAAGTAAAGTTGATATAAGATAATATTCACAAATTCATCAACACTCTGAATATTTGATTAACTTTTTCTCATTGCTTGTAGGATAGACATAAATAACATAAAGGATTTGGAGCAACTGATTCTGATATGTACTACAATTTAGTCTGAGAAAGAGTCTGGAAGATTCTGATAATCTGTCTTTTTCTTAGTAGAGACAGAGCTACCAGGAGTGCTTGCACTGGAAGGTTTGTTAGATTTTATGAAACCAAAAAGGGAGGGAAAACGTACACGCAGTTTGAAAATAATTTTCGGAGAATCGCACAGTACGATGTTTCTTTCTCCGACTCAATCCATTTCAATTCACCAAGGTGACCGTTGTACACCCTTGCTATAGTTGAGCCATTGTAGTCCCATGCAACTGTTTCGGAATGGTTGACATTGGCATCAAGAGCCATATATAGCTCAAGGCAAGGGTTAGAAAACACATGGATGCTGAATGTTGGCGAAACTCACAAAGGTTGCAGCAAGTGCAATCAGCACAGCAGGCATCTCCTTTTTGTTCAGTTCTCCCTTGAACTCTTCTGGAAATACCTTGTAGAGGCCACTCCTACCATCAAACAACCCCTTACGCAAGATCAACTGGAGGATGGGGTGCATAAACGGAGCAGTTTGAATTGGCTCTCCATTCTAGAAATATTTGGACCAAGTGAGCTGCAGTTACTGCTGAAGCGAAATTAAAACATACCACTGATAGCTTGAACCAATATTCGTCTTCATCCAAGAGCTTCTTTCGACGACTGTGACCTAGGTCCTTGAAGCTTTCACGTACGAGATCCACCGTGGCAGACTTAAGCTGGGCACGTAGGACACTCAGTTTATGAGTCAACTGCAAATATATGAGTCATTTTTTCGTTGGCAGTTGTCAGGAACTCACGCTTGTTGACCATTCGGCATTGTACTCCTCTTGTGCTTGCCTTCGGACTTCCTCCCTCTGGTAACATCCCATTTTGCCAACAAAGCGTGTGGCGGTTGCGTAAACCTCCATCGGTAATGCTTCATAGCTCTCGGAATCTGGAAAGGGGTCAATGAAGAAGACAGACCGCTTCAGCTCTTTATTCGCCTGCCTCCAGATGAGTTCAAAGATTGGGTCGGACATTACAATCTTTGGTTTCCTTCCATTGGCGGAAACGGTCTTCTCTGCCAGCTTTTTGGGCTTCTCTTCATCCTCCCCATCGTCAATGAAAGCTGGTTTCTTTCGAGAGTGTCAGCATTCCGTGACGAGGCAATGTTGAAGAGATTTACCTCGAGTGCAGCGTTCTGGAGGGCCCTCTTTGTCCTCTTCGTTACTGGCTTCGGGGTTCTCAAACTCGACCGAAACTCTGTAGCATCGCTGAGGTCAGGCGCGCAGCTATCAGCGTGTGTGCGCGGCCAACGTTTTGAAACCCACCCGTTGGAAGATTCATTGGGGTCGCTTTCTAGGGTTCTTTGACCTGAAGAGGTTTTTCGTTGCTGTGGGTAAAAGAACATGTGAGCCGGTGGTTAGTGACGACGAGAGAGACCCGAACCTGAGTTTTTTGCGGCTGGTGCTTGACCTTCAATGTCTGGGTTCTGGTCAATTGGGAGCCACGAGAGCCTAAGGGAACTGAAGGCTTTCTGAGCGCTGGTGCAGCAGCCCGACTTGCGTTGCGGTGGACGCCAACGTCCAGGCCCAAATCCTGTTCAACGTCTTCACGTTCGATGGACGCAGTGTTGGCCCGCTTTCGCTTTGACGGGTTCGAAACAGCCGAGCGTGAACGTCGGGAGCCTGATTCGGTCAGACCCAGCGAATCGAGTGATATTAATTACACACTTACCGAACTCTGCTACTCGCTCATCCTCGTCCTCATCCTGATTCCCGTCCTCGCCCTCGTCCTCCGGACTAGAACTGTCCCCAGATCCTACAGCCACAGGGCCGAACTCTGGAAGGCAAGCGTTACAACGGAGTTAACGTCATGAGCTTTGCAACTTCTATCCTTCACGCACCTTTTGCTCGGGGTTCATCGACTTGTTTGACCTCATCGGTGTCGTCTGTCACATATTGTATGGTTAGCGTATGGGATCTTGGGACGAGAGCCCAATTGGGTTGCACACCTTCTGGTAATCTCTTGCCTCCCCTCCCCTTTACACGACTGTCCTTCAGGTTGACCGCCTTCGTGCGGCTGTCCTTCGGTTGGCGTGTCGTGGGTGTCTTCTGAGTTATCTGGGTGACTTGGGCCTGGTCCTTGCGACGACCAGTCTCAACCCAATCTGTTGCTGTGTTAGGGCGGCGCTGAACGAGCGAGTGATTTGAAAGGTACTCTTTTGCAGCAGGGCATCTTCTTTTGCTTTCCTTGGGGCTGTGACAAATCTGGTAGTTAGTAGAGTACACTAGAAGCACGAGATGATTGGACGTACCTCACTCCCTCGTTCGGGGCTTGCGTGCATCCAATTCATCTATTTCCATGGGCGCTCCTTCAGATTTGTCCTCTAAATTCAGTTCAGGGTGAGCCTGTGATGACACTGTCTTCCTGAGGTGGACCTACCGCCGCTTTTATGAGTCGCGGCTTTCTTTTTCGCCTTAGCGGCAGGCCTGCTGGGGCGCTGTTCTTCCTCGCTTTCAAGGTCTTCATCGATTGAGGGCTGAGGGGTGGCGGGCTTCTTCTTGGCTTTTGGCATCTGGCTGAAAGGTGAGGAGGGAGGTGTGCTGGCAGATGGGTGGTGGTGGGAGGAAAGGAATGGCGAAGTTTTTCCACGTTCGCCCGCATCACGCTTACGCACACTGGGGACAAACCCCAGTTTCCCGGCCCGGGACATTGTAAATACATTGTAAGGAAATGGAAAATGTGCCTGGCAATGACCCACCTGGTACATCATAAATACATTCAAAATGTCCAGGCCAATTTCCTTAGAGTGTTGCCAGCACAGGAAATGCTCAGTACATTCATGGTGTTCCTGGTCATGTGATCTCAGTGTTCCCATAAGGTAATCCATGGGAACATCATGAATTTTCCCAAAGAAATACCCATGATGTCCCTGAGTGGCTCATTGAAAGAAAACCCTGAGTGAACCCACAGTTTCCCAGGTCATGTGACCTTGATGTCCTGATTAGGTAATCTGAGGGTAAACCATGAATTTTCCCAAAGAAAGTAACCATGGTGTTCCTGAGTGGCTCATTCACAGTGTTCTTTCCAGTGTTCCCAGTGGTGCGATCACGGTGTTCCAAGTCAGTAAAATTCAAATTGAGCCTTAACGGTGTGCCGGAAGTGTACCAATGTGGTATATCCTGAAAGTACTAAGGCCTTCAACCATGATGTACCAAAATTCGGCAAACCATCAGAAAACTGTGGGAACACTGAAAGGAAACCGAGAAATTGGGAACATTTTGAATGAGTCTATGATGTTCCCAGTGTCCCCAGTTTCCTTTCAGTGTTCCCACAGTTTTCTGATGGTTTGCCGAATTTTGGTACATCATGGTTGAAGGCCTTAGTACTTTCAGGATATACCACATTGGTACACTTCCGGCACACCGTTAAGGCTCAATTTGAATTTTACTGACTTGGAACACCGTGATCGCACCACTGGGAACACTGGAAAGAACACTGTGAATGAGCCACTCAGGAACACCATGGTTACTTTCTTTGGGAAAATTCATGGTTTACCCTCAGATTACCTAATCAGGACATCAAGGTCACATGACCTGGGAAACTGTGGGTTCACTCAGGGTTTTCTTTCAATGAGCCACTCAGGGACATCATGGGTATTTCTTTGGGAAAATTCATGATGTTCCCATGGATTACCTTATGGGAACACTGAGATCACATGACCAGGAACACCATGAATGTACTGAGCATTTCCTGTGCTGGCAACACTCTAAGGAAATTGGCCTGGACATTTTGAATGTATTTATGATGTACCAGGTGGGTCATTGCCAGGCACATTTTCCATTTCCTTACAATGTATTTACAATGTCCCGGGCCAGGAAACTGGGGTTTGTCCCCAGTGGCAGACCCTCAGCTTTGATCACACGAACTTGACGAAGTTCTCCTGGGTGATGGCACGAACCGTGTGCAACGGTTGTGGGAGGCAATTTTCCTCCCCTAAATATTGCCGCTCCCACCTCAGCCAGATGACAGACCCATGATGTCAAGCTGAGAGGCAGACATTCCTGTCACGCCGCCTCCCAGACTACTCTCCGAGCCTATCGCCGTCGCAATCGGCCTCCCCTCCTCCATCGCCACTGCTACAAAGCTCTAGTGACCCGATCCTGGCTCCACCCGAACATTCTGGGACCCCTGCTCAACGATCACTGGAAATCGGAGATGAAGACGCCCTCGATCTTGATGGAATATCACCTGGCGACGAGAACGAAGATCTCAGAACTGATTTGGAAGTAGATTTGGATGGGGATGAAGATGCCGATGACGACGAGCACAGCCGGTTTCTCTTGGTCGAGGAAATTGCCGATCTTCAGAGTAAAATGTGGGGGGACATATACGTAGATGTATATCCCGGTCCTCATGCGGGCGCCGTTCACTCGCACGGCATTCCGACAATGAAGGAGTTTGAGAACGAGTTGGGTGGAGCATCCCTCAACCCATTTGTACCATTCAACAACCGAACCGATTGGGAGCTTGCCAAATGGGCAAAGTTACGAGGGCCTGGCGCTACGGCATTTGCAGAGTTAATGGGAGTTACCAGTGTCTGTCTCGTCTCACTGCTGTGCGTTTCGTTCACTACTGACATGAAGATAGCTGTGCGAAAAACTAGGAACTTCATACAAAAATGCAAATGAACTGAACAAAAAGATCGACAGCCTACCGACACACCACCCGAAGTTTAAAAGGAGGAAGGTGAAACACGCTGGCGAGATGCACGAATTCTTCAGCCGTGATATCATTGACTGTATCAAAGAACTTTTTGGCCGTCATGACTTCGTACCTCATCTCAAGTTCAAACCCGAACGACACTACGCGGATGCTAACCAAACAATTCGGATCTATGGTGACATGCATACTGGAAGATGGTGGTGGAAAATGCAGGTTTGTGCAGCAGGCAGCCAATGGTAAATCTGTGGCTGAATCCCTTATAGAAGGCAGTCAAGAAACGAAAATCTGGTGCAACCATTCTTCCAGTGATGATTTCCTCAGATAAAACCCAAGTCACCTCATTTGGTGGGAAATCGGTGTATCCTGTGTATCTAGCAATTGGAAATATCCCCAAAGATATCCGGAGAAAACCAAGCACACACGCACAGGTCCTCCTTGCATACCTTCCAGTTGGTACTCTTGACCAGATTGACAGTGCCACAAGCCGGCGTCGTGCGGTCCCAAACCTATTCCACTTCTGTATGTGCCACATTTTAGGGCCATTGAAGGAGGCTGGAAAGACTGGGATAATGATGAAGAGTGGAGATGGTTCCATTCGTCGTTGTCACCCAATCCTTGCTGTCTTTGCAGGTGACCACCCAGAGCAGTGTCTTGTTGCCTGTACAAAAGTCAACGAGTGCCCAAAGGGAACAACACCGCCAAATTCACTTGGAGAGTATGAGCCCTGTGACCTTCGTGATGCTGGAGATATCATTGATGTTCTTGAGGCATTTGACCCGGATGAACAACCAGAGGAATACAACATGTTCTGCAAAAGTGCTGGAATCAAACCAGTTGTGCATCCTTTCTGGGAGACATTACCATATACCCACATTTACCAGGCATTAACCCCTGATGTGCTTCACCAGCTCCACCAAGGTGTTGTCAAGCATCTTGTCAGCTGGTTGGTAGCAGAGTTTGGCCCTGCAGAACTTGATGCAAGATGCAGGACCATGCCACCTAATCACAACATCCGCCATTTCTCCAAGGGGATATCAAAACTGAAACGTGCCTCAGGAAAAGAACATGCTGCAGTTGGAAAACTCCTTCTAGGCCTCATTGCTGGTCTACCCCTTTCAAATGGGCACTCACCCAATAAACTGGTGTGTGCAACCCGAGCGATCCTTGATTTTCTGTACCTTGCACAACTCCCATCACACAATGATGAGACTCTCCAGGATTTAGATAATGCCCTTGCCACTTTCCATGCTAATAAATCTATCTTTGTTGACCTGGGAATTCGAGAGGACTTCAACCTCCCAAAACTTCACTCCCTCCTGCACTATGCCTCATCAATCAGACTCTTTGGAACAACGGATAACTACAATACAGAGTACTCTGAGCGTCTGCACATTGACCTTGCAAAGGATGCCTATGCTGCTACAAACCACAAGGATGAACTGGTGCAGATGACAACTTGGCTGGAGCGGAAGGAGAAGATTACACAGTTTGATACAATTGTGGGATGGCGGAAACTTGAGCGTCCCCCACCACTCAGTGATGTACCACCAAGAATCCATCATGCTCACATCCAAATGACCCGCGAGCCAGTTGCCCAAGTTTCCTTTGACAAAGTTGCCTCTAACTATGGTGCAAAAGATTTCCCCAACGCACTGGCCACATTTCTTGCACATCACAAAAATCCAGAAGCATCTCGCCAAGCACTAAAATCCATTGCATCTCAATTAAAATTCAATTTCAATCATGTCTGTGTTTTCCACAAGATAAAGTTATGGGTTCAAGATCCCCAAGGTTGTGCAGAGACAGATGACAACCTTGATGTTATTCATGCCCGTTGCATGACCACCACACAGACTGGACGAAAGTTATCAGCACGCTTTGACACAGCACTCATCAACATATCCTCTGGTTCCGATGAAGATGATTATTGTGGTGTTGAAGGTATGCCTGAGTTTTGGTTCTAATGTGACTTTTCTCAATGATTAAACTTAGGGTATCGCATTGGTCAAGTTTGAGTTGTCTTCAAACTCCCCCCCTCAGCCTCCAACCATTTTGAAACTCTACAGTCAAAACACCTTGCTTATGTCGAGTGGTTCTCTCCATTTGCTCACTCACCAGAACCACTCCATGGTTTACACAAGGTCTCCAGAGCACTTCCCAGTGAACTTCGAAAGTCAGCAATAGTTGAAGTCTCAAAGATCCACCAAAGTATACACCTGTTCCCCTGCTTTGGTGGTCCATGGCGCTCAAACTGGAATCCGGACAATGTTCTTGAGAGTTGTGACACATACTTGGTAAACTCATTCCAGAACCGGCAATCCTATCTTACAGTGTATTAAATACAGCAGCAGCATCTTGATATCAGAATTGTTGTTGTTTCTTTGTTATACTTCCCATAAGCTATTATACTCCAGGCAGGCACAGATGATAGCTACAAAGTGTGGTTTTGCCACCATTACTACAAGAGCAGATAGTCCTACTTATTTAAATATGGTACCCTGATAGTTTTTTTTTGTGTTACAAGAGAGAAATCACATACTCTGAATTGATTCCCAAATTTTCAGACCTTAGGAATAAGGGGATAAGTCCACAGGATCCGGTCTTGTGCCTGAGGCTACTGAGACTGTGTCTGCGGCAATAATCAAGCAGCAATCACGGGTGTGAGCTGTAACTGTTGGTGGTAAATAAGCTTGAAAGGATGTATATTGTGGTAATAAGATAGTTTCTGGTGGGGAAAATTGTAAATTAACTCAAAAGAATGTTCAGTGAGTGCCCAAGATAGTTCCTGGCAAGCAAAATTGTAAAATGACTTGATGAATGTATAGTGTATGTATAATGATTTATAATGTATGTATAATTATGTATAATATATGTCTAAGATAGTTTCTGGGGTATTAATTTGACCTTTCCTCAATAGAATGTTCAGTGGTATTATTATACTCAAGAGTGGTGTGACTGGTGACTAACGTAGGTGTCAAAAATGTAATTTGATTGCCATTATTATCAATGTGTGAAATTGATATTTCTTGGTAAGGTGAATTGTCAATTAACTCAAAATGACACTCAATGTTTGTAAAAAAACAGTTCATTATGCAGTAAATCATACATCAAATTAAAAAAATGCTCAAAGACAACATTATAGGTACTTGATAGTTCCTGATAAGGGGCATTCTATATTAACTGAAAAAAATGTGTCTGGGTTTTTCCTGATGCCAATCCTTCATACGCCGAGTAGACTTTATTATTTCTACCGGATGTTTACTGCCGTAAACATTGCCGGGCTTGGCCGGTACTTTTTGCTCACGCCCAGACTTCCGTTGTTTGATGGGTGACGGAGGCATGATTGCTGGCAGAGCGGGTGGTGCATCCTCAGGGCCGGAATCGGAGCTAGAGCTGGGGGTAGGGGACCTTGGCGGCTTCAAACTGGGCACTCTAGGTTGCACCGGCGTCTGTGGCTGTGGTGCGGGCTCAATAGCACATTCCTTGCCTTTTGAGGAAGGCTTGGGGGTAGGTTTGGGACATGCTGAGGGTGCTGTGTTATCTCCCTCTTGTCCTCCTGGAAGGGGACACTGGCAGTCACTGTCTTTGTGACAGTGGTGACTGGGTAGGGGTGGCGCAGTGGATTGCAGCTGTGTGTTACGCCGTGTACTGGCAGTTGGGCGCTTAGGAAAATGCAACTCATCGAAGGTGGCCTGAGCAGCGGAAAGGATAATATTGTTAGGACTGCGCATAAAGATCCAACCTTTTCCTCCTGGGTGGGTACCCAGGTAGGTCATCAATTCTGATCGAGGTGCGAGTTTATTTATCCGTACTTCTTCCAGGATGAAGACGTAGGCTCCGCAGCCAAGAACCCGAAGATGATTGACTGAAGGCTTACTTCCATTTAATAGTTGAAATGGAGTCTGCCAATTTAGGTGACAGTTTGGCGTTCGGTTGTATACGTGAGTTGCGTGGTCAAGGGCGAATTCCCACCAAGACTGGGGGAGGCAAGCCTGCAGTCTCATGGATTCTGCTTTCTCCATCAAGGTTCAAATGATCCTTTCTGCACGTCCGTTTTGTTGGTGTGCATGTGGGATAGATTGGAGGATCTCAATCCCTTTTTCCTTGAGCATTGTCGTGTAAGCTACCGATGTGTATTCTTTTCCCCCATCAGTCATCCAACGCTGTACTCTTTTTTGGTATTTGTTCTCAACCATTGCCAAAAATTGCCTAGTGGCTGGAAGCGCGGCATCCTTGGTGTGCAGATTCATGGTCCAGGCATGGGAGGTGTAATTGTCATAGAAGACGATTGAGTACTTGTATTTGCGGTAGGACTTGATGGGGAAGGTTTTTAGATCCGAATGGATCAGCTCGAAAGGGGCACTCGCTCTGGTATTGGAAGGAGGAAAGGTTTTATTTGTCATCTTTCCTTGCGCACATCCGGGACAGAGGTGCTCTTTTGGGATTTCGATATGAGGAAAGTCCTTGACATGTTTCCCAGCCTTTTGGATCACTTCTTTAGAGGGGTGAGCTAGCCGGTGGTGCATTATTTCAAAGTCAGCACTATAAATGGTCTCAATTTTAGCAGCAGTAAGTTGTGCTTCGAGGAGAGTCCTGATGACGTAGATGCTGTCATCCTCGGTTAAAGGGTGGAAGGTAAGGAACTCCACATCTTCTTCATAAAGTGAGATTTCGCGAGCACTCCCCCTCCAGAAGAGTCCGCTTTTCAGGAATTGACCAAGAGATAGCAGCCTGTGGGAGATGTCTGGGACATGATAGACAGGGCTCAGTCTGACCGCCTTTTTGTCTATGTAGAGGATCACTGTTCCTTTACCGACGATTGTTGTGAAGTTTTTTTTTTTTTTTTTTTTTTTGGTGTAGTGACGGGCACTTTTTTGGCGGGGTTTCACCGAGTGGAACGTAGATATGAGAGCACCAGGAGGAAATGCGTTACGCACTTGCCATTTAGCAGCTTGTGTGGGGCTCCACGTCAAGGAGCGCTTACCTTCTTCGTCCGACCGGACCGTTGACGTGTATACCCACTAAAACCCCCTTCAGTCTGGACCACTCCGGTGGTAGGTCCTCTTCGTTGGCTAGGCAGTTCCGCCATGTTGCTTTGACTAGTTTTTCTTTAACTGCCCCCTTGCCGAATCGTTCTGCGTTGGTTAGCGCTCGATCTATTGTGAGTCTTTTATTGATAGCCTGTTTCCATCTGCCGGTAGTTTCCTGCTCCGAGTGTTCTTTGTTTGGGGCGTCGCCGTCTCTTATCCTTCTTTCGTTTCTCATTTTCCATATTAGGTACGCGGTTTCGGACATCAAGATTCTGTATAGTCTGTTCTTCCCCTTGTCTGGTTTGTTGTTGGATTTGTGTGATGCGAGCCCACATCCTAGGATGTCCCCGAGTTTTTCCGGGAGAGGAGTGTTGTGTCTCCTTTTCCAGGTTTCGTTGGCTAGGCGCCAGGCTGTCGTTCTTGCTTTGGCTTTGCACTTCGTGAGTATGTGGCCGAGGTCTTCAGTTTCGTTGCATAGGGGGCATATTCCTCTTGGTTCGTATCCTGGAATTTTTAGCCAGAAGCTACCTAGTTTATAGGTGTTTTGGGTACCCTTCCATAAGAAGTCCCTCGTTTTCCTCGTTAAGTCTTTGTGTTTTGTCGCTAACCATATGTTTTCTGCCGTCGGGAGGGTGCCGAATCAGTTGTTTGAGCATGTTTGGATTTCTTCTATGGTGCGGGACGATCCGGTTCTTATCGGGATCGCTTTCCTTTCTAGGATGAGTTTGTAGAAGTCTTTTTGCTCGAGTTTCGAAAGGGTCGCTCCTTTCCCTACCACGCCTTGTGGGAATGAGAGGTCTTCTTGTTCCTTGTTCCTGGGTTTGTTGGCTCCTTCTTTGGCCAGCTTGTCGGCCTCTTCGTTTCCTTTATCGCCGTTGTGGCCTTTGGTCCAACGGAACGTTGTGTTTCCTTCGCGGTTTCTTAGCCATGCAGTGATGCATTTGAATATTTCGCCGTTTTGGACCCCTGCCCAGTCCTTCTCTTCCCAAGCCTTGGCATACTTGGTTAGGCCGTTGATGACATACCTGGAGTCTGTTATTATCTTCAGGTCGGTGCCCAGTGGTTGTGCCTTGATCGCAGTGAGTACCGCTATTAGCTCCCCGGTTTGGTTTGATTGGTTTTTGTGGTAGACTCTGGCGCTGAGGTTCCGTGGGTCGTTGTCGTCATACCAGATGCCGTATCCTGCGGTTGCGTTTTCTGCACCGTTGTTGTTGCAGGCGCCGTCTGTGTAGACTGTTGTTTCAGGTAGGTGCGTCGGGTTGTGGCGGTGGCTTGTGGGTGTGGGTTCGTGTTGGTCGTTCGGTGCGTCTCCAAAGATTGTGATGGCGTCTCGTAGGTCTGAGGTTTCGTTGCCTTTGTCGAAGGTTACTTCTTCTGGGTCTCGCTCTTGGTTTTCCGTTGCCTGGGTTTGTTGGGTTGTTGCGGTGTGTAGTGTTTGTCAGGGCCACTCTACCCCAACAACTACCAGTGCACTGAGCCGACTCCGCAGAGTACTCACTAGTCCAACTAGCTTGTGAGAGAACGATCACGTCTCTATTCTTCCGGTAGGTTGTCCGAGGTCACTACAAGTCAGGTCGAGATCCTAAAGAGAAACCCAACCTAAACCGTACTTCGTTCGGTTTAACACGCAAGGGTTTATCTCTACAACAGGATTGATGACTCCACCAGGTGATCGACTGGACGCTCGAGGTGTTCTAATATGAACGCTGGGGTTCTATAGTTACGAGGCGCAGCCGATGCGCAGAGCGGGAGGGAGAGCAGATGGGGGATGTCTTGGATCAAACAAGAAACTCTGACTTGTCCTTAACTGCAACTGGGCTGAGAAGGGCAGAGGATTTCCTGAGGTAACAAAACTAAGGTACTACGATACAGCCACAGTTGCTACTTATACTAAAGGAGTGGCCATGACGTCAATACCCTAATATACCCTTATCAAGTCCAGAACAAAGGGAGATAAAGAGTGTGAGAACGCTAAGTAAGGGAAGCGAACAATGTGACGCGTGGGAAGATAAAGGACAAAGGGCCTTACTAGCGTGTGAAGGATTGCATAAAAGATAAGGAATGTCCGCATGAAACATAGGGGTAAGGATAACACTAGTCCTAAAAGAAATAGGGGCATGGGTCATGAAAGTTCGTACCTGAATCTAGACCACACCCAAGGGTCAGGTGAGCACCGTCTCTGAGCTTCTGTGATTGGCTAGAGATCGAAGGAACTCTACACATCCCTTGTTGTCGGTAGGTGGTATGATACCAACGGACAGGCAGTAACCTGGGAGTTGCAACCGTAATCGCTTGATCAGACCTAGTCTTGATTAGGCATAGCACCTGGGAATATCGTTCTTCCTAAGTGGCACCAGGGATTATATTCTTCGGCCGCCGTTCTCGGCTCGGGCCTACTCTGCTTCCAAAGCGCAACTAGATCAGATAGGGTTACTATCCGATTAGAAGCACAGTGTCCAAATGTTGATACCCCGTGCCCACGTGTGTGTTCCAGGGTCCAGGGTTGATTGTAATCGTAAAGTCATGAGGGGTCATAAAAAGGGGTTCATGATGTCATAAAGGGGTCATCAGGGTCTTGAGACCTATTTTTAGTGCACGCGCGTTCTAGGCGTTCCGGAACGAAGTTCTTCCAAGGCCGTCCCGCGGGCCGAGGTGTCAGCTTGATGTAGTAAGCCAACGATGATGGTACAGTGGCGGAAGTTGATGTGACCCGGACCAATGAGGTTCGTCGAGGTAGGTCACGTGAAGGATCACCGATCTAGGCTATAAGAAGGACGTCTTCTTGGAGCCATCCTTGATCAGCAACACCAGCAACTTCCCCATCATCTTACCAAAACATGTCCTTCCCCAACAACCATACCTACAAGGTCGCCAACGGCATCTCCACCATCTCTCGCATCGACCGTCGTGTCGCTGCCCGCAAGTCCTACGCCTGTGCGGCTGGGACTCCCTATACCACGGATGATCAGGTATGGGGGAGAGCTAGGGCTTCTTGTATTAGCGCTAACTCCTTCCTCTAGGTACAGGTCGTACAGCATCGGCTTTAGACGTTGAGCTAACGGCTTATAGATTTTGGAGATTGTCAACGAGGTGGACGCCGAACGTCTTAGGGAGACGATCCCTCATTTGATGGGATTGACCTGGGACGATGAGCTCTGGGTCCGGACCATGATCGCCGAGAAGGTGGTCTTCCGAATGAGGGGTAGGTTCGGGGAGTTGGAGCACCCGATCAAGAAGGAGCTCTGGTACACCCTGCAACGGGGGATCTACGATCAGGACCTGTTGGAGCACGGAGCAACCGTTCCTCGGGCTGTCCGCCATGCCACTGCCGCCACCTCGTTGTTGTGGTCGCTCGTTAGGGAGGGGGAGAGCAAAGTAGGTTCTCCGTTTGGATATTCGAGTATGACTCTCGACTAACCAAACTGCCTAGGTTGAACGTTTGGAGCGCGAGGTGAAGGAGGCGAAGGCAGACGTCCTACGTCTGTCGGCGGAGGGTCTTCAGATGAAGGAGACTCTGGCCGCCTTCCAGCAGGGAACGAACGAGGCATTGGAAGCAATGGTCGCTAACCATCAAGAGTTGATTGCCGGGCTGAAGGTTAGGGATAACAACATTAAGGGGGCGTTGGCCAGGAGGGATGCAAAGGTAATGCCGCTTTCATCATTTGTTTAGAATGATGGAAGCTGACATTTCCTAGACGGAACAGCTCGAAGACGTGGTGGCCGTGTTGACCGCACAGGTCGCTTCCTTGCAGGATAAGACCTGCAACTGCAAGGAGGGTCCGAAGTTGGTTGGTCAGGGGACTGCCGACGTTCCGTTCGAGCTGGAGTACGCCGACGAGGTGGTACTCCCATCGCCTAACCCGTCGTCCTATGCGACGCCTCCGATCGAGAATGCGGTTCCCGTCCCGACTCCGGCTCCGGCTTCTACGTTGGCCAAGTCCGACAAGGAGAACTGTCTGCGTTGCCCGTTGCAACCGATCAGTCAGCTGGTCAAGATCGAGGACGAGGTCATGGAGGTAGACCGGGCCGAAGATGCTCCGAGGGCCATAGAGGTACGTCCGGTGACAACAGGGCAGCGTTGTAAACGCTCTCGACGCCGTGTTGCTCATCGCATGGCTCCATCGGCTAATCCATACCCGCGTCCAGTTGAATCGGATGGTGACCAGTCTGGTCGAGGTGGGGGACAAGAGTTCCGCTATCGGGTCAACCGTCCCTACCGACAGGTCGAGTCGGAGATCCAGCTTCGCCACGAGCTTCGACTCACCAGAGAGGATCCCACCCAGGGGGGTGACGAGGGAGACGGAGGGTCGCTCGCCGACTACGTCGATAGTGCTGTCGAGCAGTCACCCGGTGATGGAGATGTGGGACCAGGTGTTCCAGAGTTCGGTGACATCTGGGAGGCTGATCGGTTCGCTCGAAGGAGTCTCTTCCTATCGGCTTGAACTAGTCGTTCAGCTGAGTGCCGAAGATGGTGACGCCATGTTCGGGGAGGTCCTTGCGAGGAGGGGCCAGCACTACGATCTCCGGGATGGAAGGGTGATGATCACGAGGCCTGCCGTAGATAGAGTCGACTTTTGAGGACGTTGTATAAGCATTGTATAGCCAGTTGTTCCGTATTGCCGTGAATGTATGCGCGTTTGTGTGTTTCGAATGATTGGTGTGATGGATAAGGAATGTGAAGCATTCAAAACATAAGAAATGGTAAGAAGAGTTCGAAGAAAGAGCGTGTTATAAAAAGTTTAAAAATACCATGTTCCTGACAGTGTTGGGTTCCATTTTGGTTTGATCTTTTGGATGAGGTTGGCGAGGAGGTTGATGCATTTGTAGGGGTGCGGGCACTTTGTTTTGTTTTGAAGGTGTGCGCAGGTGTGGCAGGTGCAGTTTGCCACCGCGCGATGGTCGTCCCCGATCCTGGTGAGTAGTTCGGTCGCGTCTTTTACTAGTCTGACGTTGTGTTTTTTCCTTAGGCATTTGGCCGTCTTGGTCTTATATAGTCTTCTGGCTGTCGGGTCTGATTTCGCGTGGTACCAGATTGGTAGGTTTTCTTTGACTTCTTTTGAGGGGTTGGTCGCTGAGAGTTGCACGTTGAATTCTCTTGCTACTTGGAGCATGGCTTTCAGGTCTTCCGGTAGGGTTGAGCCCCTTTCTCTGGTTTTCCAGGATTGGATGATAGGTGTGATGCGCGATTCGGGGTCGTTGTCGATGTTGTGTGAAGGTGGGATGTCGGTGCCGATTATAGCGTTGGCGAAGTACGCCCATGTGGGCCTTTCTTCTCCAAGGTTTAGGTATGCCTTGAGCCATGTGAGGTGGATGGCTTTGTTTCTGGTGGCGATGTCAAGCATCTTCTTGCCCCCTTTCTTGTGGTGAGCTGACATTTGCAGTTGGTTTACTGTGTCCATTTTCTCATGGTTCCACATGAACTGTCTGGTGAGTCTGTTCAGTTCGTCTTCTACGTTCTTGGGCATACCTTGGACTTTTGTTAGGTATTGTGTTACGCCGGCGATTTGCATTTGGAGGATCAGCCGGCGTCCTTCGAGCGAGTGTTTCGCTGATCCCCAGGGTTTGAGGCGTTTGTGGCAACCTTCTATTATTGGTGCCCATGTGGTCTCTTGGTCGACGTCGTTGCCCAGCCACGCTCCTAGGATCCTGACTGGTTCGTTGTCTTTGGCGATGTGGATGTTACCTGGGAGGTCATCGCTTTCAGTTGTTAGGCGTCTGGACGTTAGGGTTTCATTTCTCTGGTCTTTGTTACCCATCGGGATTATCTCCGTTTTTTCAATGTTGAATTTCACCCCGGATACTTTGCACCAGCTTGCGAGTAGGTCTTGGAGGTCGTTGATGGAGTCTGATTCGGATAGGAAGACTGTGGCGTTGTCGGCGAAGAGTTTTATCTTGAGGTGGTCTCTTTTGTTTGGGATTTGTACTCCTTTTATGGCGACTGATTTCCTTATGTTTTCCGCTAGTGGCTCAATCGCTATATCAAAGAGCAGACATGATAGGGTGTCTCCCTGTCTGACGCCCCGTAGGACCCAGAAGGGGTCGCTGAGCTCGCCGTTGATCATTACGGTCGTTAGTGCGTTGTCGTAGAGGGCTTGTACGATTTTAATGAAGTGGTCCGGGAATTCGAACTTTTTGAGGGTGGCCCACAGGTAGTTGTGGAGGATTTTATCGTATGCTTTTTCCTGGTCTAGGGCAATTATCGCCTCTTTTTTGTTCGCTCTGCTCATATATTCGATCACCATTTTCGTTGTCTTAACCTGGTCGAAGATGCTTCTATTTCTAATGAAGCCGGCTTGGTCTGGGTCGATGATTTCGTGGACGACGTTTGCGAGTCTCTGTGAGATTGCCTTAGTGTATATTTTATAGTCGGTGTTGAGTAGGGTGATAGGGCGGTAGTTCGCGATGTCACTCGGGTCTTTTTTCTTGTAGATTGGGCTGATGCAGCCTTCGTTGATTTTTGCGGCTTGGTCCATGCCTCTTTCTTCTATGTCGCAGTATACTTGGGTGAGGATCCATATTATGTTGCATTTTTCCTCGTCGGAGTTCTTTTTCCTGTTTTCCAGGTATTGTTCGTCTAGCTGTTTCCATAGCTCAATCGGGATGCCATCTAAGCCGGGGGCCTTTTCGTTGTTCATTTCTCTCACGGCTTGTCGAATTTCTGACTCTGTGATTTGTTCTGCTAGTTTTATTTTGCTATTCTCGGATAGTTTGCTTTTGATTGGTGCAAGGACAGCTTCAATGTCTTCTTTAATAGGTTCTGCGTTGGGGTTGTGGCCGTCAAATTGGATTTTGTTGTGGTGGGTGGCTGCGATTTGTGCCATGACTTTTGGGTCGCTTGTAAGTGAGTCCGTTGCCGGGTTCTTCAGCATTTTTATTGTGTCTCTAGGTTTTGCTTCTTTGTGGCGGTTCGACCATGTTTTCCCTATTTTTTCGCCTTCCGCGGCGTCGATTGCTGCCAGTGTGTCTCTGTTCCGATGGTGAGTCTCCCTGTGGAGTGCTTGTATTTCTTTTTTTAATTGGGTGGACGATATTTTAATCTCGTCAGCGGGTAGGTTTGGATCGTTGAGGATTTCTTGCAGTTTTTTCGAGAGGTTTTCGATTCTCTTCTTGATCATTGGTTGTGTTTTTTTTTCGTATGTGCGTATTATTTCTCTGACTTCCGTTTTGAAGTCTTTTAGCAGTTGTTGTGGCTTATAGTTCAGGCGTGTTTGTTGACTAAGTTCTATCTTACGTTGTAGGGATAGGCCGAGCGTTTGGATCTCGCTCTTGATCTTTTTGTTTTTCAGAGTCCTCGTCGGGATCGCCCACCTGCCTCTGCCTAGCTTTGGGGTTGTGGGTGTGGTCACTTTGGCCAAGATCATATCATGATCTGTGGGGATCGGTGGCATTGCGATTGCCCAGTCGGAGCAGTCAGGGAACATTTCTTCTTTGACGTAGATTCTATCTATTCTGGATTGCGTGCCGTCGGACAGTCTTGTCCAGGAGTAGGCTTTTTCCGTTGGGTTGGCCTTTCGCCATCCGTCGGTGAGGTTGTGCTTAATTTTGAACTCTCGTAGAGTTTGCACGGTTTGTGCGTCATCCCCTCTGCAGGGGATTCTGTCGATTGCGTCTTCCACTAAGTTGAAGTCTCCCAGCACGATGTCGGGTTTGAGGGTCGGGTTAGTTTCGAGTTTGGCGTTGATTGTTTTCCAGAATTCTCTTATTTCTGCTTGGGCGTTCGGTGAGTAGACCGCTAGGATGTTTATCCTTTCATTTTCCTGCCATGGTAGGGTCAGGGTGATTGCTCGTCCTGGGACGATCACGGTTGTTGTGGCTTGGTCTGTTTTGACCATTCTTTTGTTGAGGATTAGGGCGATTCCTTTCGCGTTTCTGGTTTCGGGGTCGGGGGAATGGTGTAGTACGAGTCTGCTATCAAAGAGTGTGTGGAATTGTTCAGCAAGCTCGTCGGTGAGGTGCGTTTCTTGCACCGCTAGGATGCCGATTCCGTTCTCTCGGATGATTTGTGGGACATGGAACCATTTGTTGATTTCACCAGATGTCCTGCCTTTGATGTTGAGGGAGGCGATTTTTAGTTTTGCCTTAGTGCTGTTGTGGCATTGCGTGCTGGGTTGCGCGTTGGGGCCATTGTTATGCCCTCCATCCCTGTTTGTGGGGGTTAATGTGTGTCCTTGCGGACCGTCAGCCCGGGCGTTGGGTTGGTTAGATTGTGAGTGAGCCCGGGAACCGTTACCTTCTCTCTGAGCTCGATCCTCAGGGAACGCGGGTTCGGTAACGGCTGGACCCTCCCCTCCCGAGCTAGAGAGTGATCCGGGAACAAAGCTATAATGAGTGCCGTTAGAGGTGATTGCTGATTGTTCCCCTGGTCTGCAATCCACGACGGGGGGAAGGAAGGTGCCATCGCGTACTAAACTGTGGGGGGCTGGCGTCCCCGGGTCGTTCTGCAAAGGCTTTGGTGGGACTGCCACCCCGGATTCTTCCTGGCCTGAATAGGCCTCCGGTTCGGTTGAGTGTAGCGTGTGCTCCCTTCAGGCTTTCCTGTCCTAGACGCCCTTTCGTCTAGTCAGTAAATGTGGGCCTGTTGGGTTTCGAGGGGTGTTATTTTGCACAGCTCCGCGACCGTGTTACCTCTCCCTCGGCATAGTCGAGGGGCATCCGTCTTTCCAGCAAGACGGTTGTGCGGATGTCTTGGGTGAATGGTTCACGCTTAAATATAGGAGGGAGCAGTGGTTTATTAATCGTGCTATTGTAGATACGACAGGGGGTAGATCAGGAAAATTGTTGGTGAATGGTATTTGATGTGGTGGGGGGTCCGCAGGTGTGGCGATCAGGCTCTGGAGGGGTTTCTTCCGCGGTACGATGGGCCTCCACGAGAGGATGGGGATGGTCCGGACCTTCTATTGGCGGTTCCACGTGCGGGTTGGGTGGGCTGGGCCGGGTTGAGCAGGCTCTCGAGGGCTGGGGAGGACTGGGGGGTGGGGGTGATCCAGTTTTGGAGCTTAGGGTAGGCGCACATGCCTCCGGGGTGGCCATCCGAGTGGCAGACGGAGCAGGAGTAGATTCTCTTGGAGGTGCCGGCGCCGTTGTCCTCCGTGACAAAGGTGAGACGTCTGACTTTTGTGATCCATTCGTGGAGGGCTTTGTGGTCCGTGGTGTTGGGGGCCATGAAGACGTTCCAGGCCGGGTGTACTCCCTCGCCCGTGCCAATGTCCTCTTTCTTGACAAGCTCAATGCGTTGGACTGTGACGGATTTGCGGAGGAATCGGATGGCCTGGGCGACTGATTCATCCAACGGGTTGGGGATTTTGTTGCGGGTGAGGGCAACAAGGCGTTTGAGGTCCATCGTCGGTTGGGAGTTCTCTCCATCGAATAGAGTTCGAATGATCACGGCTTTGACTATCTCTTCGGTTCGCTGGTGCGACTCATCGAGGAAGATGAACCCTTTCAAAGTGGTAATGAACATGGTGGGTGGGGGGTTGAAGGGGATTATGAAGATGGAGACGTTGGTGGTCGATATGAATCTCTGTGTGTGTAGTCTGTCAGGTCGGGTTTTGGGCTGGGAGGGGGGATGGGTTTTTTACCTTATCGATGAGCTTGTCCGCTTCCTCTTGGGAGATGCCTTTGACGAGGGCACAGAGGGGGGGTTGGTCTTTCTTGGTGACCTTCATCTCCAGGACTGGGGGCGCTATGGTGGGGTTTGTCTCTTTTTGGAGGAAGTTTTTGATGGTATCTCTGATCTTGAGGATCTCCTTTCTATCCTCGATCCTACCTCCGTACGCTTTGTAGATTAGTACCTTGGGTTTCTGGTCAGCAATCCACATAACCCTTTGGTCTTGGTTAAGGTTCTCCAATGTGCGGTCCGTGGTCCAACCGTGAATGTTGAGGGGGTCAGGGACGGGGATGTCGACATAGGTTAGGGCGTCTAGGAGTCTGGTGTCCGTGTTGGCTTGGTTGGATTCTGCGTCGGGGGAGGGAGTGTGGTGGGTGGTCTTGGCGCGAACGTTGCAGTTCTCGTCGTCCATGTCTGAGAGTTGGGCTTCCTCAGCAGTTCTTGTTGTCATGCAGAGAGTGGAAATGAGTGTGGGGGGTGGATCGGGAGAGGTGGCGTAGGTCACCGGTGGTGGGGATGGTTTGGGGGTTGGAGGAGGAGTTGGGTTGGGGCGGAGTTTTATAATGGGTGTGGTGGGATGGAACATGTTGCAGGTGTCCGGGGGAGGGTTTTCTCAGGCCTCGGTTAAGGTCAGTCGTGTGTTCCAGGGAAGGGTGGTTCGTAGGTTGGGGTGTTTCGTGTGCTCGTGGTAGAGGTTTGGGGGGGTGATTAGGGCAGTGTGGGGAGGGATGGGTGCTTGTGTCAGGTGGGGTTTGCTGGCACGGGGTTTGGCTGGTCATCTCGGTTGGGCTTTGACGTGGCTCGGGTGTTGTGCGTGTCGTCTTTTGGTCATTTGGGGTGGTGGGGGGTGTTTGTTCCATTTGTGACGGCCTTGGGGGTGGTTTCAGTCTGTACAGGGAGCGGTCTGTTGGACCGGCGTGTCATGGACTCGCGCCCCCTTGCCCCGCGTTAGCATGGGAGAAATCCGACCAGGTCGTGGTAGCGGATCAAGGGTCCTCCTTAGAGGAATGGACTCAATAGCCTCGTACTCCACGAAATCATTTATGTCAAAGGTAAAGTGCCGGGATGCTCCAGAGTCGAGCATCCACACAGCCTCAGTTTCACTCAGGGCGGACAAGGTCAAACAAGTGTATTCGGAAGCTACTACTGAAGAATCATGTTTATCTTCAGCCGCTGTGGAGTTGTTAGCATCGTTACTCAACACTTGAACCCTTGTTTCGTACCTTCTGTCAAGGCCAGAGGGACTGGCAACCGGTGCAGGGGACTCAACAACCATCTCATTATCCAACCATCCTAGACTCACCTCATCCTCGCCTGGCGGGGTACGCGCCTTTTTACGGGGGCGAGGATCAACTGTCTGCTCATGGGAGCGTTCCAGTCTCTTGAGGGTCTCGATTGTGGGCTTGACGCCTATTCGTGTCAAGAGATCCCTTGCCTTCTGTACGGAGGGGTAGAAGGAGGGAGTCCCCGCACCTTCACGATGGATGGGGAGGGAGTCTTGAGGGAACACTGCCATGGAGGCAAAGCCATAGTCCGTGGCTGACATGCCGAAGCCAGATGGGATCGGAGGCTGAGGGGAGAAGGGTAGCACAGGGGGAGGTGTGAATGGTTCCTCCATCTGCTGCGCTTGCTGTTGGAACCTTCCTCGTCCACCTCTTTGTCCTCAATGGTTACGTCCGCGGCCTCCCTGGCCCTGGGGCTGGTTCCCGTCGTGCTGCTGCTGCTGCTGGAAATTTGGGTTTCCAGGGGCACGCTGTACGTTGGATAACTTTTGGGCTTGTTGTCCAAGATGACAGGAGTTGGACTTTTGCTCCCAGGCCAGTTTGACCATCTTCCGTAGCTCAGTGACTTTTACGTCATTGATGCTGTCGGCCTGACAGATGATCTGGGCGAGGTAATCGTAGGCGGGAGGCATCCAGGATAGGACCATCATGGCCTTAATGAATTCTGGAACTGGCGCCTGGGCTTCAGCAAGACTGCCGAAATGGGCCATGATTTTGTTGATTGCTGGGACAGGGTCCACGTTCCCTGGGATCTGTATGTCCAGAGCGTTTTTGAACTCTGAATAGATCCCCATTACTCTGGGTTTCCCATACTCTGTATTGATTGCCTGGTATAGGGCCCAAGCATCGTCTTGGGACTTGTGTTTTGCCTGGATGTCAGGGCTTAGCCTCAGGAAAATGTTCCCTAGGGCTTTGACGTTGTTTTCTTCCCTTGCGTCAAGGACGTCTTCATCGACTTCCTCAGTAGCTTCTTTCTATGCCGGGATTTTTTCAGCATCCTCAGTGGCAGGAACGGCAGCTATGGGTGGTCGCACCTGTTTGGTGGGTTTTCCCTTCTTCATCAGTCTCCACTGTCCTTGTGCCATAAGGAAGCTCCTCATGGTGGGAGCCCAATGCTGGAAGTTGGGGCCTTTGAGGACAGGGACGAGAGAGGTGAGTTGAGACAACATTTTCTTTTGGTTTGGGGGGTGGAAGTGCCTATGCCCAAAGCAAGAGTTTGTCAGTTAATGTACGCTTCTTGGATGCAAGCAATGAAAGGGAGAAAGTGATCTTCCTTCTTTGGAGGTTTTCCCAGTGAAAGGTTTGTTGCTTTATCACCTCTCTCCATACCGCCGGCAGATGTTAATCGACTACCCACCCCTTCAAGTTGGCTACACTGGGGGCAGACCCCCCCTTACCCAGCAGGTAAATCAAGAGTTTTTCAAGAGTTTTTCATCAATTTACCCACCACAAGCCTGGAGGTTTAATCGAGGGTATTTTTAGAACATACCCATCCATTTGCTCTTGACAAACCCAGCAGGTTTGTTTATGATTCACCCATGTCTTACTGTAAACAAGACCTCCCAGTTTATTTTGTAACTTACTCACAAAAAACCCGCTCAAAAACCCACCAGGTATGTTGTGTTTCCATTGAAATGGAATTTCTTAAATTACCCCGTAGGTCAATTAGTTATAATATTTTGCCATACCGGGAGGGTTCGGCGAGGGTTTCCTTCAAATGTACCCACGATCCGTGCTTTGCCGGCCTGGCGGGTAATTTTTGAACTTACGACCTGCGTAAGTTTAAAAAAATACTCAAGGTGGGCGCGCTATGAGCTTCCCGCGTTCATTGAGATTTCTTTCAAAGATTGCCGTGGTATTTGCGCGGAGCAAACCTTTCGATTTGGCTTTGAGTTTTTTCTTAAAGAACCCGGGAACTTACCCGTCGCGCAATTGGTATGTTTTTTTTCTTACTTTACTCAGGTCATTCACCCGCTGATCTCTTTGTAATTTTTTTTAAAAAAAAACTCTTGAAGTACCCTGCAGGTTCCACCCGCGCAAATCGCGACCCGATCTCAACATCGGACAGCCGAATCTGAGGTCTGTGGGGCTCGATTTGCGATCGCGTCGGGAGTTGGGTCTCAGTCACGTCGGGCGTCGGGCCGTGGTCGTGTCGAAAGTCACGCAGACGTCGGCCACGCGGATGACCAGACCCCCGACTCGTAGCCTATCCTATGTACATTATTACATACGTATTTACAGGCAGGGTGCAATAAAGCATTAATTAGTGGTATCATAATCTACACTGCTAGGACATCCAGGTGTTAGTGATGGAGGGTAGGCGCGAATCGTGAGGGGAACTCACTGGTTAAGCGGCTCTGGAAGATTTTCCGCGAACGGAAGAAGGCGGATGTTGAAGAAGACGGACGTTGAAGAAGGCGGACGTTGACGGCGGACCCATCACCTGCGGTCGACGAGATCACGAAAATTCGATTACAGACACGTCGTAAAAGAACAACACAAAAGAGGGAACTCACGTTGGTCACCCATGCACGACTCAGGTCTGTCGTTATGTTCGATTAAACTGTGGGTACTGTTGTCCGCGTCATGAGTGGAGTCTCTGCAACCCATATGAGAAATTTGTCGGCGGTATCAACGGCGTGATACCACTCAACGAACTGCGAGCCGTAGCCCACAGCTCAAGTTCTGGAAAGAATGGCAGTGCTGCGGAAGACTTGAGGAGGTATGGGCTGGAGGGAAGTGAGTGTTGGCGTCGCAGAGGTTGATGAGTCCAGAACAGTGACGGGGTTCGACGTTGATCTGGACAGGCTAAGGAGAATTTAGTAGAGGTCAAAGATACGCGAAAATCGATTTAATAGAAGTCAAAGATACGCGGGCATCAATTTGAAAAATGGTCAACAAGACGAGAGAGAAAAGAGAGGGTGTAAGAAAAGGGGTGCGATCCACTTAGCGGAGACTCGTTGTCCCTCCAAATTTCTTCCAATTTCAAGGTGTTGAGGTAACCTGGCGCCGAGAGGTTGCCGATTTGCGTGACAAGGCGAGATTTGAGAGGGAGGACACTAATGGTGGTCTACATTGTTTGTAAAATAGGTGATAACTTCGTCTACACGTTGTGTTATTCTGCCCAACAAGTAGGTTGTGGGCATTCCCACAACACCCACTGAAACCACCCAGTGGCCGGGTTGAAAACCGGTTTTCCAAATTGGGCCAATGAACCAGGCCACACCCGGGCTGCCCCCAGTGCTCGCCAGCGGCCTTTCACGACCTTCCCCTACTCTAACTAGTGACTAATGTACCATAAATAGGCATTTTTGCCACCTGGATGGGCTCCATCGTTGCCTCTTTCAACGTGAGCGAGCGTAGCGACTGTGCGAAATGCGAGCTTCGAGAGTGATGGCGCGTTGACGTCCTGATCCCACGATCAGCCAAGAACCTCAGGCGCTCGTTTCCCCGATACTGACTCCCCGCAGATTTTGGCGCAGCTTAGCGTTGCTCCCTCCTTCCCCAACAGTAATCTCCCGCCCTCAGGGAAGCGTTGCAACTGTGGGAACTGCAAACCGCGCTCCCATTGGCCCGCATCCTCCCGATTGCTGTGATCAGGCTCGTCTCGTACGCCGCAACCGGATTGCCCATTTCGCCTCCCCCCCTCCATCTATGCAGCTACGGCCTTCGGGTTGCCCGCTGCGACATTCTGTGATGACGTGGCACCTGCGTCACTCATCCTTTCAGCCGATCGGACAACCCGATGCTAGATTAGGTGGGTAATCCTACTCCCTTCCGTGATCCTTTTGAACTTATTGGGTTCCCCTCATGCGCTCATTCCCGCCAAATGATGGCATAGGTTACCCATTTCCGGCCTCTGATTGGTTGATGGCTACCTGCTCGTCCGAATCTCATTTGCTCCTTTCCGGGGTTGGCAATCCACTTCCCCTCTCTCCTGGTTTACATCTTGTCGCATTCTATGATGTACAATGACCTGCTGCCCTCGCGCACGCTTCACGGCCTCCGCGCTCCTATTGGTCAGCACACGCCGATTCCTTCCAACCCCGCGTTTCGGTCCCTTTCCGCTCGGAAAGCCCTTTCCCTTTCACTCATTTATCCCCTCATTGTGTCCCAAGATGGAAGGTGGCCTCCTCGAATCCTCCCGCGTGCTTCTCAGATGCTGCGCGTTGGTTGGTTGGCGCCAGACCGCTCCCTCGACCCTCATCTTCCAATCCACGCTTCCTTCTCGCTCAGAGCGGTAAATCTCATCCCTTTTTTCACTCGTTTCAAAGCCTATCGCATCCTCTCAGCGGTTACCCTTTTCTGCCACCCCCGGATACCTCATCGACGCCGCAATCTCATTGGTCAACACTTTCTCCAAAGCGCGCCTCCTCCCTCCCATATGGTAACGCCTTTACCCTCCCACTCTTCTGCACTTTCCGCAGACGCTGTGTGTTGATTGGTCAACGCCAGACTACTCCCCCGACCTATGTCATCTGATCCGTGTGGCCTTCTCACCCCGGGCAGTAAATCACATCCCCCTTCCACTCATTTTGAGGCATATCACATCCTCGTCAGCGGTCACCCTTCTCGGCCACCCTCGGGCACTTTGTAGACGCCGCAATCTCATTGGTCACCACATTCCCCGATGCGCACCTCCTCTCTGCTTCTTGGCAACCTCCTTCCCCTTCCACTCATCGTCTCCTTATCAAATTTCTCTGCGAAGGAACGCCTCCGAGCACTGATTGGCCACAGGCCATTGGTGGTCCGCTCTCCTGGTCCCCGATCCCAAATCCCCTCTGCTCGGCAAATTCTGTTCTCTTTTCATCCCTTCTTTGCTTTGTCGCACTCTGCAGTGATGGCAGTACTTCCCTACGCCCCCGCGTGCTTTTGGAATGCCATCTGTCCTCAACTAGCACCCCCTCCCTGCACCGCTCGGCGACTCTTATACTTTTCAACTCTCTTCTTTTCTTTTTCACTTTGTACCATAAGGAATGACCCATTAAAGTCCTCTCATATGCTCCGTAGACGTAGCGTGTCAAGTGGCGTACATTGGCCTCCTATCCTGATCCCAGCTTCCTTCCTGCCCCCTTTGGTAGATCTCATCCCATTTGTTGACACTTCCTCTGACCCTAGTGACTCCTTACTTTACTCGGCAATCCCCCTTCTCTCTGTTCGTTTTTCCCCTTATCGCGTTGCCCAGAAAGGAAATATACAACCCTCTCACACAGTCCGTTAGCCCTGCGTGTCGGCTGATCACAGGTAACCGCTCAGCGCTCAGCACTCAGGGCTGGTCAACCGATGTCCATGCGCTCTTTCCGGCCCCCTGCCCTGCTCAAGACAGACCCGTCCCCTTCGCTTTTTAGTTGCACAGCCCCATTCCACCTCTCGCGCGGTTTGTTTGAGATCATGTTGACCCAATCCGTTCCGTAAGGTCTTCTATCGTAAGCTTCCGACACCCGTCAACATGTTTCTCCGTTCTCTGTTGGTCATCACGTGTCACACCTTGTAGAACACATGTCATGTCTGCCTGAGCCATTAATCAATAGACTTCGTTCGGGGGATCTTACGATAATATCGACAAACACCAGTGCACAACAAGAAGTATATTGGTACGACAGACAGTAGATGACTCGTAAACAAACATAACCGGGCGCTAGTCTTCTACTTCAATGACACAAACGTGGCCTTCGGACAGGGAGGTTTCGTTGCACACAATCCTACGACAATAGTCGCACACGTGGAACATCTGGTGGAATTGCTCCTGGAGAACGCCATGCCTGCTGAGAAGGTTTGAGACCGTTGAGGCGAGCCCTGCAGACGTGCAATCGTTCGGGTGCAGCTGGGGGCAGTTTGACGACGGGCCAGCATTGCGACTGCTGGCTTCCCCCTTTCCCTTGGGTCATAGCCCTCGTAGGTCGCGCTTACGTTTCTTCGGGGCAATATCCACTGCGATGTCTGGCACAGGAGTCAGCTATTAAAGTAGTTGAGTTCATGGAAGAGATACTCACCACCGCTCGACGTCTCCGAGTCGCCTTCAGTAGCATCCGTGTCCTTAACGGACAAGACTTGGTCCTTGTATTTGTCCATCAATTCGCTAACGTTCACTAGATGCTGGGATGAGTATGATCACGGACGTCGACTTGATGCACGAACTCACCAAAGTAGGAACACTTAGAATCAGGGCAGACCAAGCACATCATATTGTAAGACTGGGATTCTCGCCAAGTCGGGACGAGGAACTGTGTCGTGCGAGGAGACCCACGCATTACACAGAAACACGATGGGCGGTCCCAGTTGTGGGTCTTGAGGAATTCTGGGAGTAGTAATGGTTCGACCGGTTCTCCTTTCTCGTCTACAGGGCTGAATCACGACTGAGCGAGCGGGTTCTTACAAGGAGATCGGGGTGACTCACTATCGGACGGGAATGAGATCGCCTGTGGAACTCTCGGGATCCCACTCGAACGTAACAAGGGTCGTCTTGCGCCTCAACTCTGTCTTGTATACCTGAAAAATACTGTCCTCCCGGGAGGTCTTCTTGGAAATGAACTCTTGCGTGGTAATGGGGCTTCGGACAAGGTCCCCAACACCTCGATTGCGCTTTGGAGTTGGAGTAACGGGGGTCACGCGGTTGGAAAAGACGACGCGGGCATCAGGGGGGGCAGGGGAACTTGTAGAGACCATTTTCCCGCCTTGCAACATGAGGTAGGACTGAGGACAAGCGAGCCACGTCGTCCAGGTGTCAGGCCATCCTTTTATTGGGGCGAGAGATAGGCTGACAACAAACATCCTCGGAGAAGGAACAGGAAAGTCGACCCCCTCTTCGTTCGAAACAGAAGTGACACGGGACGCAGACGTGGACAAAATAGTCAATGATGGATGACAGGCGCGCAAACAATTCTGATGATCAAAGTCCTTACTCAATCCCAATCGTTCGTTATTGGCATCTCCAGTGCTTGACTGGAGATGAAGACAATCAATATAATAGATCTGCATGCGCGTGGCACGTCGAACACGAGAAGAGAGGCGCGATACAAACAATACCTGTAAAGACGGGCAGGTAGCGTGGTGTAGGGGAAACGGGCAAGGGGGATAATCACGGAAGCAGTAGACAACTGGTGTGGTAGATACTGGTAGATATCTGCAAAGACAGGCAGGTAGATTGTTGGATGATGTGAGGGCGGATGGAACCTGGAGAACAGGTAATTAGCCGGGAACGGAGAAAGAGGCACAATCAAGCCTGCTTGCTCCTCTTTCGGGACGGGGACTTTGTTGCCTCAGCTGGTCGCTTCCTTCGTCCGGGGACCACCCCTGCGGTTCCAGAAACGCCCTTGATGGGGACTGGCCACCCCTGCGCAAGCTCCAGGACAAAGATGAGGTCGTTGAGAATATTGAACCAGGCGGTATCGTGATGAGGCAGGGTGCCGTAGTCCGAAGTGTTGGCGTCCTTCGAAACTGCCTGGCGTTCAGCCTTTGTCTTCTCCAGTTTCTTGCCCCAGGCACGATCCCACCAGGCCAGGCACAAAATAAGGAGGAACACACCCTTCTTTCCACCAGCAAGCATGTAGGAGTAGTCGTTGTGGTTGTCGGGAGAGGTTTCGTCTTTGTAACGCCAGCTGGGTTGCATGCTCATCCACCAGAGCGAAACTTCCTCGCCGAACTCCGGCAATACAATCGAGTCCCCCTTGGAGGGGTGGTGGCGCCATTTAAAGTATTCCTTGATGATCTGGGGCTTGTTCGTCAAGGATAAATTTGCTCCCTGTGAAGATGTCGTTGAGAAAGGTAAAGAGGGTGACAGAAGCTTCAACTTACCATATTTTCGTCGAGACCAAAACCGATTCTCCTTTCCTGCCGGAGCCAGGTGATGATGAGTTTCTCCCAGAGGCCTCCTGACTCCACGGATAAGATGTAGTCGAGCCTCCCGGATTCGGTAAGCCAGGAAGGCAAGTCTGATCGCTCAATCTTGTAACTGGGAATGATGCGCGGAGCAAAGAGGGATAGGCTTCTTATGATGTCGAGAGACTCTTCGGGGGACTGTTTAGACGAGGGGGTAACAAGCTCAAAATTGGGGGAGGTGCGAGGGAAAGTTGTGTTGGCTGCTGTGGGGATTGTCAGGACCTCTTCAAGCGATTGTTGCGATGAGGGAACCAGGAATTCGTCAAGTGGTGTGGTGGAAGAAACTGTGGTGCAACAAGATGTGGTGGCAGAGTATGTGGCGGGTGAAGGTGTGGTGGCAGAGTACGTGGCGGGTGAAGGTGTGGTGGAAGGTGTGGTGGGAAAACCGGAAGATGCGGCGGGAAGACCGGAAGACGTGGCGAGACACGAGTCATCCGGTTGCGTTGAAACTTCATACCCGGACCCGGCAAGTCTAAGAATGATGCCAGGCGCTCCCTCGATGGAATCGTGTCGCAATCGGGTGGCCTCGGTCCGGTCCCGAGTTTTATAAGCACCCCGTACAACTGCCACTTCTGAATTGCCGCTGGCAACCCCCTCTGTAGGCTGCACGCCAACATTTTTGGGCACTTGTGTGGCTGGGGGGGGATTTATAGTAGACAGCGAGTGAACCATGTGCGAATTTGTGACTTGATGAGGGAAGTTTGACTGAGGGGGACCAAGAACATCAGACGGAGAAACAAGATGAGTGATTTCGGGGGCCATCGCGAAGACGGTAGCTTGATTAGATGGAACGACTTGAGAGACTTGAGAAGGAGCGACATAGGGGGGTTCGAGAACCACAGGAACAGCGATGGATCGACGGGACGTAAGTGCATGGGTTGAGTCAAGAACTGGAGATACAAGAACTGAAGCAGGAATGGAGGAAGGAATCTGGGCAGGGGAAACAACGGCATTGCTCGCGGTCAACCCATTGGACTCGTCGGTTCCGGAAATTTCTCGGGGAGGAACAGATTTGATGGCCCCGCATATTTGTGGGGGTGCAGGGCTTCTGAGACCATCGCTGGGAGCCTGAGGACCTGTGGTGAGTGGCCGACTGTCAACAGGGAAGGCGGTTGATGTCTCCAGAGGAACAGACTCCATCGCTTCAACCCCCTTAGGAAGAGGGGTGATGGCAATGTCGGAGGTCTCAATGACTTCAAGTTCGCCGACCAAGGCAGTACTGGTACTAGGCGAGGCTTCGTCGGATCCCTCAATTGTCTCGGGATCCCCCACCTCAGGTGGGGTGTTGGTAAACATGTATTTTGACCGTCCACCGGCCCCCGGTTCTGGAAAACAAAGTCAATGGTCAACCTTTAGCTATGTCTAGAGGGCACGTACCACCGAAAATTTTCATTCCCCATTCGGTAAACCTCTTCTCGATGACATCGTCCCAGTCACTCCCACAGAATGTACGGAACTTCAAGTCCTCGCCTCCCCCTTGACAATAACTTCGTTGAACAGTTGTTAGTTACAGTAATCTGGAGACCCAATCAGACACTTACTTTTGAAAAGACACCGCTCCGTCTCGTGGATCAGCAAATCCAACGAGGAGATGAGCAACACAGCCGGTCTGATCTTTGAGATTTTTGAGCACGCGGGTTAGCGACTTTGCGATCGACGGCTGGTTGCTAGGGTGGTGGGATTATTAGATAAGACGTTGTTGAATAAAAGACAAGAATATCTTACTGTTCATGCATGGCAAGTTTTTCGTCCCTATCTTCCACATTCTCGATATCCCGTATCGGTCGATAAAGTTTCTTCCATTCCTTGTCACGACAATCGTCAATCTTCTTCTTCTCGTCGGCAGGGAGTGCATCATAAACCTCCTTTGCAATTTTGAGTTTGAAGTCGATGGGGATGCTTGAATTTGCGGCTGCGACGGCAGAACCACTCCCCGCTGCAGATGGACGGGACTGCCTCTCACGCTCCCAACGGGCGGAAACTATCTTACTGAGACCCGAATTCCAGGCATAAGTGCAGTATGCTTGGGCAGGAGCGAGTTTCCGTTTTTCGGTTTGGTCCAGTCGCAGGTCGGATTTTGAGGCTTTGGAAGTGGGACAAGCCCGATTATGGAACCATGAGCGAAGTTTCTGTTGAGGAAACTAGTGAGTAGGAGCACAAGGCAAAGGAATGTAATTATACGCACCTGGTTGTTTTCCGTACGCGCGTCTCCAGCCGAGCCCTTAGTGGCGCCAGGAGCGGGGGTGATCGGCCACCTTTTGTACCAGCCTTCATATACACGCGGCCAGAAACGGTCCAATGTTACGGCGGTCTGATGGGTGAGGAAGTCCTGGTAATGAGTCACCAGATAGTCGACTTGTTCCTTGGACTTGGAGGGTAGCCTGGCAACAGCACCGCCCGCTGCTGGCCCAGACTCTGGCGCAGGTGCGAGCTTCTTTACCGAGCGTCTCAAACTCATGGCGAAGGGCGACAATGGGGATTGGGGTGTGATTGGCTTCGCACTTTGTCTGATAACACCGATTTTATATCAACTGGAAGTACGGCAAACATCCCTCCCCACAGGGAGTTGGTGACGAGTTGCCATGGAGGCCCTGATATCCTGACGATCCGTGCCACCTGTTCTCTCCCGGTGTCGTGCATCATGGTTTCGCTTCCTGCGAGGTTCTCATGGTAATCAGGAAATCTGAACGATAAGTCCCTGTAGGATGAGCATCTGCCTTCTGCGGTCCGATCTATTAGCCGGCACAGGACGATTGCCTGTTGTTATGGGTTACCTTTCGGAGTCGCATACACTCTTGGAAGACCACGGCCGTAAAGATTGGTTCTGCTATGGAAATCCCAAAGTTGTGCACATCTGGGAAGTGGCTCACCGGGCAATGGAACTCGGAGAATGATGAATGATTAATGGAGGTTTTGAAAGTGGAAGAGACATGTGCACCGGAGGGTGTGCATCGAGTAAATCGACGCCATTAAGGAAGCCAGAGAACGGCGAGAACGGCACCGAGAGTGTAGCAACTGTGTAAGGCAAGTCGATGCCCCACTTGAGCAAAATTAGCTTAACAAACTTTAATCCATCGAGTGAGTCAAAGTCCCACCAGAGCAACAATTATGCCGTCAAGCTTGGATCCATGGATCAGAAGGCCATAGTGCGCGCAGATTCTTCCTGCAGAAACGACATGTTCCTCTGCACTGAGTTTTGCCCCTTAAAGATGATCAGCGCTATCAAACAATACAAGTGATACTTGTGTTGAACCGGAGGTCTATGCCTGGCAACGGGTCAACCGGCTCCACCGCTTTGAGCGAGAGCCGATGCCGGAGAGCGCTAAATAAGCGACCCAAAGGGACGGTATCACATCAGTGATCCGATCGATCGGTATGACACGCGCGTGCCTTAAGCCGCCGCACGGACCCTACATCAGTCACACTATACAGTCGTGACATCAATAGAGCAGATAAATATATATACCCCACATGTGTAGATAGATCAATCAATCGCTTCTCTCTCTCTCTCCCCCACTAGCAACTATAAACCTCTCCCCTTCAGGTAAGACTTAGAGTACCCATGCAGTAGTATAGTATTATACTCTACCTGCTCAACAACTCGATACTTATCCACATATATCGCCTGCACATCCACTGCCCCCGTTCCCTCACCATCCAACCCCAAGGTAGGTCTGACCAAGATAAGGCGGAAGGAAGGGCAGGGGATGGCTCAAAACCCGTGGGACGTGAAAGCTGCGGTGAGGCTTTGAGGTTCGTCGTTGCTCAATCATTTTCACCTCGAGATCGCCATCCTTTGTTGAGGAGTTTAGGAGGAGACACGTCTCCCATCACGCCACGCTCCAGGCCACGCAGCCGCCTCGTTGGTATTCATGTTCCCGAAAATGCCATCTGTCGATGGGTTTAAATAACAGTAGCTCTAGATGTTTTCCTCGCATCTCTTTTCCTCCGCCTGACCCACTTCGCACCACCCAACCTGCACCTCTTACCTTGCCCTCATAGATACTAATGCGTCATCACAGCCTGGGAGAAGACCCCGTCCTGCTCTCCAAGTCTACTGCTTTCGCGATGTGTTATGGCTCAATCCGGATGTCTCATTGCTTGGTCATTGAGCTGCCCGAGCCTGAGTTGAGGGAAATCCGGTATATGCTGGACTCTCTCTTGGTTAAGGCTGACCTAGCATTGGATCTGATGGAACGCGAGATCTCCTTGGACTTTGGAGGTCTTAACGTTGACATCGACCCGGGTGAGTCCTCAGTACCAGTCCTTTTTCCCGTCTCGTCTGACATCTTTCAGACTCCTGCACTCCCCCTGGGGCTGAAGATTTCGGTGCAGTCTTGGTCTCGACCACCGTCACGGCGGATGCTGATCAATCGGGCTCCATTTCCTTATCTTGTCGCCGAGGTAGTGTTACATTCGACTCTGGCCCTGCCATGGCCGCATCCACGCCTCCGCCTCCTCCAACGTCGCCGGTTTCGGTTCGTATCCCCACTCCAGCCCAAGAACCCACCATAGCCCCACCTCCAACCATCACCCACGGCTGCTATCCTCTCATCGTCTCCTCTCGAGAGAACGTCGGGTTCCCTGACTATTCTTACCATCCCCACTTTGTTCGTGCAGGTGTGTCTTGAACTTCGTTCGGTAAAATTATACTTGACTTTGGCTTCCGTGTCAGGCGTTCCAGGAACCTATCGCTTCCCTCCCACGTCTTCTGGGCATGCCCCTGGTAGCCCGCACTATGCTATCATCAAGGGTTTGTATGTGGGCGTCTTCGATGATGAGTGAGTTCAATCGATATCAGCTTTTGCTTTGATTTTATTGACCCATTCTCAGGGATGAGATTAAGCCCTGGGTCTTGGGAATCCCCGGGAGTTCCTACCACAAGGCAAGATCATGGGAAGAAGCCAGGGATCTCTACAACGCTCGTCTCAATTCCGGTGCTGTTCAGGTCTTAGCTTGATAGATTCGCTGTGCCATAAAAAGTTCACGACCTGTGCCCACCCCTAATATTTGCCGCTGTGCCGTTGCGTTGTCATACCGTTGTGTTGTCATGTTGTTACGTCTTCAAAGCGAGTGTCTGCAAGTTTTAGTGTACTCGCGGGATTAATGTCTGAAAAATACACTTCTTGTTTCTCGTTCCATGGCTGCGCCCCAAGGCTAAGGACACCATTGTGTGATTGTAAATAAGCGTGTATTGTGTGCATGCAACCCCGGATGAATATACAGGCTTCGAGAGCAAACCGTCGAACCCATTGGTTGCCTCGTGCTTTGCAAACTGCCCACACAATTCCGTACAAAACTCACTCGGAAGGCCACCAGCTTCCCGAATCATTAGATGGGGAGAACTGCAACCTTACCTCCTCCGAAATTGCTTGGGATTATCATCATCCCAACACCCGATCTCTCGATTTTGATCTTATGTGTTGTTAAAGAACTGGGTATTGGGTAACTGGGTATCAGATATTGGAAGATAAAGCTGAGTGACTATCCGTAGGATCTACAAGCTGTACGCTTGAATCCAAACAAATATCCGTGGACTTATGAGGAAGGTGGAGGGACCCCTACCGCCTCGTTGAGTCAGGAAGCCCACAAAACTCGCAGAATGTCACCCCTCCACGGCAGTATTATAATATCTAGTGCTACAGATAATCGCCTACTGAGTGTACATGACGCACATACGAATGTACATCCGAGTTCCATGTCCAACTGATAATGATAGTCGATAATCGATAATCCATTAGTATTTTTACTTTGTGCGTCTGCTACCGTAACGTCTGCATGCTAGTTACATTCGTTGGTGAGTAATGTATATCTACATAGGGTTCCAGTGGCTGAGGTTCATCCGCCATTATTTGAGGCCTTGTACGTGCCGTGGGCGATGAATCAATGGACCGCCGAGAGATATGGCGATCGCACCGCATCCGGTGTGCTTGAGGGAGTTAGAGCTATCATCCTTCCCTTGCAGGTAGTCAAATAGCGGGTGCTGTGCTGTTTCTTCAGTGTCAGCGCGTGTGGATTCTGGTGCATGATTTAACCGACGGATGAGATATATGGGTAATCGAACCAACAAGTGTAAGATTGGTACGGATGATCAAACTGACAAGTGAGATAGATTGGTGATCAAACTGTCCGGAAAACAGCATGGTGGGTGCAGAAATTCGAGATGGGGGAAGATGAGAGCCTCTGATCATATTCACCACCCGGTAAGCTTCAGGTGAGGCTTAAAGCTTCACACCGGATCTGGACGAATCAACAAGTTTCAAACAGGCCCAGACTCATCCACAGGAGGCTGAACACACTGATCTTCAAATTGTTCAGTACATACTGCTGAACTTGTTCGTCGACTCCAAGATATGACATTACACGCTGACTAGGACTGTTCAACGTCCAACGTTCACTTGCTCATTTGGTAGTCACCGAAGCGCCCTCCGCAAAATCCAAAAATTATGCATACTAGGATTCACGATGGAAAACCCACACAAAACCGCTCGATCGTAGTATACCCTTTGAGAATCCTCAGCACGTTACGAGCAGGCATGAATCCAGCTCAAAGCATTTTGTAACTTAGACACCTCGTGGCACGCGGAGGTTCAAATGCTAAGTTTTGTTTCCCAGTGGATTGGCGTCGTCTTAATCCAATAAAACCACAAACCAGTCTGCCGTATTCGAGATTCATACTTATCTATCCGATGTACGGAATAATCTACTACGGTACCTTGATGACACTCCACGTAGTAGACGTGATTCACCCTTAGGCAGAGGAGACATATAGGGTAATGGCACATAAGACTTGCGAGCGAGCGAGCTATATATGATTAGCATATGAAATATGCATTGGGAGAAACCGGGAAGAGCCCCACATGGCGGTCATCTAAATGAATGGGCCGTAGAGCTGGGGAGAGGATAGGCTACAGTGAAAAACCGGGCGAACTACGCAGCGTCTCCGATAAGGATTAAGATATCAGAGCAAGTTGAAATCTCCAATCGAGCGAGATACACCTCCTCATGTCGTCTAAGTGCAATGACACCAAGCGAACACGGGGATGGGATTGACACCGCGTCTGCAGCTAGCACGAGAGACGAAACACCTAGCCGCGCCGAAGGTGGCATTATCAGACTTCAGAAATCGGAATAAGAATGAATACTATTCACCCAGGATCCACAAGAAAACTGAGATTTGGGGACAGTGAAATCGCAACCGAGACTGCGGAGGGGGTTGAGACAAAAGCTTTGGGGGGGACAGCGCCGTTTGGATCGAGCTCAGACTTGGGTTGTAGATGTGTAGTCAACTTTGCGAAGTACTGAAGCAAAAGATGCAGCAAATAAGAGGCAGTTAGCACACGGTGCGAGAGGTAGAGGGGGAAGAATCGTACCCCACGTTTCAAGAGAGTGCAGCGGAGCAGCGGCGCTATCATGAGTGGTCCAGGCGGCCGTATCGTGCAGAAACACGTCCAAAAGCAACAACGGACCTCCCAAAGATATCGAGTAGAAGGAAATATATGATAGACAAAGGAGGTGCCGGAAGAGACCTTAGGACAAGGGTGCGAGGAAGGGTGGGCAAAGAAGCGCCGGGTCACGAACTCGGACTCTAACATTTTTGATGACCATCACTGCCAGCGACGCTCGTCGGAAAGTACCTGACTCATCCCACTGGGGGCAAGGGGGTACTTACCCAGTGGATACATTGTGAGTTCATTGTGGGTTTTGAAACCATTTGCCCAGTCGTTACCCACCAGGTACTTTTTGGGTACTTTTCAAAATATACCCATCAATTCACCCGGATTTTACCCACTGGGTACATGGTGGGTACTTTGTAAAAGTACCCACTCAGGAACCCAGTGGGTATTTTTTGAGCGAAACCTCTGGGTTCTTTCACAATTTACTTTCCAATATGCCCATCACAAACCTGAGCCACTCATTGAGAGTTCTTTCATAAAGTGCCCACTGATCTGATCACAATGTACTCAACCAGATACTCAATGGGTTCTTTGAGAGTTTTTGGTAAAATTGAGCCACACTGTTAGTTCTTTGTGAGTTCTTTGAAAAAAACCCACTAGGTACATTTTGATCAGATCAGTGGGTATTTTGTGAAAGAACTCTCAATGAGTGGCTCAGGTTTGTGATGGGCATATTGGAAAGTAAATTGTGAAAGAACCCAGGGGTTTCGCTCAAAAAATACCCACTGGGTTCCTGAGTGGGTACTTTTACAAAGTACCCACCATGTACCCAATGGGTAAAATCCGGGCGAATTGATGGGTATCTCTCAAAAAGTGCCCAAAAAGTACCTAGTGGGTAATGACTGGGCAAATGGTTTCAAAACCCACAATGAACTCACAATGTACCCACTGGGTAAGTACCCCCTTGCCCCCAGTGTCCTCAAGAATGGACCGATCCTCTCCAAAGGATCCCTATCCGTATTGGGGTGAGTTTTCGATCCCATACCATCCTCATCCATGTCCATCTCCGAGCTTCGAGCTTCACCAGTCGCCCGCCGACTTTCGAACCTAGAGGGAGCGGGGTCGACCCCCCAGTCAGGATTTTGAAAAGGCGAAGGATTGTCGATTATTAGCTGATCAACCATTCTCCAGGGAATGGGTCTGGATGGGTAGAGTTTTCGGAAGCACTGCAAAACAATCGGGAGGTGCGTTCATAATAGGGCAATCCTTTTCCTTATACTCATTCGTTGTTTGAACAGAGCCCCGGGCACTCCCGGTTCTGTCCCACTCCCATTTTTTGCGTCATGCACAAACGTCGGGCGGAAGATCCCAAGGAAGCTCGTAAAAGAAAGAAAGGCACGACGTACTCCATTGCCACACTTGACCCGCCCAACAGCTCCAAGCGTCCTGTGGAGAATATTCGCGTTTGGGATGTCTCAACTTCTGAACAAACAGGACGCGTCTCGGCAACCAGGCGGATTGTGATGCATCAGCACAAGGGGGCTCCAGACCAACCTGAAGAACAAACCACGGGCAAGGGGGATGAAGGAGGTGGAGAGGCTCACGTTGAGGAGGCTGGTACCCTCGCAGACTCGGAATCCTCTCCTGAGATGGAAAAACCGCCTCAGAGGCGACAGCGCGCGAAGAAGGCTTCCAAGAGCAAGGGAAATGACAGTGTAAGTGAACCAAAGTGTCAGGCCGACGCGACCTCTACAGTTCAATAACACTCTTGTTATCCAAACCTATCACTTCAGGGACCAAACACACAGTTATAGCCCTGTTGCAAACCCAGGGATATCGGAAGTCTCTTCACAGACTAGATTGGAAGAGGGGAGAAAGGAGACAAGGGTCTTCAGGCACTCTTGCTCTAAGCACACAGCAGTAGAGGTCACGGAGAGTCTGATGATAACAAATCTAAGGAGTACAGGCTAAACTACTCTGAGTATATATACTACTTAGATTTGTGACGTGACAGTGACATGTAACTACACTAATGATACAAACACAGACAAACATGGTCCGTGCACAGCACTGCATGGTCTGTGCGTTACGTGGTGACTAATGCTACAAATTATCAGCTGATAAACGAAAGTGTGGCGGCCAATAGCAATTTGAGAGCATTACAAAGCATTTTACAAAGCATGACGTATCCTGAGAATGTTCGGAAGGAATGTGGGTATGGCTGACTAACAGCCAATGGCAAAAGGGGAGCATATGACTAAGAAATAGGGGCACACGATGTCACGTGGGTCATGCGCAGTAAACAATAGAAAGGATGACTCAACTCCTGAGTCGTGGAAGGGGCGTGGCTTTTGGTATATAACCAAAGGGGGTTGGATGACTGGTCTTCCAACAAATCCTCCTTTGTTACTCACAACCAATATGCCTCGTGCTCAAACTCGTGTTCCTACCCGTCGCTCTACTTCCTACTCTCCTGTTCAGGAGAGTAATTACAACATTGATCGTTTCTCTCACGCTCGTCGTGATGTCTCTCGTCCTTATCCTTCTTTGGGGAACGTTATGGACCGTACCAACACCGCCGACCCTAATGAGGGTTTTACCAACTTAGGTTCTGGATGCCGGTTGACATTTTTGACATGTCTGCTGACGTTCCGTTTTAGGTTTCAGGGATTTCATCCAGGCTTCTCGCAGGGTGTCTCGGCGCAAGTTGGCGCGTATCGAGACGAACCCTTATGCGACCGAACTCCTTAATAGGGGTGTCAAGTTCGTTACCGAGACCAACGAGACCTTCAACTCTGTGTTGGAGGCCAGCGTTATCCATACGGGTAACATTGGGTCTATGTTGATGGATGAGATCGCTCATGTTAATAAGCGTGTGGATGGTCGTCGGGATGAGATCGAGAACCTGGAGAAGGACGTTGCCGTGTTGCAAGATTGGATGATGAAGACAGACGATGCCGCTAAGAAGCAGGCGGCTGATCTTGACATGTTGAAGGTAAATGTGGGGTCGGGAGATGATTGATTTCTCTAACCCAACATTTCCTTTAGGGAGAGATGATCACGTTGAAGGACTTGATCCAGAGCCTGGTTGATCATACTGGGAGACTGGAAGACAATAAGGTACGGGGGCTGGGATTGAAGATAATTGCTTTCCTCTAACCCTGTTCCTTTAGGTTCGTCTTACTCGTCGTGTCTCCGAGTTGACCGGAGAAGTCCGGGATCTCCAGAGGAGGTGTAATGAGCCAGAGGTCCGAGTCGAAGAAGAAGAGCCGGAGGTTCCACATCGGGCCGGGTCACCGATAATTCCCAATCGGGCTGAGTCGCCGCCCGCTCGTTTGTTGGTCCGTCACGAGAACAGGTTGGTTCCCATTGATGATGAGGTCATTGAGATCGGGAGCGACGAATTCTATCAGAACGTAGGAGTTGTCCGTAGGGATACTCCTCGTCCTGAGTTCGTGTCTACTCCTTGGGGTAGTCGTCGTCAATGGCCTGCCCTGGAGTATGATCCGAACTCTGACACGGAGCTTCCAGATTATGATGACTTGTCGGATGTGGACCCAAACGAGATCAGGGAGCAGAACTGGTTAAATGAGGAGTTGGTGAGATCGGCCTTGGAAGTAGTACAAAGGATTCGCAGAGATATTGATTAGATAACTCTTTGTACTGTGACTTCCTTGGAATTAATCTTCTATCTTGTTTATTGTGTATGATCCATGAGTCGTAAAGCATAATGGTTTTCGTAAGTCCAATCCAAGGGTCAGATTAATAAGTCGGTTGACTTCTGCGAGAGGTCAACGCGCAACACTTATTAATACATCCCTTGTTGTCGGTAGCCTGAATATCTACTAGTCGTCCAGGGGCAACGGAGGGCCAGGTAGGGGGAATCTTCATATGAAGGTTCACCGGTACATGTTCACGTATTATACCTCGGGTCTTCTGGGGTATCTTGACTAGTAGCACGTTCCACGTATTGGACTTTGAATCGTTAAGCATAGGGCATATGGCATAATAAACAGTTTACCGCCGTGTTTAGGGCAGGGCACCAACTGACTTAGTGGTGATGAGGCGTTTAAATGAAAGGAAATAAAAGGGGGTAAACGGCGAAATCATCACACAAAGCACTCGCACCTCTTCGCCCCCTTTGCTCACTCGTTCCCAGGTCATGATGGAACAATGGCTCCAATACCGCTCAGTCGTCCTGGATGAATTTCTCCGCCTCGACAGCCTGGGTGACGCACTGGGTGGCTCTCAGCCATGTGCAAATTGTTCGAACGCCCCGGCACAGTTCAGGTGCAAGGACTGTTTTGGAGACACTATGCGCTGCTCGGCATGTACCCTCTCATCCCACCTGAACCTCCCCCTCCACAGGCTTCAGGTATGTCAGACGTACTGTACCGCTCTGACTCGTGCTGAATTCGCGCAAGTTGTGGAATGGTGGTTTTTTCGAGAGCGCAACCCTAGAAGGTCTTGGGCTTATCATCAACCTCGGTCACGACACCAACACCTGTCCCGTTAACCCGGAAACCCGACTGATCACCGTGATTGATCTCTCTGGCTATCATTTTGTCCGCATCCGTTTTTGCACGTGCTCCCAAAGTTCATTCCTTGAACCTTTCCGTCAGTTACTGAGGGTTCGTTGGTACCCGGCATCAATACTTAGACCTAAGACTGTCTTCACATTCGATCTTTTGGACACATATCACAAGATATCTCTACAGGGAAAGCTTAACCTTTACAACTTTTACACCATGATCATGCAGAAGACAGACAACTGTGGACGTTTGGATGTTAAGGTGAGTTTGTTTGGATGTAATTCCTACTACGTCGCTCATAGTCATCGACAGTACAGGTACCACGAGATCTCACGGTGCGCCCGGCAATGGCGCCATCTCAAGGATATCAAACGCGGCGCAGCTGGCCACACCTCCACAACGGTTGATGACCTTGGTGACGGGGCTCTCGCAATCGAGTGCCCAGCGTGTCCACACCCAGGGCAAAATCTACCTCCAGGCTGGGAAAATGCAACGGAAGACAAAGTGTATGTACTTCCGTTGTTTGTTATACCACCTTCCCCAATGACGACCCATTCTAGATGGCTGTACAGTCTTTTCATTGCGATAGATGCAAACTTTAGGCTCAAGCTAAAGTCTCGCGGTATAAAAGACCCAGAGCTTGGGTCTGGATTGGCCTACTTCGTGAATGCTTCCAAGTTTGATGAGCACCTCGGTGATCGTGTTAACGAGGATACGGTGAGTACTTCCAATGTATTTACTGTGTATTTTCGTCGTTGGACTGAGGCTCCACACGCCGATAGATTGAGACCTGCGGCACAGAATTCCATGCCGTCAACCAGGCGAACTCGAAGTACTCAAGGGACTTTACCGTGTCTGGGGTGGGTGCCGTGGTTTGTCGCCATGGTTTTGTCCGCAAGAATGGGGTCGTTGATTTTCAAAAAGGAGAGAGGTGAGTCACTGCAATTTCGCTGTACGCCCCTGCATCTAACAGCTTGCGCAAGGTTCGTGAACATGGATTACATTTTTCTGTCCACTGTGAAAGACGAAGAAGTCAAGATCATCAAAATTTCCTACGATATTGCATGCCGTTGGTCCATCAAGCTTCGTCAGAGGATCCAAGGATATTCTGAGGAACTCCAGTTTCCTGAGGACAAGTTTATGCTGGAGTTCTTCATACCAAAGTTCCACCTCCCGGCACATGGCTCGAGCTGTCACACGAAGTACTCTTTCAACTACCGACCAGGCGTTGGCCGCACCCATGGGGAAAACATTGAGTCTGGGTGGGCCCACACCAACCCAGCAGCTGTTTCGACACGAGAGATGGGCGCCGGTGCACGACATTCAGCACTCGATGGGCATTGGGGTGGCTGGAATTGGCGCAAGATCATCGGGTTTGGTACGGTTTTCCACATTATCCGAAACCACCCTACGCGACCACTGCTATTGAAAAACATACGCAAGGCCGTTGGCATGGCGAGAAAGTGTGAGGAGGCTTGTTGAGATTTTGAAGAACACAGGCCCCCTGCTGTGATACACGAATGGAAGACAATGAAGCTGAGGTGGGAGGAGGACCCTTCCCAGCCAGACCCATATCAATTGGTCGAGAAGGGTAAGTTGGACGTCCAACTCATTCCAACCGCCCGAACGCTCCTGACTCTGGGCCTTGTAGCCTCAAAATTCAATTCCATGAAGTGGAAACTTTCAGAGGCCAAAGTGTCCGATCCTAAGTCCAGGAATATGGCCCCACACAAACTTTCCCCCCTCTCCTTTGTTCGCATGGGTCTCGAGATTGAGGACCAGCAGTACGTGTTACTTTTCCTCCGGTATAGTCGATAGACCTTGACTTTCATCCCTGCCCTTACAGGCAGCAAGTTGTCGCGCATCTGATGTCCAAGGTACAACGAACCGACCCACAAAAACTGGAAATCCAAGAGCGCAGGAACATCCTTGCACGACAGATCAACTTGTGGAGGACAGCCCAAATCATATACATGCCCCAGGTATCTGATTATCTAGCTGGAGAACGAGACCTCCCTGTTTTGGATGACCACGAATTCGATGACTCGAAACCGGAACTCTGGCAGCTTTTCCTCCCCTCTCAACTCTCTGAGGACGACCGATCGTCGTGTCACGAGGGTATCGCAGAGATGGAACGCGCTCTTTGCCTGGCCCAAGTTCAAGACAACTTAGTGGACCTGAGGCATCTCCGACGGACTCTCCGAAGCTTGAGAACTTACTTCAGGTCCAATGTAGTCAGAGAGGGTCAGAAAACCAGACGAAGTCAAGGGCTGCTGAATCTGGGATCTCCGTTCGGATAGGCCAAACAGTGCATCGCTACCGCCTTGCCTATGCCGCACTACTTTCCTTGGATCCAACAGGGGATTGGCGCGACGAGTATCTTGAGCTGGCTGACAAGGACAATCGTGGGCCGGGGAAGGAGGTGGAGGAACAAGGTGTTGGGGATGGTTGTTACTCAATGTCTTGGATCTGGAGAGGTTCTGTTGGGGCACTTCAGCACGAAGCCAATCTTCCCGAGCAGGAGGTGAATGAGACCGTTCGTCATGAGTGGATGACATGCAGGGCGAGAGCCGATCGCTGGACAGAAGAGGCAGACCTACTCCAGGAAGAGATGCGCCGAGTTGTCGCGTTTCTCGAGTGGAAATCGACGTGGTGGAGCAACAAAGTTGGATCCCGCCTTGGTTCTACTGCACCTGACATTCAGCACGGAATTGACGGCTATGCTCGCAAACAGGCAAACACATATCACAAGCTGGCAATCTCTCTCACCAAGAAGTGGATACCTCACCTCCTCGCGTTGGAACTTGACGTCTCATGGGCAAAAACCTACCCTGGGCTGCCGAGATGGCCTCCCCAGCAGCGCGGTGGCTGTTGGGCTTATTGAACCCCCACGAGAACTCTTTGTCAGGTGGTCTGTCTGCTTCGGGCGACCTGAACAATACCACTCCTTGTGGTCAACAAGATCTCGTCATCAACCCGACCGGCTCCGACAACAGCAGTGGAGATGAGAGCGACGGCGGGGACCTTCTGGTAATTGGTGATCACGATGAGGGAGAGAGTAGTGACGGGGCAGGAATAGGTTTCAGCTACGATGATTAGTATATGTCTTGATGGTTGGCAAGTAGTTTTTTTTCCGGTCCGAGTTTTGAACACGTGTGCGCACTTTTGTCTCAACCAATATATTTCCCTTGCACACTGATAGATACGAGAGCTTGCTTAACTACGTGAAGCGTGGGGGGGCTTAGTTGGGGTAAGTAAAGGGGGAAAATGTACTTGATGATGAGTGCGTGGATAAGCGTCGGCGACAAAAGGGAATGGAGGGTGATGGGGTTTCCCCATGCTCAGCTGAGTGCGGGAGGAATGCTATCGAAGTATACTACGGAAGGGAGGCAGGGTATGTGGGGTATGGGGTGCGGTCGTGCGGTCAGATTGGCTCATGGAGATGGGGAGGAAGCGCCACCGTGGCCACAGATTGAACCTTGTGCTTCCGTGACCTGCCACCGAACGACAGCGATACTTCCGTTAATGCGGGGCAAGGCCGGATTGGCGGAACGGTCTGAGACTTGGGTCGTCCGATGGGGGAACAGAGACGGGGGGACAGGAAGTGGTAGTGGTTGTGTCAGCTTGAGGGAATCTTGGTGAACGCTGGGGGAGGGGTTTGCCATAGAATGAGAGATGTTCGCCTAGATGGCGCAATCGGGGTGGCGATGACCGAGGGGCGAGGAGGGAATGGCTTGAAGGGAGCCAATAACTCAATCGGGCCCATGTTGAGGACTGTCAGGATCCACGAGGAACGGTTACACGATGATTCATTCAAGTGGATTTCATTTTGAGGACTCACAGAATAAGCGGGAATGCGGTGTCGCATCCGGGCATGGCGGGTGGCGGGGGGGGGAGTGACTAAAAGGTGGGGATGAGTCGGGAGCGAGTGAGCATTCGTCGACCACAAAAATTTGTGGCCCTACAGAGTGCGGGAGAGGGGGTTGGTTGTCGCTCATACTCACGATATATTGTTGAGAGGCAACAAAAAGGGATTTCCGGGCAGAGCAGGAGGAG